>JXTC01000282.1:131002-180042 GCA_002914845.1 Trema orientale
GGCCTACCAGAAAGGGTTCAACATAAGAATAATAAAACAAGGAGAAAAAAAAGAAAGAGGCAACACAAGGCAAAAAGGAAGCAAAGATCTTGTCACGTGGCAACGATGGTTTATTCTAAACCATGTGACTTTACGTGAGTTCCATGTGGACGCATTCAATCTCAACCATTTATGATCTGATGCGAATTCGATATAAAGAGCAATGCAAACAACACATCTGAAAGTATTATATAATTATTTAGTATTATTTAATGTACGGTCTTTTAACCCCAATTATTAAATGCCGCGCCACTCGAATTATAAATTTTGAAAGAAGTGGATATTATAGTATTTTCTAATTGCAAATGTTATGATATTAGAGAGCTGAGGCCAGCAAGTTAGTCTTTGAAAATTTAAGATTATTTTTTATTTTTATTTTCTAATTTCCGGAGAGCTTACTACGATTTAAAGATCTCGTACCCAATTTCTTCTTGTAATTCAGCTATTGTCATAGTTTGCTTGTCATATTGTTGCATTGAACTTAAGTTTTCGTTTGTTAAGGCGAAAATATTGTACCCTTGGCACTCGAGTTACAAACATGTATGCTCTTTATTACATTGCTAGAATTTAGTCCTTCTTGAAGAAGCTGATGAACACTGATCTGCAAGAATATCAACTGCTCAACTCAAATACTTGTCGGGATGCTAGAAAATAAATCGAGGCATTATCAATTTTGACCCGCATTTAATGCACGTAGAAAAAAAAAAAGACAAATTAGAATTCATTTACAAAGTTAAGACTTTCATTTAATGAAAATTTCTAAATTTTAAAATTATCTCCGACTTGAGTCCATTCGAAAATTTTCAAATATTCAAAAAATGCAAAAATGAATGATTGTTTGACTGGAGCGAATTCGATATAAAGAGTAATGCAAACAACACATCTGAAAGTATTATATAATTACTTAGTATTATTTAGGATCGAGAATTTTCGACCTGTTGGTTGAGATTGTTTGACTGGAGAATTTACATCTAAGGTCCTATTAAGCCCTTCATGATGAAAAATGAGACTCATCTATAAATGTTTTCAAATCGAACTTTCATTATCATATCATATATATAAAATTACTTGGATACCCTATTTCCCAATAAACTTTAAAATACATCATCTTCCAACAAATCCAAAACTACTTCTGCTATCTGTAGCACCCCATTACCACTGTCAGTTTGGATCCTGATCCTGACAGCATCTCTGCTTTAATAGAGTCGAAAAATTTTGAATGAGGTTGAATTTGTTCGGCCGCCTCTCCAAGCCGTTCTGACCAATAAAAATTTTGGCCCTATTAAACAGTTGCGTCTTTTATAATTGACAAAATATAACCAGGACATCACCACATATAGTATCTTTTCTCGAAATAGTATAACTATATTAACGATATATTAAGTCAAGAAAACAAGATACTAGAAATCTGAGCAAATTTTAAAGTTGCCATGGCAAACGGTGTTTGAACTATTTTACCAAGTAAACAACACAGGATCCAAACGCAACACTAGATTATAGATACATCAAAGATTATAGATACATCAACTTTTATTTCAGATGTTCCCACCATGGACGAACACAGTGAGAAAGAAAGAGAGCATATCAGCACGAAACTCCTAACTTCACACAGTGACAACTTAACACTCCCAGCAAACCCGTATTTACATACTTGAACTCTTTTATAAGCTTTGGGAAAATCAGTCTCTCGTGCTATTTTTGATCCATTCTAGGTAGGGCGTACTTCCCCCATTGATCGGCAGCGCAATGACTTCTGGGACACTGAAACCAAATAAAATACAAACTCAGAAAGGTGACTGATAGAAAAATCTCTTGGTCAAGATTCTGTTTCTCCGATTCAGAGTGGATCTCCATTTTCAGTTATCAGGTAATGTTGGAAACGGCAAAATTATCAACTGGAATTTGTTCGCACACTCTTAAGCAGAAAACAAGTTTTGTTCGTCCATTTTGTGGATCATATTTCTAAGGGAACTTGGGAATTTGCAAAGCATACATTAAAAATAAATTACAGCGCAACAAACAAGCTTTGGGCTTACTCATATGGATGGTTTTCCTCGACATGCTTCGTCAAAGCTTCCAAAAGGGATTGTCTAGTCTTGATGATAAGAAGTTCTTCAGAATCAGTCTGGACCTGTTTTAATTTTAGCAAAACACAGAAAATTAAGCAAGAATAGAAGTTTTCTATTTAGTTCACTGTTTACTTCTACTAGTAGCCTAGTGTAAATAGACTTTTATAATGCACAAGTTAGCATGTGAACCATCCATCCTGGTACAAAATAACAATGGGTCAGGAATTTTTTTTTTTCAATGGCATTGTCTATGTTTAGATGGCAAAACTGATTCATATGAATCATACCTTTCCTTCCCACTGGTAGACTGATTCAATACCTGTGTTCACAAAGTTCATCACACACTAGAGTCAGTCAAACTTGAATGTTGGTGGAATCTAAGAATAATAAGTGATACCAAATTGAATACTATAACTTCAAGATAGTACATTCAAAGAAAAAATGAGCAGAGTGGATGAAACTGTAAATAGGCACACAACATTGCAACAAATATGAGTTCCATGATTGTTATTGCAACTAAAGCTAAAGAATAAGCGAAGGAACATATCAATATCACACTCCCAGCTAACCTCATTTGAAAAAAGGAAGTATAGGGAAAATAAGAAATCAGGTAATTTATCGTAAACCATCATATTCCCGGCTAACCTCATTTGAAAAAAGGAAGTATAAGCAAAATAAGAAATTACAGAAAGCTTATTTACATAAACAGCTAGCACCTATCAATAAATTTTGAAACAATATCAAGCTCATACCTGGAACTCGGTTAACACATGCTGCAAGTTTTTCTTTAACTATGCTTTCAGCCAACTTCTTTCCTGCAAAAAAGATTGTGCATTATCAAAAAATTTATTCAAGAAGCTTAATACATTACATTTTCCAACTAAACTCAGTAATTGCTTCTTCTTCTTCTTTTTATTTCTTCTTAAATGGGAAAAGTGGAAGAAACTAAAACTGGCAACACATTTCCAAGTATGATGACTGATAAGCTAAAAAACAGCACTGCATTATGTCGCACGCTGCTATGCAGTTATCAACAATTTGGATTCTAGCCATTAAGGTATGCTGTGTCATTAATTCCATAATACGCATGAATTTTGAGCATTATACAAGTAAAAAAAGTCTGTAACAACGAAAATCAGGTGACAGTGTAAAGAGGTTAAAACAAGTAATTATAGCTTCAGCTCCTCTGACATTTTGGTTTCCTGTTGGTATTGGGCAAACTGGCGAAGTACTTATTAGTTGGTATTAGAGCGAGTCTGCATTGCCACTGAAGATCTTAAAAAATTACGATACAAAATCCCAGTGCAACCATTAAGTGAATAAATTATGAAATCTAATTAATGAATACTACTGCAATACAACAATTAAAGGCTGCACAAAATAAGATATTGCAAAAATTTCCAACTGAAAACTTGGTATCTAAGACTCAAATTTATCAAACAAATATAGAACAGGAAACAACAATCAACTGAAAAAAAAAAAAAAAAAAAAAACAGAACACTCAAACATAAGTAAAAATACCTCCAATCCAAAACTTATACCAATCTATATATTAAAATTTGAAACATACAGATCAACCACATTACACAAGACTCCAGGAAAACAATTCTCTTCCAAAATAATAAAGAAAACCCAGTACGGAGAAAATTTGACATAGACGAACCTTCTTCTTTGTTGGGCACAGTAACATAGACGACGATGCTGGGCACAGTGTTGCTACCACTTTCCATTCTGATTGAACTAGAGCTCTTAGCTGGTGTTTGGGTACCAAACTTTGATCTAAACCACAATTAACATACAAAAGAACCCATTAAGATTAAAAAAAAAAGAAATTGAAATTAAAAATTCATGAAGAGAAAGAAGAAGAAGAAGAAGTGGGTACTGTACTTTAAGAGAGGGGCAAAAGGGAGAGACTGAGCACAACCCGTTTTGAAGGAGAAGGGGGAAGATATGGAGGGAGAGATATTAGAGAGGCCGAAGCTGAGCATGCAGAACGCCCCAATGAGGGGCAAACGACGTCGTATCGTTGAGGTAGAGGAGGAGAAAATGGGTGAAGCCCTGGCTCTGCAACACAGTGTGGAAGCCATTTGTGAGGTGGTGTCTCTTTGTAATGGCTGGGGCAGTTTGGGTTTGGGCTTTCTCTTGAAGCGGCCTGTTTGGGATTCATTTCTTGATATCCTTAATTAGGATAGGGATATTAACCCACTTCTCCTTCCCTTATTCCTTCCCTGGATGCCACTTGTCCATGGTCACGATCTTTTAAGCATATTAAGAAAAAGAAATTGGACAAAAGTAGTTAACAATATTATCCTTTTTTTTTTAAAAAGAAAAAAAAAAATTAACAGTGACAGTCTTATGATGGAGGAATCAGATTATGAAATGATTCAAATCATATACAAATAACTACCTATAGGTAGCATTTCAAAAAAAAAAACTACCTATAGGTAGAATAAATAATAAATGCTCCGATTTTTTTTACCCAATTAATCACTAAATCATAATCATTTAATTTAATATCTAATGGCCAAAATTTTTATAACTATTCATAGGTAAATATCAAAATCACTATTGGACTCTGACTCATATTAATATTAATACTAAAACTACTAACTATTATATGCATGTTTAATAGATTAATTGTTTTAACTTTTTATTATCTATCACATTTCCTAATTAATTCGGAATAAATGTGCATTTTCCAGTGAGATGATTCTTTTCTAATTTAAGTCTTTCCGTATTCGTTCATTAGACATATGTTGTGGATTAAATGTGTTGATCTTTTACTAAAGAGAAGAACAAATTAAACAAAAAATAAGAAGTACGCACACACAGAATTTCTGTTTGGGATTAATTATAGACGGTTCTTTTAGTTCTTAAAAGCGATAGAAAAAAAATAGAGAGGGAGATCTAGGTGTTTGATGAATCTCTACTTTTTGTCATCTAATTTTAAAAGTTACTGTGTAACCACTCTTTTTAATAGAATTTAAAAGGCAGGGTAATAGTTGATTTTCTAAGCTGATTCTGCTGTCATATACATAATTTATATTTTACCAAATACTTAGATACTGCTTTTAAACATCATATCAGTTGTTTTTCTCGCAGCTATTTCTTGCTCACAACATAACTACAACAAACTTATAGCACAACACAACAATATCAAACTGGCCGTTTACAGTAGTTCATTCTCAATATGAGAGATATATATTTACTTTTAGTAGCCTCGGGTTTTTACTATGATGAAGAATCTCTCTCAATCGATACCCTGATCCTTTATAGACTTTAAAAAACTAGGGTTACTGGATACATGAATGGAAATTCACAAAAATACCCTTATTATTGATTACTTACTAACAAAATTTTGTAACGAGATACACGTATGACAATTCACAAATTAAATACACATTAATAATTAATGAGAAATTTAGGTAGATGACCAAAATTTTAAATTTGATTAAGTAGATATCTATTTTTAAAATTTTATAGCTAAATGTCCAGGTATATATATTTTTACACTTGGTAGATACGCATATCTACTAATTTTAGTTACTGTACTGAAATGCACTGGGTATATAGACATATGACCAAATTTTGGGCTTAATTTAAGTAAATGTCCATTTGTCAAATGTTATAGCAAAATGTCCGATATATATATGCTTATATACCAAGTATAAAACTTTATATACCAAGTATAAAAAGGTATATACCTAGTACATTTCAATACAGTAACTAAAATTAGTAGATATGTTTATCTACCAAGTGTAAAAATATATATACCTGAATATTAAACTATAAAATTTAAAAAGTGGATATCTACTTAATCAAATTTAAAATATTGGCCATCCACCTAATTTTGCCCGGGTCAGGAAGATCATTGCGTGATATTTCTTGAGTTTCTCTTTTCTTTTTCCTTATTTTTGCTTCTTTTCTGTTTTCATTCAAATATTGGCTATGATGATCAATATATTTCATCAGTTTTCTTTGATGTCAATAAACGACACTCTTTCATATATACAATATCCAGAAGACACATGTCGTTACATCAATATAACGTCATGTAATCATTTGTAATTAATCTTCGCTCCTCCTTTTATTATTATTATTATTATTAGTTTTAAAAGAAGTATTATTATTATTAATTTCTGAAAGCAAAACCACTTCTGGAGAATGTTGTTTTTTTTCATATTAAGAGTATAAAAAAAAAGGGGGAAAAAAAAAGAAATTGCCTGAACACTTCTCCAAATTAAGAGTTATTATACACTGAAAAACGATACAGCAGGGAGAAAAAAAGAAGTTTGTTATAAGCTGCAGTATTAGGGCAAACCCATCCAAATAAAAGTAAATATAAACGAATCATAACTAACTGACAGGTCCAAACACTTTTTCTGAGCATTCTTGCTCACATGCATCAACACACTCGTTGAAGTGAGCTCGATTTGCTCGTACTCTATAGCACCGCATCTGGATACAGTCCGAAAGGAGACCCATGAATTTGATGTCATTTTTAATCCGTTTGGTGATCAATGAAATACGAGGAATTCTAAACACATCGAAAGAAATAGCATTGGATGGAACAAGCTGGCTAGGCCTTGGAAGATTGATATTATTGGCAGAATTAATTAATGATATATGCATTGCCATTTCAATTACAATAATATAATAGTTCTGATCCTGAGACTTATTTTTGTTATGTAATACTAATATCTAATCTCTTTCTCAGAAAAATTGTCTTGTTTTGGAAGATAATAGAAAAATGAGAATTTATAGGCTTTCATGAAACTAGCTAGCTTGCCTTTTATGCATTATTTTATTAAATTAAATATTAAATTAAAATAGTCAACCTGTTGGCAGTTTATAAATTTGCCTTTACAATAAGTTAAAGCTATAAGTTGGTTTAATTACGAAATGGGTAGAAAAATTCTTTGTTGAAACGTTGACGGAGACATTCATAATGTCGTTTCCCTCCTCGGGTAGCATAGATTCTATGCTTTTATTTTTGGAGTAATAATGTTTATGCTTTCCAGTTTTATTTAAGGGCTATTTTTGCTTTTGAAGCCTTATTGTTTAATGATATGTAGTAAGTAATTCTATATATACCCGAAAAGGTTTTCTTTCCCCTTTCAAAAAAAAAAAAAAAAAAGAAAAGGTTTCTTTCCCCTGAAAAAAGAGAGAGAGAGAGAGAGAAAAGGGAAGATAAACATGTTTGTTTAGCCACTTTTTTTGCCGCAATTCATGTTTTGAACGTCAAAATCCGTATTAGCCACATCTAAATGATATGATCCAATCTAATTCAGAATTTATATATAGCTTTTGTGTGAGGTTAGGTTTTTATGGGTTCAGTTAGCAAAAAGTAAAAAACATTTTTCCATGCTTTGTACGTTGTTTTTTCTTTATTTTGAAATTTTCAGTAAGCACGAGTTGAGCAGTATTATATGAAAATTTTTAACTAAATCATGAAGTGCGGTAGGAAGAAATCCTTTAAAATCATTGTTATTTAAAAAAATTTATTAATCGCACTAGACCACACTACGTCATGCAGTTTGGTGCGGTACGGTTTGGACTTCATATATAAGTCTTAACACATTTGGGCTAAATTAAAGAAACAATCTTCAAAAAATCACAACTACTATGGAAAAAAAATATAAAAATAAGGGATAATATCAATTTTATATCTTGTATTTTGATATTTTGTGCAATTTATATCTTGTATTTTAGTTATTATCAACATTGATCTTTAGATTTAAAATTTGTTACAAATTTATACCCAGACACCAATTTAGAGCCGTTAATTTACCAAGATGATTTAATAAACTTATTCTCTAATCAATTTTTATACAGTTTATTTTTTATTTTTTAAATGGCATATTATTAAATTAACTACTCTAAATTGGTTTTAGGATATAAATTTACAACATATTTCAAATCTAAGGGTCTATGTTGATAATAATCAAAATACAAAGTATAATTTAAACAAAGTGTCAAAATCAAGATATAAAAATAATAATATCCCTAAAAATAAATACAATGTTCAAAATATTTAAGAAAGTCATACACTAATACTTGTCCAAATAATTAAGAACTTAATAAGATATAACCCAGTCGAAATAAATTAAAATAAAAATGTCTAAAATTCAAATATTTAAATATCTTTCCACACAATACTACAACAAAGTTTAATAATGTTTGGAAGGATATTTAAATGTATTAGATTTCAGTTTCTAACTTATATAGATATACTAGTATATATATACATAAAACTTTTATGTATAAGAATATTTTTAAAATTAGTATATACATTAAATATGGTACAGTTCGTTAATTACAGAAATAGAAATTTATGCCCCATTGGAATCTAAACTACACTACGAAGCAAAATAACCATACCATACCACCTAATTAGTTTGGTTTAAGTGGCGAAATAGAAATATGCTCACCCCTAATTTTCAGAAAATCTTGTCGAGCTCAATGGCTAGGGATGCTTTGGACTTTGAGTGGAGATTTATACGACTAGTTTATGTTTGATCATTTGAATTTGATTGGAAAGTCTGGTTTGTAATTATTTGTTTGAAGGTTTTGATTATTTGTTGTAATGGATTTAGCATTCCTTTAAGTGAATGGGTGATCATCAAGTGCATGACAATGAGATTGGTTTCCAAGTAATTAGTTTTAAGAATAATTTACTTGTGAGATTATTTATTATACTTATTTTTTTTTATCCTAAAAGTCACTGCCTTCAATTTGCGGCGTGACACGAAACCTTTCATTTGAGGTTTGAGAGAGAGCTCGGAGATGAGTTTATTAACACTTAAAATTGACGGCAAATGTGAATGAAGAGGATTAGTTGTGTCTATAGTAGTGGTATTTGACAAAAAAACATATTAAGTGTAGAGCTAGTTAAGTACTAATTGGTTCAAAGAATGATAACAGGGAGTGAAATTTACAAAAAAAGAGAAAAAACAAATTACATAGCATTTAAGCGATGAGTACTTTTTGGAAAGAATTTAGACCTAATTATGTGCAAGAGATTGATCAGTAAATTCACATCTCTAGATTAAAATTAAACACGCAAAAATAGGCGTACGTGAAAATAAAATTTGGTACCAAATTACCGCAGGATTTGTGATTACACAAATATTGCTTTGGACTAAATTATCAAGCTTTCATTCAACATGTACATTCTTTTTTAGTGTTGTTCTGTATTTTTACATCATGCTTTTCTCTTTTAGTTGTGTGTTTTTTTTTTTTTTCTTTTCGGGATCATCCTCTTTTAGTTGTTGTATTAATTGTACCTCTAACTAATAATTTTTTGCGCTCGTGTTCTCTTTGGCATTTCAGTAAGGGCTTTTGGCATAACTGACTCCTATGTTATTCGTAATTGACAAAATAGTCTTTGAGTTATTATTTTTTGCAATTAAGTCTCTAAATTTTAAAATTTTTGGCAATTAAGTCCTTTTCTTGAGTAATTATATTAGATGGAATTAAGCATTTTCAAGTCACAAAAAAAATTTTTAAAGGTCAAAATTAATATTTTACTAACATTAGTTGAAATTGGAAGGAAAATAACTAAACATTAATAATAATTAACAACATAATACAAAAAATTAAAAAAATAGAAATTTTCAAGAATTTAAAATTCTGTTAAAATTTCTTTCTATTACACTTCCAAGCTAATTAGAGTTAGGAAAATATAGTTAGTGTTAGTGAAATATTAGTTTGTTTCACTTAAACATGTTCAATTTTATAAAAAACTTTAAAATAAAAAAAAGGACTTAATTACCAAAGTTTTAAAAACTTTAACATCAACGAACAAAAAGGACTTAATTACCAAAGTAAGGATCTAATTGCCAAAATAAATAACTCATGGACCATTTTGCCAATCTACGAATAACATAGGGGCCAAACATATCAAAAAAATAAGTACGTAAAATTTAAAAAAAAGTATGAAATATCAACAGTGTTCCATTTTGTATGATAATCAAAGGCATACTCCAATTTTCCATTAAAAAAAAAAAATTCGGCCTAAGGCCAGCCCCATTAGGGGGTTTAGCCGGCTCCACCATAACAATATATATGATTATGGAACTGGGAAAAAAGCGTTTGATTAATATTCTTTTAAAGAATTAACTGATGTTCATTAAAAAAAAAAAAAGGAAAAAAAAAATCTGTCTGCTGATAGTTACTTGAGCTCCTTTAAATCATGACAGGATAAAAAGAAAGCAGGTAATATCGGCCCAAGTTGTCAACAGTATTCCAAACGTTGGCAAGCAAGTCCTGGCTGTTTTAAAATGAATGTTGATGCTTCTCTCTTGCCGAATAGTCACCGCATGGGTATGAGAGCTATTATACGAGACTACACTGGCAAAGTGATAGCCGCACTATCCAAGAAGCTTTCTGGTACTTACTCTGCTAAAGACATGGAGGCAAAAGCTATATGCCTTAGTCTTCAATGGGCTAAAGACTTGGATTGTAGAATCCGATGCTTTGTCCGTAGTTAATAGTTTAAATAATTATAGGCAGTTTCATCTTGTCTTTAGGGACCTTCTTAATGATGTGTCTTTTTTATTATCTTCTTTTTTTTTCCAGGTGTTCAGGTAGTTGATATTTACCAATCTACTACTAAATTATCAAATTTGTTTTATAGGCTACGGATGTAGTCCTCTCGAGAAAATCAGTTCCGTTCATATTTTGGCCAACACATTTCATATTTTAACCAATCTGTGTTAACCAGAACATGACATGTGTTGGTCAAAAATATGAACAAGACTAGTCATGTCGGCGGGACTATATCCATCCTCTGTTTTATATATATATATATATATGAAGTTTCAGTGGTTATGGCTCCATAGGTAACTATCATAAAAATTTATGTTAGTATTAAATAGTATGGATATTAGTGTAAGCATTAAATATAAATAATGATATGTAATTCGAAAATACCTACTTCAACAAGTTTCACAATAGATTAACATTTGGTATTAATTACAAAGGTTTTTTTTTCCAGTTCTAAATGATTTTCTTTTCCAGTTCTGCAATAAGTATGTTTTACGAAAATCTAGATTTAATAATGACATAATTTCGTGTCTTTTTAATTCCTTATTTTTGAATTGTTGTATTAATTTAATTAGTTAGCTTTTGAAAATTGGGTTATTGGAACAATTGGTCTCTTGACTATGTGAAGTATTACAATTTGGTCCCTATACTTTCAATTGTGGCAATTAAGTCTCTTAACTTAGTGATTACTAGCAATATGGTCTTTGTGTTGGGAAATTGAGATTTCAATCTTACTCACTCTTATTTTGAAGATAACAAACATTTGATTTAGTACTATTGATTTAACTTGAGTGTGTAGTGAAATAGCTTTAAAAGTTCTAACTCAAGTTAATCAAGAAATCAAACTTGAAGATGAATGCAAATTGGACTTATTAGAACCAAGCTTGAAGATGGATGGGAAAAGAGCTTAAAGACAAGATCAAGAATACAAGACTTAGATCAACAAAGGTTAAATACTTAGTTATTATATTTGAATATTTATCTACATATTATATGATCTTAATGGCTCAAAGTTTTCATAAAATTAGAAATTTTCAAACCAAAACTGTCAAATTTGTTTATCTCAAATTAGAATAAGAAATTTATTTTGGACAAGTTTTTAAATTGATTTTTGAATTTCTATAGTTTCCATATTATATAAAAAATTAATTTATGAAGTCACATTTTGAAAATAATTGAAAAAGATTTGAAATAAAATTCAAAGTTTGCTCTCGGATAGAATCGGTCTACCTAAAAGCTATTTTCGGTCTACCGATTCTCCTGTATATTTTCAGTAAATTTTCAGATTCGACCGCTAGAACCGCACTACTAAGGATTAGTCTTTTCGGTCGACTGAAAATACACTTTCGGTGTACCGAAAATGATAGAATATCTGTCAAACAGTTATAAACGACTAGTTTTCATTCAAGTCTATATATAGAAGCATTTTTAACACTTGAAACATCTTTGAACATTCTTACATTGCTTATATCATACTTTCAAAGTGTTCAAATCAATTTTTGTGAACTAAACTTTCAAATCCACTTTTTCACAAAAACCTATTGAGCCAAATTAGATTATATCTTGTGTTTACATTTATTCTCTCTAAGCTTACATTGTATCAAATATTTTCATTTGAGAGAAATTTTAGTTGAGTGTTCCATCAAACAAAAATCAAATTATATTTGTGAGGTGAGGTTGCCACCGGAGTTAAAACAATCTGTTTAAGGTGAAGTTATCACCGGAGTCAAAACAATCCGAGTGTAGGTGAGGTTGTCACTGGAGTCTAAACAACCTGTGAGTTGGTGAGATTGGTACCATTGTCTAAACAATCCGTGTAGATGAGGATTGACACCGGAGTCAAAATAATCCAAGTTAGACGTGATAGAGCCGGAGTCAAGACTATTGTAAAGGCTAGGGTGTGCCTAAGAAGAATTCACTCTGTTTGTAAAAAGGTCGGTCATGCCCACAATCTTGATCCGGATAGTGGAAGCTCAAAGCAAGTTGCTGAGGGCCAGGGACGTAGGTAAACCGTCGTGTTTGTCAAACCTCGTAAAAACCGAGTTTGTACTTTCTCTATCCCTACACTCTTTACTTTATTGTAAGCTATTTATTTTAGTATTTGATATTTAGTGTGCTTAATATACTTGCTATTATTGCTATATGTTTGCTATTAATGTTGATTTAGCTTAAAAGTTTCAAAATAGTGGTCTATGGTTTTACATAGTTGAAAAGTTTCCACAAAAGTTTTAAAACCCAATTTACCCCCCTTATTGGATAGTCAATTTTGGGCAAACAATTCCTAGCACCTTGGTCCTTTATCGTTATGTAAAAGGGAAAATGTTTAGAAAAACAAAAACTGAATAAAAAAATCCAGAAAAAAATTTATATGAGAGAAGGGGGAAAAATTAAAAAGAAAAAGAAAAAATGATAAGAACAAAATGCAAAAAAAATCGCTCCTTATCCAACAAAAACACTTAGAAAATCAATCTCGGTAAATCCCGAAAAATTAATGTTCTTGTATCCCTAAACACCCATAGAACAATCAAGACCAAGTCGTCATCATCTCACTGCAGAAATGGGTTCCTAGATTTTCATTTCGAGAATGTGAGAGAGAAGATAAAAGATTGAGAGATGTAGTTCGTATTGTCCTAATCCGCTCGAAAATAGAAGAAAAATAACCCATCAATATATATATATATATTTAAAAAAATTATTTGTACAGATGAAGAACTTAAGAAAGATATTTATTTATGGTTGCAGAACTTCTCCACAGATACACAAAAAAAATTATATACGCCTCCATAAATCATCCTCTAGAGTATTTAGTTCAAAGTTCCATACTTCTTCAAATCCACTTGCTCTTTTTCTTTATAAATTAATTCGTAAACAATCGACCTACACAGAGACCCAGGATGCAATGCCTTTCGGATTATGGCTCATTTTTTTTTCAACAAAATCTAGAGAGAAAAGAGAACGATTCTGAGTTATTTTTTTTTATTTATTTGTTTAAATCTAGAGAAGAGGATGGGATAAATAGAAGTCAGAGAGGTCAAGAATGAATATTGTATTGTAGGGATGTCAATTTCAACGAATGGGGTGGTGCACCGGCCCGAATGAGGCGGGATTTCACCGTTAGAAATGGTGCGGAGCATAAGGCGGGGATTTCCCATTTAATATTTAGCGGGGCGGGGCGGGCTTGGGATTGAGTATCCCCCCGTCCTGATTATATATCAGTTAATTTTTATTTTTTTATATAATAGTGATTCAAGTAGATGTATTTTAAAAAGAAAAAAGATCTAATAATATATAGTTATATACTAATATTTTTTGAGTTATTTGGGATTGTGTTAGTTTTATAAATGAATGATATGCTATATGATTTTAGTATTAAATATTTTATATTTGACAATTCTAACATGTTAAAGTTTTATTTGAATGTGTTTTTTANCCCCGATATACCAATGGGGAAACCGATCCCCGATGAGGATTCCCCGAAATTGCCCCGACACAAAAAAAAATGGGAAAGGATAAAAAAAGGTTAGATAAAAATAAAAATAGGGATGGGGATGGTAAATACAAAACCGGTCCCGCCCCGCCCCGCCCCATTGATATCCCTATTATATTGGTTTTTTCTCCTAATCTTTCATTCTTTTTATTTTGTTAGATTATTCATAATTTATATTTTGTTTAAATCTAAATTATAATTTAAATATGTTTTTAGTTCTTTTTTATTTTTTTATATTTTAATCTAAATTTATTTTTACTTCTCATATGTTAATCCAAATGTGAAGTTATTTTCGTTATCTTTAATTTCTTTAAATTTTTGTATGAACTTTTTAACCCTTTCTGTTATGCATTAACAGTGAAGGACTTGATTGCCAGCAATCACTAAGTCAAGAGACTAGATTGCTCCAATTGAAAATTCAAGAACCAAATTGAAACACTTTACATAGTCAAGGGACCAATTGTGCTATTTGAGTTTTAAAAATTGTGTTCTATTTGATAAAAAACCAAAAAACACATAAGAAAAAATAATTTAAAAAAAAACAAAAAACAAAAACCTGAAAGTTAGATAAATACTCAAATCATTTTCCATTCTCGTTTTATTCTTGGAGTTTAAATGAATCCATCGAAAAGATAACCTATTAATCAGAAAAGATAACAAATAAATTTTCAAAGCTAACGATATTTGGATACAATATTTCTTTTCAGCTAAGATTCTATGACCCAAAAATTTTGTTTGTAAATCACATACCAAACATGATGCATCTTTCATTATGAACCCCTCCAAGAGATAATCAAAATTTTAAAACAATTTTTTTTAAAAAAATTCCCTAAAAAATATTCCGGAATGTTTAAACAAAAGGTTTAAAAATAATCCCTGAAAAATAAAGCCAAATTCTAAGGATAAACAAATTTAAAATATGTGCATATGGACATATATAAAGTACGAATATTGTTCATTCAATTATCACATAAAATGTGTGTACTAAATTAGGGACTTGCTCTCTATTTTTAATCAAAATAGTCACAGAGATGCAATAATGTGCATATGACCAAAAGTAAGAATGGTTTGTTACAAAAAAAAAATATATGAGACATGAATGTGATTCAATTATCACAAATAATGTTAAAAAAAAAAAAGAAACAAGAATGTGGTTCAATTGTCACAAATATTATATGCCCTAAGAGGCTTGCTCTCCGATTTCAATCAATATAGTCACATGGACAATACAATGCATCTGACGTAAAATATAAATATGGTTTAATTTTCCAGTATAATATGTGCCCTATTAACTGGATGTCCAATTTTGATCGAAATAGTTATAAAGATACACATGTTGTGCATGTGACCTAAAGCATGATTCATTCAATTGTCAATATAAATATATATATGTGTGTGTGTATGTGTGTGTGCGTGTTTTCTAAGAGACTTGCTCTTTGATTTTGATCGAAGTTAGTCATAAAGATACAATATTATATATGTAACATTAAATATGAATGAACTCACTGTCACGAATCATATTTGCCTTATATATTGACTTGCTCTCAACTTCAATCGAAGTAGTAATAAAGAAACAATATTGTGCTTATGTAACTAAAATTGTGAATGCAGTTCAATTGTTATATATAATATGTGCATTAAGGGATTTCTCTCTGATTTCGATTAAATAGTCATAGAGGCAAATTACTGTCTATCCGACCTAAAATATAAATATAGTTTATTTTTCCATTGTTATGTATAGTATGTACTCTAAGCTAAGGATCGTTCGCAAAATAATGTAAAGAATCCCAATTCAATCCTTTTTTCTTTTTAAATTTATGTAAAATTGGGGTTATTTTTAATTTTTCTCAAACTAAAATTTTATAGTTTTTCAAAAATATCTCTGTAATAAAATTTTAATTTAGACCCCTTTCAAAAAATATCACTATTATAATATATCAATTTACATTTTCCTCCCTAATGAATGTATACTAAGAATGTTCTCATCTATTTTCACCTAACTATTAGTTTATTGTTTTTTCTCCCTTAATTTTCTTTAAAAATTTTCATCTACAATTAAGTTTTTTGGAGGCATCAATTAATTCTTATTTTTTCAATGCTTATTATTCATGTCAATTTATAAAACTCAATGTATGTAGTTCAATTATGTTACTTTTTGCCTTTCAATTATTTAATTTGGTGTTTTTCAAATGGAAGCTTAAACTAAAAGTTTTAGGCGTATTTGTATCATTCATCCCTGAACTTTGAGTCCTTTGGTATATTGGTCCACAAACTACTGTTTTTGGTAGGGCTACATAAAAATGTAAAAATCCGATCCGAGATACCTGCCCGACCCAACCTGAGATTTCGGGTTCAAACAAGCGTATCCAAATTTTCGGGTAAAACCCGACCGAATCAAAGGGATTTAAGGAAATTTGATTTTTTATAGTATTTTTTAAAAAAAATTGAAAAATCTCAGAATTTGAAATTGTTCTGAAAAATCCCAGATTTAATTATAAAAATACCACTTTTAAAAGTATTTAGAAAAATACCACTTTTTATTGATTGATGAGATACTTAAGGTAACTAGTCGTGTTACCTGAGGTAACTTGAACAGTTACTTCAAGTAACTGGATTGGTTACTCTAAGTAACCTAACTGGTTACCTCGAGTACCATTGAAAAATACTAAATTTAAAGAAAAAATGGTATTTTTCTAAATATTTTTCTAATAATACTTTTAAAAAATGATCGGCCCCGTTTGTTTTAACCATTATATTCTATTGGAATGAAAAATCCATTTGAATGTGTGTTTATTTCAACAATTCAGTTTTTCCATTCAAATGATCTTTTAGAATGTGTATTTGTTTCAACAATTCAGTTTTTCCATTCAAATGGTCCATCCAAAAAGATAACCATTAGAATGGTTTTTTTGTGTCTTGAATGAGAATGGAGGGGGGGATGTATTTTTGAATGGTCCATTCCAATGCTCCCATTCTAATTACAACATATTCCACTATTTTTTCCATTCAAATGTCTCCCATTCCAATTATAACACATTCCACAATTTCCATTCAAATACACACATTCAAATAGGCGAACCAAACGGAGCCGATATTTTTCTAAATCAATCCGGGATTTTTTAAAAAAATTAGTCTATCCGGGATTTTTCAATTTTTGATATCTTGGGCCTGGAATTTTGTAAATACCCCAAGAATTTTCGGTTTAGGTACGGATACACATTTTGAGGGGTTCGGTATCCGAATCTGACCCGGACTCATCACTATTATTAAAAAAATCTTAAAATTAGTTATTTAATAATTTATTTCTCTTTGCTTTTTTTTTTTCCCCTTTTATATTTCAATGTTTATGAGATTGTATGCATTATGCAAAGAGCTAATTATGCATAAAATGGAAAAAAAATCAAAATTATTTATTATGTGGTAAAAGGAAAAGGGGAAAAAAAATTTATACTTTCATAAAACCCCAACTACCCGAATACCCGATTTATCCGACCTACCCGATCCCCGTTTCGATTTCGGTTACTTATTTTTATATACCCGAACCCGAATAACCGAACCCGAATGCCCAAATACCCGAAACCCATCCCGATGTGCACTCCTAGTTTTTGGCATTTAAATCTCCCAATTTTATTTACTTTAGCATTTAAATCACTAGGCATGTTAAAGATACCAGAGCTCCATTCAAGGGGATGAGATACTTTCTCTCTTATTTTTTCAAGGGCATTGAGTGGAATTTTGGAAAAACTTTCAGTGTTGCAAGCTTGTATTTGTACAAAAGTAACCAATTTATATTGGTTGTTTGATTAGATATTGAATTCATCTAGAATACTACCCGCAGCATGTGGACTTATAGGAGATATAATTAACCAAAAAAAAAATGTAATAGCCAATAATTGTTAATTATTTGTAAAAAAAAATAACTATAAATGAAAAAAAAAAGGCGCCAAGACATAACTTGTTTAATAACTTAATTTACGTAATTGAAAACGATACTAGAAGATATGTAATATTTCTAATTTTTTAAATGGCAAAAAACTTACGTATACTGAAAAAAAAAATTAATTGCTTTAAAGAGAGGATAATTAGGAGAAATATATCAGATTTAGATGATAGCAAAGTTCACTAAATTTTTTTGAATAACAACAAAAAATCCCAATTTTATTAATAGTATTTTGTTAACAATTAATGTATTTGATATGCTTAGGGAACATAAGTTATTTTTCTTTTTTTTTTTTTAATTTCCGATTAAGGAGTGAATCTTAAATTAAGATTTCATTTAAATAAATAGATTAATATAGTTAAAAATGTCATGTCAGCAGGTCACCAACAAGTTGTCTGTCAAAAACGTATTTAATAAGATTTATAATTTCAAAGCTATTGACTACCATAAATTTGTTGACCAACTACCCAATTAATTAGAACTTCTAATCTTCATTCAATAGTTAAAATAACAATAACCACCGATGGGTAAATAGTGTACTACCCATTAAAACCTCAATCATATATATATATAGGCACCAATCCAGTACGTATTTTTTTTATACCTATAAGTATCGTTTGGCCAATTAAAATTTATCATGCACATTTTTTTATATTAAAAAATAAAAGAGAGAAATAGTATTAATGATGCACGTCTTTTCATGTACATCATTATAGCTATTGGAACACCATTAGATAATGATCCAATGGTTAGTGATATTAATTAATAGTTAATAATACATACTAATTAATTCCAAGTTTGTGGTCATGAGCTTTGTGCAACCTGCGGAGAGCACAAACTCACGCGGCTTGCCACTAACAATGGAGGATCTCTTGTGTCTCTTAGGCAGAACTGTTTAAAAGCATTTTGCATGCAACAAAAAGTATCAATTTCAGGTCTTCTATGGGAACAAAATGAGACGTGATCTTGAATTCATCAAGTACCGAAGAACGACCAAGAACTAATCAGGCAGGAGAAAGTGGACGGAGCTAGCTAGCTCAGAAGAAGAGGGCTCTAACTATTTCTCGAGCTAAGATTGGTTTAAGCACAAACATCATTAATCCCTTCTTCATTGTCATGATTTTTCTAAACTTTGGTGTCTTATCTTGAAAATATGTATTTGCTTGGAAGTTAATGGAGAAAATAAAATTTTTTAGAATTTTAATTAACCTTCTATCATGCATACGCTTAATTTATTAAACAATCATTTCAGATTAAAGTATATGTATAAGTTTTCTTGCCTCTTAGTATGTGGTTACGAAGAGTTAAGAAGTTTGATTATTCCATTAACTTGAGTGTAAAAAGGAGAATTGGGAAGTGTTTGTTGAAATTTAGCTTGGAACATATTCATATGTCTCTCGGATTGTGGAGGGTCGATCATGTATTTCTTGGTTTAACTTTGAGTCGTATCTAACTCTACAAAATTTAAACAAAGCTCCAATCTGTGTGCATGAGAGGCAACTAGGATATATGCCTTTCCAACCAATTAAAGCCAAAAAAGGCTATTGTTTGATCTCTTAATCGATGGTGGCATGAACTCACTGAAACGTTAAGTGGAACGTAAAAATCTCTACATGGTCAACCTTGCTTGGTAATGCATATATACTTGCCATTCACTAGCAAGTATGCGATTAAAAATACTTAGTTTGACTAATGACAAGAGACATTTTTATCTTGATTGTCAATATTGTCATCACAGATATTTAACATGTTAAAAAAAGTTGGTTTCCATTATCTTCATTTGGGCTTTCCATTATCTTCATTTGGGCTTCAGTTTGAATACTTTCGCCTTTGGGCTTCCTTGAAGTGGGCCTTTTAAGTTATGGTCATAACTTGGGTACATAGAATTGGATCGACTATAGAGCACAACTTGAAGCCCAAAAGTGAAATTTAAGAAAGCTGATCCAGATCCCCTTAAGTCCCTTTTTTTTTTAAAGTCCCATATCATTCATGGATTAAAAAACAAAAAATCAATTTATCACAGAGCATTATACTGTTCTCAATAATATAAAAAGTTCCAGAACTTTTGTACTAATTTTCCTTTTTGTTTTTTTTTTTCTTTTACTCGGGAGAGTGAGAATTTAAAGTCAGAATCCTTCAAATTGAGAAAAATTGTGATTATTATTAGAGTATATCTGCAACCAAAATTCCTCTGTTTTTTATTTCAATGATATGTATATCAAACTCCATGTTATTGCATAGGTTATCATTTGCATTTTGATGAGATTTTTGATCTACTAAGATATTTCCCAATAACTGAAATTGCAAGCAGCCATAAATATGAGTAATATTAAGGACATATATAATGTACACACAATGATGTGTCATTAATTTTAACCACACATGATTTTTGAAATAGGGTCCCACTATGTATATGAGTAGATCAAAACACATACCACATCATTTTGTGTATATTATATATATATATATATTATTTGTTCCTAGCATTACTCTATAAAGTATATTTTTACAACCAATTTAGAAATTAAGGATGCAAATATATTTTTGGTGATCTTAAGATGAAAGAAACAGAACAATACTTCTCAAAAAAAAAAAAAAAACGTTTCTTACTTATTAATATGATAGTTTCTGACCAAGTAATATTTAAGTAACATTACTACATTTCTGCATGCCGCATTCATTAGTAAATAAACCAGATCTTGTCTTCAATATTCCTCTGAAAATAAAATAAAGAAACAACAAAGAAACCTAAAAATCAATGGGATCCAATCTACTCTAGCGTTTTCAGTCTAAAAAAATAAAATGCAAGTCCTACTATAGCGCGAAGATTTCATTTGAGAATATGCCTATTAATAATTGACTTATTCACCGGCCACACCAACCTCACAGTAAAACTGTAAAAGACTATACTCTTTTAAGAATTTTTTTTTTCCATAAGACTAAACTGTAAGTTGTCACAAGAAAGACAACTTAGTTAATTACATAATTAGTAAACGAATGTTAATAGGCATAGAAACAATGGTGACAACTAAACTAAAAAAGATAAATAAATAAATAGAACTAACAACCAAAAAGGTTGTGATGAACAAATCGAGCAAAAACATGGCTCAAATGCCTTTAATTAGTCCAACAAGGATGAGAGCATGGTTGGCCGCCCATGGCATTTTCTTAATTGGCATTTAGTATATCTCCACCATTTAGAGACCAGAGAGCATATTTTGACTAGCTAATTATATGAACTAATGTAAACTGAGATTCATTTAACTATATACTAGGAGCCCTAATACGGACACAACTGACTTTAAAGCTGTCCCATTAAGACTATCTTCCCTTTCCTCCCCTTAAGCCCCATTTGCCAAACATATGGTCCCCCATTAATATTTAGCTCCCTAATGTAGAATCCCAAAAAGCAATATAGGTACAAAAATAAACCCTTTTTTTCTTATTTTTCTCTTCTTTTTTTTTTTTTTTTTTTTATCTTTTTGGGTTCTGAGTTTCTAATCTATTATTGAGAACTTTGATGAATTAGACAGGGCCTGAGGCAAGAGGGGTGGTGACTTTGACAGCTAATATTAGCAAAAAAAAAAAAAAAAGGATTAGACGAAAGAATATTAATATATTAGAGAATGTTACGACCAATTCGGGGGACCAAAATTGTCGAATTTAAAATTACGCACCGTGGCACGAAAAGTAGGGCTAATGTAATGGTATCATGTCATGTATTATATATGTATGTGGACCCAATCTCGTTCCACGTGGGAGTTTCCCTATAAGTTTAATCGGAGGGTTGGGGTTGGCTTTTGTGGTGTTGATAGACACGGAAGATGCGCCGTGTGTTCTGGATTGGCTTCAGCTGGCGGACCACGGCGTTGGAGGGTTTAATTGCACATGCTCGGAGAAAAGGGGAAAAAAAAAAGTTGCAAAATCAAAGCATTACATACAAATATATTTATATATAGGTTGAATGTATTATACCTTCATGATTTGTTAATGTATTATACCTTAGAGGATGTTAGTTTAATGTAGTGGTGAATCTCAAGGACTTTGTAGGGTTTGAGATTATTACTTATATTGTTGGCATGCAGAGAATTGTTATGTATGAAGTCATTTTTAATTAGTTATCTATTGTACTTTTTATATATAATCAATTGCCCAATTCGTTTTTTATGTAATATTATGTGCAATTAATAGAGTCAGCTTTGTTCCTTCAAAAAAAAAAAAAAATAGGCTCAGTTTTGTTGGAGCTGACTATTAATTCTGGGGAATCCAATATGTTTAGGGTGATTATTTCCGGATGTAAGAAAATTATAAAGAAAGACCTTCACGTTTAAGTAAATAAATATATTTGGGTTTATTTATGCACACTTGATTCAGCTCTTTTATTTATTTATTCATTTCTTTAAAAAGCATTTGATTCAGCTCTACTTATATTTAACGACTATAAAAGGTTTCACATAGCATTAGCAACTGTGATATTCCTTTTTAAATTAGAACCTTATTTTTTCAACTCTTGAATTACAAAATGCGAAGTAATATATCTCTAACATCAAAGAAAGAGATGGTAATACCAGAAATGTAACCATACCCAAGAAAAGAAAAAAAAAATTAAAAAAGGAACATGGGATTTTAAAGCTAAATGCCTTTCCCTCTCAAAAAAGAAAAACAAAAAGAAAAAAAAGAAAAGGCTATATGCATTTCCCATTAATGTTAAAGTATAATTGCTTCGAATTTTTACTACGAGTACATCCTAAAGGACCTAAATAGGAATTCCTGTTTCTTTATGGTTGATTGTCGTAGTAAATTTTTCTCCAACAAAAAGTACGAACAAGTTACATCTATGTACTGTTATTAAAAAAAAAAAAAAGTTACATCTATGTACGAAGTCACTATATATAAACATTAATTGCTAATTGACAACAAGTAGTATATAATGCCCGATTGCCTGAACCAAATAAAAATCATTATTTTATCTTATTAAAAAAAACATAGGGAACGTAATACTTAATACAATGAATTTTCTAGAATATAGTCCTTGGTCATATGTGATCATATGATCAAGACACCCCCTTGGTCATTGGGCTTGTAATACCAGTAAAACAAAAGGAAAATATATATAGTTTTTAAAGAAGGAAAGGATGAGTTAAAAAATAAGAGGTGGGTGCGGATGACACTCTGTTAAGCTCGGATCTCAAACGGTGAGAAGACCATCTTTAGGATATGGATCATTTAGACCAAAAGGAAAAGTCTTAGGAGGAGGGGCCATAGTTTTCACTCGTGCTTCTCATATCTTAAGACAATATTTAATAAAGTGTGGGAATATAGTCTTTTGAGATTACTACAAAAACTGACATGAGTCATATGGGGGGAGGGGGGCAAAGTGTTTGATATTTGGTTCCCAAGCACAAAATTTAATTCTGAGAATGAAACTGCAAAAGGGGAATAGAGAGAAAATAAATAAATAAAAGAAAAAAGACGAGTAGAAAAGAGAGCACTTCAAAAAACGAAAGATGAAAAAGGGTTAGAAATTTGTGTCCCTTAAAGTCTCTTTTGGAAATCTGTTTTTAAGCACGTCTTAATGAATCCAAGAAAAACAAGCATCCTAAGTTTTTTTTTTTTTTTAAAAAAAAAATCTAATTAGATATGGTTATAGTTAATTGTCCTGGTTTGGTTTTGTCCCTCCAATTCAAAATCAAATTTTTACCGTTGAGTTTCCTAAGTCATATTGGTCTTGGCAATGATAAGTCCCCGGTCAAAATGAATGAACAAATTAGCTAGATCTTATCAATATTGAAGTTTAATTTTCATTTGTCCAGAAATTGAACCGGTGACCACTACAATTCAAAGAAGTACAGATACTTATATGATCACTTGGAGAGACACAAACACAAGTACATTTCAGAAAGTGAAAGGCGAATTATATGTGGTTTTACTAGCTAACTCTAGGAATTGGACCAAAAAAATCAACCGATTAGATGACCAAGTCCCATCATTTTTTACGACTTTGTAGTCAAAAATAAGCTGAATTCAACTGGGAAAGCCTTAATTTTCAACATTTTGTGATTGTCTAATCTATACATTCCACCTAGATCTAGTACATACCTATTCTATATATCTCTCCTAGTCGAGGGGCATCTAGCGAAGTTTATAGATCCATACAAGTAAATGGACCATTTGGAACCCCAAAAGTTACTCTTTATTTTTATTAATGCAATTTCAATGATTCTTGTCTCACTAACTCTTTAAATCATAGGTCACACTTGTATTTTTTTACTGCATTACCAAGGAAACAAAAGATAGGTCTTATATGATGGCTGTTTTAACAAGAGTCATAGAAAGACTTCACATTTTCACCATTGACCGGCAAATGGGTAAAAAGAAATTCTACTAACTAAGTTGTGCATCATCATCAGTTTAATCGTAATCTGCCTAATTAACTGTCCAAATCTAGCAGGCATTGCTGAATGTTATGGACAATTTGTACTTCTTAATCCACATTTTTAATTGCATATTCCAAAAGATCAGACGCTCCCTAAAGCTTAAAAAGGAGAAAAAGTGCTTCTCTTTATGTGATTCTTTGGCCAGTATAAAGACAACCCTTTGGTTTCATCCACACATAGATGAAGATGATAGATTTCTTTTGGCCCATTTTGATGTGATCAGGTGATTGAATTTCTCGTTCCATCATTAAATTGTAGCCTTTTGTTCATGTCACTAAATACAATAAGCATAGCTTTTGTTGCATAGGAGATTCGATCCTTCTCCTTTACAATTCAGCAAGAAAAACGAGTACTTAACTGTTCAAGAACAATCACTAGGTGGTGGATTATACCGGTATTGTCTCATGGTTGGTAGGAGAACATGTATATGGAAATCTTTTTTAAAATTTGTATTCAAAAACATCTTTCCCAGAAGACAATGCATATGGAAATCTTGGCATCTAATAAGAACCAACCCATCACGAAGAGTACCTACAGTTTGCAATTTAGTATTTTTTTTTTCTTTCTATACTCTAAATTTAGGTGAAATACTTAATTTATCCCCTCAAGTTTCATAAATAATAAAACTATTTCATTGAAGTGTAAATCAATCCAAATTCTACCTCTTTTATTTATTTTGTTGAAAATTGACATACTAAAAGACAAAATTATCCTTACTCTAAACTTGTATCCAAATAAATAAAATACAGAAAAAAAAAACGACAAAGAGATAGAGAGAGAGAGAGAGAGAGGTGGATAAGAAGGGAACAAAAAATCAAGAAAATTTTCATACAATTTTCTCCTTTTTTCTTCTTTTAAAGCTAATTAATCGTGAAAAAGCTTCACTCCTCTCTATAATCCAATCTTCTGTTATAATACTCTACCGGCGAGGGAAATTCTCTTTAGGAACTCCTTCTCCAGTCGGTTTTATTTTTTATTTTCATTTTTTTTTTCAGTGGTATTTAGTAATAATCTCTTCTGTGTAAAAATAGATTTTAATCTTTATGATCATTTTGTTCCACTTTCTAATGTGAGTTTAGTTCCGATTAGGAATAATAAACGCTGACCAATATTGATCTCTGCAAAAAACCTATCACTAGATATTTTAATGAGTGGTGGAGAGCGTTTTTCTAAGAATTGAAGTTTATCGGCTTAAAAACTCCCATCTATGGAGTTAGATACATTAACAGTTGTTCAAGGTCTTATTGATAGGAATGGCAATGGGACGGATCGGGGACGGTTTTTCAATTACCATTTCCATCCCCGAAAGCCAATCACAATACCATACCCGCCCCATTAACCATTCTTTTGGATGCGGGGACGGTGCGGGTATTAACCAATAGATAACGGGGAAAACCGTGGTTACCCATTACCCATTGATAATAATAAAATATTGAAAAAAATTAAGATGATTATACTAAATTCTTTTCATAATCAACAAAATATTAAACACAACAATATATTAATAACTTTTAAACTCTAAAATTTAAATATATAAGTATATATGACTCTCCAAAATCATTATTTTACCAAAGATATAAGAATATAGATAGTGTAAAACTAAATAGATATTTATATATATAATAATTTTTCTATGTAAATATTTATCGGGGCGGGTACGGTGCGGATTATGCTAATACCGTCCCTGCACCATACCCGCATATTAACGGTACGGTTATTCCCCGCCCCGGACGTTTTACCCGCTTGAGCGGTTTTTCCCCTCCCCGTTCGGATCGGATTACCACGGATACCCGTAACCATGGGTTATATTGCCATCCCTACTTATTGAGAGCGTAGTCTATTGTTAAAAATATATTATTTAAGTGGGGCTTAACTAATGACCTCCACTTATTACAAATTAAAGGAAAATACCTACTACTATCCAATCCCCACCTTACCTTATTAAGGATAATAGGTTTTCACGCTTACCCCCAGTATGACTTAAATCTAGGACCGAGATCATTGTTAAATATATTTTGCTTCTCTTCTTTTTGTTTGTTTTTTCTTTTTTATCTCCTAAACATGATATATCTAAGTTTGTTTTAGGGATAGAGAGTGAGCATTTAAATTTGGTTGGAGGAATCTCTTATTTCATGGGAGTCTATTTTGTAAAAGTTTCTACTTTTCTAATAGTGTGTTTGTTTTATCCCGCCGAAAAAAAGTTAATTAATTGTGTTTATTGAGTAAAGAATAATTTAGTCATTTTAAAAAAATTCTTATTATGACCAAATTAGATAGAGAGGTGAAATTTGTATGAATTTTGTTAACCAAACAGTATATTTGTTTGTTATTTATTAAGATCTGATGGGAATTTAATCCAGCATTTCCCCCAAATTCAAGGGATACTTGTGTAATTATCCCATTTTATGCACTTATTTATTATTAAGGGAGTTATATTTGCACCTCCAACACATATAAAAGCATCTTATTTTTCTAAGAGTTTTTTGTTATATATTTATCCTTAAGTAAAGAGACCAAAAGGTTCGATTATATACCATTTTATTAAATTTATGATATTATTCTTAATAAATATACCCCGTAATATGATATTTAAAATTTTAAATATTTTGTCTAGAGGTTTCCTAATTTTAGACCCTATTAAAATTCTTTTAAAAAATTTGCTCATTATTGATGGATATTGTCAAAATTCAAACTTGTTCAAAAAAAACATATCATAATTCCAATGAGAAAAAAAAAAAGTAGAAGAAGAAGAAAATCAACCGATTTGCTTGGGATTTAATTTTTTTTTAAAAAAAAAAGTGTAAAATTTTCTACTTCACTACTTCTGAAAACAAAACACTACAATAATATTTTCTTTAATTATTTTTTATTACTAGTATAACTTTGTGATGATTATTATATAGTATTTTAATTTTTGTTGCTATTCGTTGAGACGAGTTGTAAACTACTTGTGTTTATTTATTTTTATAAAAGTAATTTCTCAGCTTATCATATATTGATCTATTTTAGAATGAATAGTACATGACTTTATGTAGAACAAACATCATCATCACTATAAATAAAGAATTACAAAGAGAGGAAAAGGAATAGCCTATCAAACTGTATAAACATCAAAGGTATATTTTAAATAGAAAATTATTTTTTAAAATTAAAAAAGTGCCTTAATATCATTAGAGTTATCAAAATCGATAAGTTAATAAAATTGAAAAAGAAAAGATCTATTTCTAATACTAAAATTACATTTTTAAAATTTTTTAATGAGGATTTTTTAGATTAGGGATACTTTTATGCGACTTGGATTGCAAATATAGCCTTCCCTTTTGGAAAATAAAGGGATACTTTTATGCTACTTAGGACTGCAAATATAATCCCCTTATTATTGCATATGCATTTTCATAATGATGTTATTCCCATTTCAAAGGGTTGTTATGGCTTTTGAAGGTGCTTGTGTATGAGATTCTCTTTGTTAACTTATTGCGTTGGATTTGAATTCTTTTTTTCTTTTTCTTTTTCTTTTTTTTTTTTAAATTTTTCAATTGAATCGGCGAGTCATATGATATTTGTTTAGTTTCCAAGTGCCAATTACCGTTTATGGTGGTAGGTGATCAACCCCTTCATGGAACTATTACCATTTTGTTGAATAAAATCTCCATACAGCTGGCTTTGCAATTTTGCATGCTTATTCCCTCATTTATTTTGCAACCAATAATTCATTCGTTTTTTCCGGAAGAAAAAAAAATCAATAACTCATTTGGGAAAAAGAAATTGCGACAAAGGTTACTATTATTGCTTTTAGACAGTGAATGGCAAACCAATTCAATAATTGCAGCTAAGTTTGACCCAAAAAATTGTGGGAAAGATTTCCCCTCCAAAAGTAATAATAATTGTTGGAAAAATGTAAAATCTATGTTTTATTGTACTAGAAAATAGAACAAATAAATTTCAGGATAAATGACTCTATTAGTCCTTAAAATATGAGAAAAGTAAACTTTAAATTTTGTTATTTTGATCTTTAAATTATAAAAAAAAATTATTTTAATTTTGTAATATATTTCATTTTATTCTTAATAATAAGAAAATCTGAACACATGTACTCTTCTGTTGTACTGATTTCATATGCAAAAACATATATCAGTAATATAAAGAGCCTAGAACATAAATTGAAATAGTTCTAGAAATGATTGATTTGATAAAAATTAACTGCACATTTGATAAGAATACATTTTAAAACTGTCCCAAAAAAAAAAGGGAAAAAACATTGAAAAGGGGAAAAAAAAAAAAGTCATAAATGTTGTTTATTAGTAAAAGGATTATGTCAATAGTATGTTAATAAATATATTTCTTTCATTATGCACTTCCATATTTAAAAAGTTGTATCTTTTCGTTATACGTACCCTTTTACTTGAATAAGCCCTTGTCAAAATTGCATTTTTTTCATCACTTTCTTTCCAATTGAATCGCTACCAGCAGAATGTTGCATATCTTCATTGTAACTCTTCCACTCAAATAGGTACGAAGAAAATGTTGTATCGTTCCAATTAATTGGTACGTTGGCCTACTCAAATAAGTTGTGTCTTTTAAATATTATATGTTACACCAGTAGACACACACAAAAATGGAAAAATAAAAAAGAATAGAATATATTATAAATGTTGTCTATGTATTAAAAAAAAAAAAAAAAACTTAGCCGATCGTATTTATAGATTTCATTATACACTTCAACAATTGAAAGTTGTATGACTTGTATCTTTTCGCTATAACTTCTAAGTTGAATAAGCACCGATCAAAGTTTGCATCTTTTGATTACACTCTTTTCAATTGAATAGCTACCAACCAAATGTTGCATATCTTCATCATTGCAACTTTTCCAATCAAATAGGTACAAGCAAAAGGTTGAATCTTTTCAATTAAATTGATACGTCCGTCTATTAAAATAAGTTGTCTTTTAAAGATTGTATATTATACCAATAGTATGTTATACCAACAGACACACACAAATGGAAGAACAAAAAAGAATAGAAGAGATCATAAATGTTCTTTATGCGATTAAGCCGATTGTATGTCATTTATAGATTTCATTGTACACTTTTAGATTTGAAATTGTGTATTTTCATTATAGAATTTCATTTGAATTAGCACCGATCAAAGGGTTGCACTCTTTCTAGTTGAATCACTGCCAGCTGAATGTCGTATATCTTCATTATTGCAACTCTCCAAGTTGAATAGGTACGAGCATAGGGTTGTATCTTTTCAATTAAATTGGTACATTAGTCTATTAAAACAAATCGGGTATTTTAAATGTTGTATTTTACAGCAATGAACACACCTCCTCCTCTTCTTCTTCTTTCTACTTTGTCATATTCTACGTTTAAAATATATATATATATATAAGATCATAATTCACTAGGTTTTTTTAACTTATCTACAAGTATTTTTTTTTAGTCATTGGATCATTATTTAACGGCTATTATAATTTGAATTATTAAAAAAATAAAAAATAAATAAATACACATTATTTAACATTTTTCTTTTTGTACATTTTACAAATGAAGATGATGTATATAATAAATTTTAATTAAGCAAAACAATAAGGTAAAGAAAAAATAGATTGGTGCCCATATAGGTATATATTGACACAATGCTTGAAAATTATATCGATACAAATTCCAACCAGTATATAATGAGTCTTATTCAGAATTTCCTAAACTAAAATGACATCTACTCATAACAGATTCCATATTTGTTTGGTAAATCAAGTATTTAACGCCAAAATTGTCCCATCCTGTGATGAATTCCACTCGATTTTTTTTTTCTTTTTTAGGAGGAATATAAAAAATGTAAAGTGACATGAGTACAAGAGATTTTTTTTTTTTTTTTGAGTACCGGAAAACTCGTATATTATATTGACTGGACTAAATACTCCCCTTTAAAAAAATAGAGTGAAGAGTGAATACAGAAGAAATGGAAAATATAGAAAGAGATATGATCCCGGCAAAAATAAGAGATTTACGTATAAAATAAGATTTTTGGGAATAACTGAAAGCGTATATTGAGGAAAATAGTGCATAAAAAGGTACTATTTTGACTGAGAAAGGGCAAAGACAGAGACTGAACCAAAATATTAATTTATTTTTTTAAAAAAAGTTGTATAGTGAGTTAGGAGAGAGGAGTGTCACAATCGTAATTTCGTACAGAGATGGATGATCCTCGACCTCGTCCTCAGCTACCACCAGAGTTAGACGTGGCGATATGGGACGATATTCAAAATGACAGCCTGGTGGGCCACGCCCCGATTGGTCACTCAACTCTTCACCTTTTCCATATTTACCCTTTTATCCTTCTGCTCATGTCAATATTACTATATTACCAAACTGGTCATTGCATAACATATTTTACAAATAAATCCGATATTTCTGACTTTGGATTTTAATTAAAAACAAAAGAAAGATTTGTAAAGGACAATTAGGAGAAGGTCACGTCTACATCTCCTTTTTTACATTTTTCTGGTTTGCATGACATATCTAAATTAACAAAGACCAACTTGTTATGCATGCATACAGTACATGAGTATCATATTTATTACCTTTTGACCCAAATAGATATTTTTCTTAATATATGACCTATTCAAGTCTCTCAATTTCATAAGAAATGTCAAAAATCAGAGTCTGATAAAATAAATAAATAAAGAAATAAAAACTAACATTGAGAAGAACCGGGATAATTAATTGAACCTGCAAAGTGAAAATGATAGTAAAGGTAATATAATGCTATGATTATATGACTACAAAAAAAAGAAAGAAAAGAAAAACAAAATTCTCTTTGTTTTGGTCTAAGAGGTACATGAACTCGATTCCCTGTGAATATTGATTATTTCACAAATCATATGAATAAACAAGAAAAATATTTTTTTTTCCTTTTTTTAAACAAAAAATAAAAAAGAAAAAGAAAAACAGGGGAGCACATAGATGTACATATTTGAATATTAGCCACTGGAATATCTGAAAATTATACATTTTTATAGTAATATTTTTAATCAGCACCGTCTAGCCGCAACAAACACATAAAACTGGTTTTCCTTCAGACATTTTTCCACTGTAGAATAGATAATAATTACAAAACACTAGACTTTTCACTCACAAACGAAATCTTGAAAATGCCCCTTCTATGTTTAATTCTCTCTCTCTCTCTCTCTCTCTCTTTCGTTGCCTTATGATTCCATATTAGACTCTCTCTCTCTCTTCTCTCTCTCTCTCTCTCTCTCTCTCTTACCCTAAAGAGAAGAGAGGGCCACTCCCATTTCCTTCATAAGCCCTTCTCAAGAGGCAGTCTTTTCAGCCCACTTTGAGAGAGAGGGAGAGAGAGAGAGGGGGGTAGAGTCTCTGGTTCTGCTCTATTCAACTGCTATATTACACTATAACATTCTTTTGAAGACTTCATTTTTCTTATACTTAATATTTATTTATATTGTTCTTCAATTCTTTGGTGAAAGATCTCATCTTCTTCATCCTAAAATTGTTCCAAAAGAATCTCAAACTGAAAGTTTCAAAGGCCCCGTAACGAGTTTTTGAGTGAAGAAAAGAATAAAATATAAATAGTTTTTTTTTTTTTTCATTTTTTGTTGTTTATTGGGTTTTTGAGAAGTTGCTCAATGGCTCCTAGTTTTGACGGTGTAGTTTCTAGCCTCCTTTGTTCAGAAGACAACACCATTTTCGATGATAACGATTATGGAAGTGTGGTGAATGAGTTTGAAGGAGGTGGTGGTGGTGCATGGTATCATCATAGAAACCATCGAAACCATGACCAAGATAAGAGCTTTGATGGTGGTCATGATGGGCTGCCATTGCAGAGTGACGAGTGTTTAGCTTCAATGGTTGACAAGGAACGCCACCACTTGCCAGCTATTGATTACTTGAAGAGGCTCCATAGTGGGGATTTGGACCTCGGGGCTAGAAAGGAGGCTGTTGATTGGATTGGAAAGGTGGGTTCATATCAGTTTGTCTAGTTCGTGTCTTTGTTTTTGTCTCTATCACTCTCAAGTGTTCAAGGTCTTTTTTTTTGGGTTTTCTTTGGTGTTTCATGGATTTAATGGGATAATGAATCTGGGATTTTGTTGCATTCCTTATTTGATATGAACTATTTGATATGGTAAGTGTTTTAACTTCTCTCCTTTGTAAATCAACGTCTGGTGTCAAAAGCAACTTTGGAGTGTTTAACGAAATGGGGTCGTGTTGTTAATGCTTAGACAAAATCTGGAATGGTTTGGGAAAAATAGAAAGGCCTTTCTATTGGCTTTTGGGGCCAATGCTAATAAGGATTCTTGAATTTTTCTTTTTGGTCCTTTCTCTTTTCTCTGTTTGAAGCTGTACCCGTACATGCCCAGAACCGAATAATTAAAGAAGATAACAAAAGTTGTAATGCAATAGTGTTTTCTTGTCTTTCCTTCACTTTATTTCAGCAGTTTCACTGTCATTAATGTTGAAATAAGCATTCCTCCTTTTCTTTTTGGTCCTGATTTTATGTTTAGTGCTTGGCAGCTAATAATGATAAATGCTATATTGTCTTTTTTTTTTTTGGCTTTCAACAGGCAAATGCCCATTTCAGTTTTGGACCTCTCTGTTCATATTTGTCAATAAACTACTTGGATCGGTTCCTATCAGCCTATGAATTACCAGTAAGTTGAGGAATTAGTCAAACATGTCCTATTAACAATCCTTTTCACTGTGCACCTTCTCTGATAAAGTCTATTCTCTCTGTGTATAGAAGGGCAGACCTTGGACCATGCAATTGTTGGCTGTGGCATGTTTATCTCTCGCAGCCAAAATGGATGAGACTGAAGTACCACTCTCTCTAGATTTACAGGTCTAAAAAGCCATCTGATTAAATCCCATTTGCAATATATGTTTATTTGTTCTTGTATCCGGTCTCCTAATGATTTTGAGTTCTTCTAAACAGGTGGGTGAATCAAAATTCGTATTTGAAGCTAGAACCATACAAAGGATGGAACTTCTTGTGTTAAGCACACTAAAATGGAGAATGCAAGCAGTGACACCTTTCTCATTCATAGACTATTTCCTTCACAAGATCAATGACGATCAAATCCCACTTAAAACTTGTATACAGCGATCAGTCCAACTTATATTGAGCTCAGTCAAAGGTGACCACCTTTCTCTCTTCTATCGTGTTCTTAGGCGCGTATTTAAGTTACATCTGCTTTTTGGTAAAATTTCACTCTGAACTGTCCCGCAAATACGATAGAGATTTGAGAGAGAGTTTGACGTTTTTGGTGGGTGGGAATTCAATGCAGGAATTGACTTCCTGGAATTTAAGCCTTCAGAGGTCGCAGCAGCAGTGGCAATATCTGTTTTGGCAGAAACCAAAACAGTGGACATTGAGAAAGCCATCTCTGTGCTCATTCAACATGTAGAAAATGTATAATACTTCCGAGTACCATAAAGTTGGAACATTAATGATGATCTTTTTTGCTTTGTTCCCTTATCATTTACCATTGATTACCAACAATTATACTAACCAAGAAATGGGGCCTGTTTTTTTGTAGGAGAGAGTGATGAGATGTATTCAATTGATTCAGGATTCATCATTAATTAATGGGTCAATTGGTTTGGTCCAGTCCGTGCCCCAAAGTCCAATAGGGGTGTTGGATGCTGCAGCATGCTTGAGCTATAAAAGCGATGACACAACAGTTGGGTCATGTGCAAATTCTTCCCACACTACTAACTCAGACAACAAAAGAAGAAAACTAAACAGACCTTATGAGGTGGTGGAGCTTTAGTAGATGTGAGTGACCAAAGATAATATGGGTTCAATTTCACTTTCTCACCAAGAAAAACCCAATGTCACCTTTTGGTGCGTAATGTGACCTTTTGGTGTGTTTTTTCCAAAGGAAAAAGGAGGGAAAAAGTGGGGGGTACAATGAAAAATTTTGAAGGGAGAATACCATGAGTTGATGAATAAGATCAACAGAGGATATTGGAGGAAGATGGCTAAGGGAATGCATACGTGTCATGTTATGTTCTAGCCATGAGGATGAAAACGTCACCAGCTGTTAAATATTAGACCTCTTAACAGCCCAGACACTGGTTTAGATTAAACTTTTAAAGGGAGAAAAGAAAAAAGAAAAGTTTGTTTTGTTTGTGAGATACAGTTTGCCTTAGGTTTTAAATTTTCATTGGTTTATAGAAAAAAAAGGGAAAAAAAGATATAGCATGAGGTTGCTGCAGGAACTTATATAAATATAGTTATTGGTGTTTATTTATTAATTTTGGTACAATAGTAAATTAATTTAGTGTCACCAAACTGATCCACTATATACTTTATCCAGAATCTGTCAGCAGTACTTTGTTTGACTGTATGTCTGGGTTTGACCGTGGGGTTTGCAGCTTCGGTTATATTTTATAAACAAAGTCTGTGACTGATAACGTCAGGATATGGCGATATGCAAATGCAAACAAGGTAATATGGGCTTAATTGCAAGTCATCAACTTATAGTCTTATACTACCAAATAATTCATCAAAATTAAAATAAAATGAAAAATAAATTAAATAATTAAATTCATATTGGGAAAAAAAAAAAACAACAACAACAACTACTACTACTACTACTACTACTACTACTACTAACTTACTTCATTTAACCTATTGACCTCTTGTGTAAATCTTCTATTCAAGTTTGAGTTGCGTCACTTGTGGTAAAATAGATTATGGCGGTTTTACTTGCTGATTATATATCTGTAGTTTTTTTCCCCTTAAATGTTTGCCTTGAATTATGTATAATGTCTCAATATGCCATGAATTATCAAAAATTTCAATTTTGTCCATTGAACTACAAAAATCATCATTTATTTAGGCAAACAAAAAAGCTGCACTTGTCATTTTGCTGATTTTAGTCTCAAATATTCATTTAGGTTTTCAGCGAATACTATAAAATGATGACACGTATTACTTTTTGTCTATTTGATTGGCGGAATAACAACTCTAATAGTTTGAGGGCGAAGTAGAAACCTTTATTAATTTGAGAGGCATAAGTGATCTCACCGGTTCCTTAGGAAGCTTAGAATTTTTGTATCTATATGTACGATATATAGGAAGTTTTCTGAGTAAACTCTCTTCACCTATTACGTTTTCAGAGAGGTTAAATTAAAGGGATAATTGCGAAAAAAAATTACTCTGAAAGATGATCATTTTGCAATTTTAATATTATTTTTTAGTCTGTGTAAAATTATATCTCCATATTTAATATTTCTGCAAATATCTACCCTTCGTGTCCAATTAACTAGTAAATTCTGCACTAAACACACAAAATCTGAATTATTGATATTTTATTTCTACTAATACATAGTTAAAATCTCATAAATCACCAAATTTGTACACAAATTGTAGAAATTTGCAAAAAATTTTAATATAGAGGTATAACTTTCATAAGCCAAAAAATACGGTTAAAACTGCAAAAAAAGTCATACTTCATGATATTTTTTTATTAACCCTAAATTAAATAATAAACTTCTTAAATTTTGGGATCTCCGGATCGAATTTTAAGGAACTAGTTTTGTTAATAAACTAGGCTAAGATGAGTATAATATTGCTAGCAACACATTATTTTAGCCTTGCAAATGCTATCAAGACCACAAGTGCAACGAATGGATGCAACAATAATAGCGCCACTAGTAATAACCTATATGAAGTGAAATGCACTAGCTAACATCTTAGTCCCATGCCTCCTTTGTGATGTTTCTCAGCTTTTTGCCTTACTGATTTGGTGATATGATACATCAAAAAAGATAAAATGAATAATTAGGATGGGTTTTCAATTCATGTTTTGTCTGGCTTTTTGTAGTTTGTCCTTGGTTTTGTTTTGTAATTGAAAACTGAACTTTCAAAAGAAGAAGAAAACTCAAAAAAAAAAAAAAAATTAAAATTAAAAGTAAAGCTAGTTTCAAGTCTGAATTAAGTTTTAGGTTGGTAGCACGCTTATCCTCTAAATTTATCATGAATCGCCTGTGGGTCTTGAGGAAAAAAAATTTACTAGGTCACTAAATTTATAAAATGTGACAATTAACTTCAAACCAATAATGATGGTTAAATTTGTAACGAAATTCCGCATATACAATGTGTTTTGAAGGGGCAAATATGCCAATCTATATGTGAAACACGGTTTATATGACCAATCCGCAATAAGTTTATAACTGTGTCTCAAATATAATAAACATCAATGGATTAGTGTTGATTGCCACTGTTATTGCAATTTCTTAAACTGTCCAAAAATATAAAAGATCATATTTATAATTTATGTCAAGTTCAGGGATCAATCGTGCCAAAAATCTGAAGTTTTATGATGACTTATTTTACTATAGAAAATGGTTTTAACGCGTATATAATTATACATAACCAACTCTCAGAGCTCAGAATGCAATCCAAAAATATGAAATATAAGATATGAAATATAATAAATATAAAATCCAAAGTTCAGAAAACGATTCTGTATTCTACAGGAGTAGGGTGCAACAAGAATCATTTAGAGTATTATCCGTACTGACCACTGGTTTTGATTTTATATTTTTCTTAATTCCTATCAAAAGCTTACTATAAAATTTATATTAGTACTTATGACAACTAAGATCTGACACAAACTCAATTAACCAAATTTAGTGGGTATCTAAATATTGTTGTGTAACCAAAAATTCCACTTTCTTCTTTTTGTTTATGTAGAATCCTATTCAGTATCTTTAATTACTTAAACAAAGAAAATCTTCTAATAATATCTAATTATTGTCTTATACATGCACCACCAAAGTCAATAATAACACTAATCTCTGTTTTTCACTTCTTATGTACTCAATCTGTATATATTTATACACACACAATAGATCTACAAAGTTTTTTTTTTCAAAAAAAAAAAGATAAATAATAAATAAAAATAAAACCGCTAAATTTAAGACCTTTTAGTCTTTGGATTCTGTTAACCCTCTGAGTTATAATGCGAAAATACAAAGATAAATTATAAACGTTATGTAGAACTTATGTATTCTAAGATTTGGGATTCCATCTCTATCGACCTCACGAGATCTATATTCCACATGAAAGGCTACAGAACTACCGAAAATAATTAAGGAAAGCAATTTCCAACAATAAAAACCCTTTAATCCGGCAAGAAAAAAAAAAAAGAAAAAAAAAAAATGGGTTTGGGGCCCCAACCCCAAAGTTTTAAAACGTAACCCCGTTGAAAAAACAAAAAAAAAATGGAAGAATGAAAATAAGCAAGGAAAATTAACAACCAAATTCAAAAAATTTTTATCTTAATGTGAATTTGATGAATGATTAATTCACTCACAAATCAAGTATTATTCAGTTCAAATAATTGTGAGTTCTCAAACGTTTTTGTTGATTTGATGTATTTTTCTTTCATTTTTATAGTTCTTATGAATAAATGAGAATCAAGATGAATTTGTGCCAAATATGGGTATTTTAACTCTGTTAGCTTGAAGTTGAGTCCGATACGAACGCGTCACAATGAAAATCAGGCAAAGTGGAGCTAAAATTGTGAAACAGGGTACCTAGGAAGCAAGGTGTTGATTTTCTAAAACCGGGAGTGCCGCGGCTCTTGCCAAGAAGCGCTGCGGCGCTCTATGGAAGAAAATTTTCCAGAACCGTGAGCACCGCGGCGCTTGCCAAGGAACATCATGGTGCTCCCCCCACGTCTGGAACAACATTTCTAGTGAGATTTTGAGAGAAATCTCGGCCTTTGATTACATCCGATCGAATGGTCAGTTTTTTCTCCATGCTAGATCATTTGGGTGCCCTATAAATATATACTTAAACATAACACGTGTGAAGAGTTAGAGAAGAGACGCAACAAAGAGAGCTCACATTTCAAAGAAAGAGGAGAGCTTTAGAGCTGAAATTTGGATAGGGTGCTTGAGAGAGATGCTTGAAGAACGAAAGCTTGAAATTCTACCTCCACAAAACAGTTTTCCCTTCCTCTTTCTTACCCTAATTTTATTTGAATTTTGTATTATGCTTGAAGTTATGAACATGTTTGGATATATAAAATTCTTATTGAAATTAGTATTGGATTCTCCTATGTTAAACTAGTTGTTATATGCTAAGGGAATGATGTAGTTTATACTTTAATTCTATATCTTAATTTTTAATATGTTCTTTGATGTTGTTCTTGAATTTATTTGTGGGATTCCATGCTTAATACTTCTTATTAGATAATTTGGTTTCTAGAATTCTACACTCGAGAGATCGAATTTTAAATACGAACATAGGATAATATATCCTAGGATTTTGTAAAGTTTGAGAGAACCTATAATTCCTTTGAAGCTATGATCAAAGAACTATTGAATATATAAAATTTCTAGTTTCTTGATTCAGAATAGAGATATTGAAATCATGAATTTAGGAATGATTTTACTCGGCACTCGAGAGAGGAAGTAGAAATACTATCCAGTTCTTGGTTTATAAACTTGAAATAATTGATTAGAACACAATTTTTTAATCAAAAGACATAATTGATGGTTAGTTGAATTCAATCCCCTAGTATATTTGCACATAGAAGTCTCCATATTTTATTTATGTATTTATATTTATATTTATATTCATGTTTGTATTTATTTATTTAAGTATAAATTTATATAGTTTGGTTGCCTAAATAAAGTTAGGTTATAATAATTCTGGTACTTAATGATAATTTAACACTCAACTACTCGTGGGATCAACAACTCTATACTTATCACTTTATTACTTGTTTACGATCCGTGCACTTGTGGTTATTTTACTTATATGTATTTTGCGTAACAAAATTCTGTGTCAAAGTATCTATTACTTGTCAATCCATGACATTTGTATTTATGTGTTTCGGTTAACTTTTTGACTTTCTTTTTTTTTTCTTTTTTTCTTTTTTTTAAAGGTAGCTCAAGGGAATTTATCATTGGAAAGATGTCTAATCGTCCTCAAGAGCATCATATAAAAAAGAGGAATATATCCCATCTCCTAATAAAGGAACCAACAATCCTAGACTCATTTACGCGAGAGTGTGGACTACTATACTTCATTGACGAGAAATATGATAACAATTTCCATCTCTTTCAAGTCAGATCGAATCAATAATATTATCTACAATCAATCCATGAAACATATTAACATAAAGATTATTAATGGTTGTTTATTAAAGGAAAAAAAAAAAAAAAAGAGAGAGAGAGAGAGATAGAGAGATTATTAATGGTTTTGAGTCTTTTGACAATGTTTACAGCATCACATTCCAAAAGTTTTAGTGGAATTAAAAAAAAAAAATTGTTGATGCATGATGTTGACTTTCGATATTGGAAGGATAAAAGTTTAAAAAGGAAAGTGATCCATGGATTGTAGTTGGTTTTTCATTTTATCGGCCAATTTAAGATGAGGGGGGGGAAAAAAAAAAACCATTAAATGTGGCAACCACTTAGTCTACTTTAGTAAATCAACGTGAAGAGCATGAAGCGAAATTAGTAAATATTGTTTCTCTTTAAATCGCGTCTAGATGATAAGAAATATTCGTAGAGTCATTATTCATCAAAATACTTTTGGAAACTGCATTAACACCTAATTAATTTTAAATATGAAAAAAACCATGATTTTTTGGGGGGGACCAACAAGGAAAAAATAAATTGTGTCAATAGATGAAGATTAGACAATCGTGATCATCATACTACTCAAATCCAGCTCTACAATGCTAATTGATCACGACGAAATACAATGCCACCACTAGAATTAGTGTGTTAGCACTGACGCGCAAAAACTGATATTACTATGTCAAAACTTAGTTTAAATAATTTAAGCCATGCTTGACATTAAAAATAGTGGAGAATCCTGGTATATGTGTACGGTAAGAAAGCAAAACAAATATAAGAATTAAGAAACAAGACAATAAGAATCTCGAAATTATAAATCACTAGAAATCACCCCCATGCCCCTTCAAGTTAAACAATTTCAGATTTTGGTCGGTTTGAACCAAATAAGTTAAGGCTATTACAACCTATCACCCCCTCCCAGAAAAAAAAAAAAAAAAAAAAAGGAAAAGACAAGTTGACGTTGTTTTAGTCATCTCAAAGAAACACGTCACTAATATTAGATCAGGAAAACATGTATTTTATCTCTTAAAAAATATGCTTTGATGGAAGAGAAGAACTAATCGTAGAGCTGAAACTTGCAATATGTTCAACAATTCAAGCATAAAAGATATAAACAACATTAAAACTTAAAAGAAACTCGTACAAAATCTTTATGAAAAAACCGCCGCAATAATTAAAATACTGTCTGTGGAGTTTCAAGAAAATATGTTCAATTTTAACATTACTTCTCAAAAGCAGCCATATATATAATGACAAAAGTTAAATACTTTCCAAGGGACAAAGTTTCTTGCTTTTGAAAGGACGAACGCAATTCATTTACGACAATTACTGGAATCTAACGTTGTTAAAATAATAAATAATAATACTTATTTTAAAGGAATGGATTAACTAACCATGAATGCAATGACTAATGAGACCAAATAAGAGCTTAAAATTTAAATTCCCTTTAGTCGTTTAGTAAAGCTTCAAATGAATCATTAGACGACTTTATTTACTACTAGTTAGGAGGGAAAAAAAAAAAACTAACTATGAGATGCAATGACTGATGAGACCAAATCAGAGCTTAGAATTTAAATCCTCTTCTTCTTCTTTTTTTCCTCCTAACTTGTACGCATACACTACATATTTAAAAATAAATTACTTTTCCAAAAAAGCTTGTAATTTTCATTTCATCTTTTTTTAAAAGCTTTTTAATACAAAAGCCCCTTGAACTTGAAACAATCTAGTAAAATTAATCACGAACTCAATTATTTGGAGCAAAATCTCCTAATCTTCCCTAAAATTAGTTCCGTCAGATAACAAAGTTATTTCCGTTATTTTTTTTAATCAAGTGACATACACGTATTGTGAACTCAAGGGTAAAACAGGGTTATAGCAAAAATTATTTAAAAAAATGGAGGATTAAAAAATAATGTAAAATCGATCACCTTGTATTTGAATGAAATGGCTGAAAGCCAAAAAGTGTACTATTTCCATTAATTCTTGCAAGACTTCTCAAAAAGATTCCCATTCATATTTCCCTTAAAATACATTAAAAGTTTCATAAAAAAAAAAATCGTATCACAAGAAGATAGTGTTTTTCATCTACGGATGACAAGTCAAAATTCTGGACAATAACAAGGTTGCCAAAAAATATAAATAAAAAAAAGCATGAAAAAAAAAAGAGATGAAAAACATTATAAACCGAATACATGAACCATAGATGAAAAACATAAACTGAATTTTTTACACATTCAGACCCCCATTTTTCACAACAAAAATTGAAAAAATAGGACAAAAAATAATAATCGTAGTCAGGCTCAGGGTCACCGTCTCTTCTTCGTATTGTCATATTTTCACTCAAAATAAATCCTAAGATCTCTTAAACTGACCAAATAGAAATTTGAAAATCTAAAATCCCCAATATTTGAACACGAATTTACTTTGATTTTGAGTCATAAAACTATTGAAAAGCCTCCCAAATAAAAACCATATTTCTTTTCCAGTGCTTCTACCTTCCAAAATCCGAATAAAAAAATTAAAACACACCTCTTTACACACATGGCCATTTGTTTTCCCTTCAATATGAAACAAAAATACCGATTATGCCCTTAAGTTCACAATACTTATATGTCACATGATTATAAATAAAAATAAAAATAAAAAAAAAATAAAAATGGAAATGGCTTTCTTATCTAATGGAACTAATTTTGGGGAAGATTAGAGGATTTTGCTATAAATAGTTGAGTTCATAGTTAATTTTATTAGACTATTTTAAGTTCAAGAGTCTTTGTATTAAAAAGCTTTATTTTTTAATGTGCTTCTTCTAAAGTCCAAATATAAGCATTCTTTTTCAAAAAAGAAAAAAAAATGTTCATTTTCTTTTGATCATCATCAGAACTTCATCTCAGAAAACATTTTCTTTAGAGTGACCGCCCTACGAGCGTTTTTTTTTTTTTTTTTTCCGGCTCTGGACCGCCCTACGAGCTATTATCAATACTTGTCATTCTCTATTTTATGAGGGCCTGAGATACACATAGTTGCCTTTGCTTTGGAGAAATGGGCCTGGCTAAGAGTATTTTGGACTAAAACCACTATTTTTTTGGAGTCTATTGAAAAGGGAAATTAACCTGGATAGTACTAATTTGAAACAAAATTACTTTTTTACTAGTTTTTTTTTCAAATTGGCATTTCTAGTAGTATCACAAATGGTATGACGAGGGGTCACACAATTTATAACTATAAAATTATAACTTTTCTAAGACTAATCAATAGTCACAAATTGTATAACCCTCTGTCACAGAAGGTCACAAAACACTAAAACACTATTAAAAAAAATCATTTTTCAAATCACTCTTAAAACGTCATCTTAGTCAAAATTACCATTATTTATTTCAATTTCCCTATTGAAAATAAACCTTTTTAGGAGTATCATAATTTTCAATGACCAGGTAGTCACTATGTATATCACCATAAATTTATAATTTTGAAAGAACTATTCAGCAGTCACTTATATAATGACTATCTCTCCTACACTCCTAAAAAAATCATTTTTCAAAATAATCTTGAAAAAATCATTTTAGTCCAAATTACACCTAGCTACGTCCATTTCCCTTTGCTTTGTTTGGGCCTCCTTTTATCTTGCAGTTTTAGAAGGAGGAAAGGAGAAATATATGACCATAAATTTAGGGGCTTATAGAAATATGATTAAATTTTGAGCCCAATTTCAGTAAATGTCCATTTGTCAAATGTTATAGCAAAATGTCTGGTATATATGCATATATACCAAGTATAAAATTTTATATACCAAGTGTAAAAAATTATATACCCAGTGTATTTCAGTACAGTAACTAAAATTAGTAGATATGTGTATCTACCAAGTGTAAAAATATATATACCTGGACATTTTGCTATAAAATTTTAAAAGTGAACATCTACTTAATCAAATTTAAAATTTTGATCTTCCACCTAAATTTCTCATAAATTTATGACTTTAAGAACTATTCAGCGGTCACTTATATCATGACTATCTCTCCCACACTCCTAAAAAGGTCATTTTTCAAAATAATCTTGAAATATTTTGAAAAAATCATTTTAGTCCAAATTACTCCTAGCTACGTCCATGTCCCTTTGCTTTAGGCTACTTTGGGCCTCCTTTCAATGGGCCATCTTGCTGTTTTAGAAGAATAAATTAGTTGTATACCACTTTTTTTCCTCATTAATTAAATCTACCACCATACCACTTTTTTAAAATGAATTCTTGATGAATTCTTGACGAATTCTTGACAATCTTGACAGATTCTTGAACGATTCTTGACGTCAACGGCGATCTTGAAGAATTCTTGATGAATTTTTGAGGGATTCTTGACAATCTTGATGGATTCTTGATGAATTCTTGACTTTAGCGGGTTATTGATGAATTCTTGACGGATTCTTGTCAATCTTGATGGATTCTTGATGGATTCTTGGCGTCAGTGGTAATCTTGATAGATTCTTGATGGATTCTTAACGGATTCTTAATAAATTCTTGACAGATTATTGACTAATTAATTCCCAAAAGTGGTAGAATCTAATAGTGGTGGTAAATTTAGTTAAACATTTGAAAAAAATGATAATTGTCTACTTAACCAGTTTTAGAAGGAGAAAAAGAGAAATTTACACCCGGTACCCGTTTTTGTGCCATATATTTTACAAATACTCATTTTTATATTTTGTTTCAAAAATACTCGTTTTATAGCATACATTTTATATGTAAAATATGTATAGTATACATTGTAAATTTTTGGTATGTTTTACATTTATTGTGTAAATTATACCTATAGTATACATTTTGAAATGTATATAGATTTTTATATATAAAAAACTATTAGTTTACATTTCTCCAAAAACAGGTATTGTGTGTAATAAAACTAGAAAATGGGTATTTATCAAAATGTGTTTAATAAAACTGGTTTTTTATGAACTTTTCCCGATAAAAGGACATAGGTAGGACAAATTTGGGCCAAAATGACTTTTTTGTCCATTTTTTTTAAGTGACATTTTTAGAAGTCTTATTCTATCGTCAAGAGTTTCTTCACCATAAAAAGACCATTGTTTAGGATTTTTTTTTACGATCAAGATATTCCTGAATAGGTTAAGACGTACTTTGACACTCCTAAAAATATCACTTTTAGAAAAATGCACGAAAAAGTCTTTTGGCCCAAGTTAGTCCTATGCATGTCATATTCTCTTATAGAGGAACAAAATTGGTAAAATGCACCTAACTAGTAGTGTTTTTGGGATAGGGAAATGGACCGACGAGGAGTAATTTTTGGAAAACTTTTTACTAGTAAAAAGAAAAAGTAACTTTAAAAAGAGTTATGAAAAATTATTTAAATCCAAATGATCTTACATCATGTTTGGTTCAAAGGAATCAACCTTGAAATGGAAAGGTGATTCTAAAAGAAAGTATATTCCTTTGTTTGGTTGTATTTTTAGCAAAAGAATTGTGATTCCTTGTGATTCCAATGGAATCACAATTACATTAAATAGTGGAATTATTATTCCACTCTACCACCAATGGAATTAGAATTCTATCATTTTACAAAAATTTTAATACCCAGTTTTTCCTATTTTGTTCTTTCAAAATATCTAAAAGTAAAGGTATTTTTGGCAACAGAATATTTTTTCCATTCCATTCCAAGACTATTTCAAGTTTCAACCAAACAATAGATTATTATTCCTATTCATTTTCTAATTCCATCCCATTACGATTCTCATTACCATTCTAATTCCATTCTACGAACCAAACACCACCTTAGTATAATCCTTTTTCTTTTGGGATAAAATGACTTTTCTAGGAATATTTATAAAGTGACTTTCTTAAGTGTATCACGATATTGTGACCGGTGATTGGTCTTTAAAAAGTCATAAATTTTATTTTTAAAAAAATGATAAAATTATGGTCATAAATATAATGACTGCCCATTACGACTTTGAAACATAATTATAGAAGGAAAAAAGACACTTAGTACTACCTTTTGATAAAAAATACCAAGAATACTATGTCCAAACTTTTACTTATTTTTGTACTACCTTTTTTTAGAAAAATAACAAATTCTTGCTAAGAAAGACCAAATAAAATCTTAGAATTTCTATTTTTTCTTGTTTCTTTTTGCTACTAGTTTACTTGTAGCTGATTACTCTTAAAACTAATTACCAATTTATTATTAGAAATCATAAACTAATTGATTTTTAGAAACTAGAAACCAAATTGATTACTGAAAACCAACAACTATATTGGTTTCTACTATAAATTTCATAACTATTTAGTTAATAAAAATTGAAAGCCAAATTTGTTTTTATCATAAACAATAGAACTATTTGGTTAATTCAATTATTGATTACTAAAAAAACCAATTTGGTTATTCGAAACTAGTTACCAGAATCCAAAAATCAATATATATTTCTGTTGCTTTTACTTCAAAAATATAATTACTTAATTTGAGAACTTGATCATATTCTTCAGCGTCCTTGTTCAATGCCTCACCCAATTCTTGCTACAGGGCATTCTGCAAAAAAGAAATCATAATAGCTTTCAGAAAACTTTCATTGTTTACTGTGATTTGAAAAAGAAACCACAATGGTTTCTAAGAAACTTTCGTAGTTTCCTGTGATTTACTTAGTTACAGGATATTCTGCTAAAAGGAAATCACGATGATTTCTAGGAAACCTTTGTGGTTTCTTATGATTTATTTAGCTACAAGACATTCTGCAAAAAAGAAACCACAATGGTTTCCAAAATATTCATGGTTTCATGTGATTTACTTACGTATATGACATTTGGCTAAAGAAAACCAAACTGGTTTCTAGGAAACCTTTGTGCTTTCCTGTGATTTACTTATGTATAGGCCTTTCGGCTAAAGGAAACCAAACTAGTTTCCAGGAAACTTTTGTAGTTTCCTGTGATTTACTTACTTACAGTACATTCTGCTAATAGGAAACCAAATTAAACCAAATTAGTTTCTAGAAAACCTTTGTGGTTTTTTGTTAAAAGTAAGATGACTTGTTTACTAAAATGCCACTGCGTTTTTTAGCTTCCAAAATATTTAGAAAAATACCATAAAAAAGTCGTATGAATTTTTATTATTTTTGAAAGGTCGTAAATTTGGTAATATTTTTTTAAAAGTAGGTATAAGTGTCCAAAACCCATTATAGAATTAGTCATTCGGCCCAAATTAGTCCATTTCCCGACAAAATTAGAGCCAACACCTTTTTCATTAGCGGATCAATTATTTTTGGCAATGGTTATTTTTTTCTTAGATCTACCATTTTTGAGTTTTATGCTGAAAAGACAATACTAACCTTGAACTTTACAGGCTTTTAAAACTGTTTACGTGGTTAATTATCTAATTTTATTGCCCGAAGCGGTAATCATTGATGCACAAAAATCAGTTGTCATATTTAGTTTAACCTTGCCATAACATAAATTACATAAAAGCCACCTGACTAACCTGTTTTAAAGGGGGTTCAGTAGCCAAATACCACTCTTTTAGAAGCATTAATCGAAGTTAATACCTATCATTCAGTAACTTCTCATTTAGAATTGAAGCAGGGACAAATGACAAAGAAATAGATTTTTTAGAATAAAAAGCAGTATAAATTAGAGCAAAGAAAATTATTGTTATAGTTAATTAATTGAGTATAATAGTGGTACAGGTCTTTTTTTTTTTTCCCCATTTTGGGTATTGAATAGGAATGTTCAAAATAATAGTCAAACAGTGGAAACTGGCCAACCCAGACTAATCTGCGCGGTTGTAGCACGTTTGTGGCTAGTGACGAATTGAAAAACTAGAAAACCGAACGAACACGGTTCAATTTAGTTTTGGGTTTGACAAAAAATGGTTGGTTTCAAATCTAAACCGACCAATATGTTAGTTTTGTAAAAAAAAAAAAATTATAGATATTTCATGATATAATCCAAGTTCATTTGTTAAGCCCAACTCAAACAAAATTCTATTCTCTCTCATTTTAGAAGCCCAGTCCAAAAGCTAAGCTTAGGACTTTTGATTTGATTGTAACTTTTAAATATGTTTTGTTTAATCTGGTATTTGGGCTTTAAATTTTAGATGGCTTATCTAAGTATGATGTGAGTGCTTAGTTGATATCATGTTTAATATCTTTATATGTTTCCAGTATGTATCTTGTAAATAATATTTTATATTTTATGTTTTGTTTAAAAAACGAAATGATTTTTGATCAAGAAAAGAATCTCAAATTGTGACATCACTTAAATTTTTAAACCGCGGAACTGCATCGTAAAATGTAAGTGTGGTCTGGTTGGTTTGAATCGACCAATATAGACCGCGCGGTCTAGTCGATTGATCAAATTGCACATGCATTTTGGTTTATGGTTTTGCTTTTTAAACAGGCCACGAACACCCTTAATTGAACTCCTGAAAAAAATACAACACCATTTTGTTGGGAGATTAATTACTTTTTGCAATTGTATTTATTTTTACTTAAATTTTCTTCTTCTTATCCATGAAAACTTAATATTAAACTTCAACTGGAAAAGCTTTTAAAGTTCTTCATAAGGTTAGTTTCGTTATTTTATATATCAAAAGTGGTACTCATTGGAGTACAATAAGCACTTTGTAATATTTAGTTTAAATTCCAAAAATAGTGGTAAGTACCTAACCCAAACTTTCTCATATGAAAACCGGAGGAAATTAGGCTTAAGAGTCATTTATCGGGTTCGACTATTTAACTTTGGCAATCCAATGTGGGATTCTTACAAAATTCCAGACCCAAGTACCAAACATTGAAAAATCCTGCATGGGTTAAATTTTTTTGAAAAATCTCGAATTTATTTAGAAAACAATCAGTTTATAAAATATTTTAGAAAAATAGTACTTTTAATAAATATTTAGAAAAATACCATTTTTTTCAAATTTGGAACATTTTAATGGTACTTAAGGTTTTTTTTTTTTTTTTTTTTGTTATACTTAAGGTAACTATTTAGGTTACTTGGGATAACCAATCTAGTTACTTACAGTAACGGGTCAAATTACTTGATTAGTTATTTCAAGTATCTCATCACTTAATAAAAATGATATTTTTCTGAATACTTTAAAAGTGGTATTTTCTAATCAAAACTCGGGAACTATTAAAAAATCCTAGATTTTTCAAACTATTAAAAAATCCTAGATTTTTCAATTGTTTTTGAAAAATTACTATAAAAAATCAAATTTCCTCATTTTATGTTGATTTCTAAAAAAAAAAAGAGAGGAAATTTGATTTTTTATGGTAATTTTTCAAAAAAACTGAAAAATCCCGGAATTTAAAATTGTTCTAAAAAATCCCGGATTTAATTATAAAATATCATTTTTAAAAATATTTAGAAAAATACCACTTTTTATTAATTAATGAGATACT
>JXTC01000282.1:180387-249121 GCA_002914845.1 Trema orientale
GAATTAATCAAGAATCTATCAAGATTTCATCAAGAATGCATCAAGAATCCATCAAGATCACTATCGACGTCAAGAATCTGTCAAGAATCCATCAAGAATCTATAAAGATTGTCAAGAATTCATCAAGAACCTATCAAGAATTCATAAAAAAAGTGGCATGGTGGTAGATTTAATTAATAAGGAAGAAAAAGTGGCTTCTAGCTAATTTTTTCCATAATTTCTTTCAACATTTTCTCTCATATCACTATCTCTCATGTCATAATCTCTCTTAGGACTTTGTAAAAATGATATTTTTCTAAATATTTTTAAAAGAAGTATTTTTTTAGAATAAAATTTTTAAAACACGTAGTTTTCGAAATAAAATGGGAAAAAACAGGAAAAATTTCCCAAATGATTTAGAAAAATATCACTTTTTAAAGTTATATTTTGAAAATACCACTTTTAAGATTTATTTAGATGAATACCATTTTTTCCTCTCTCTTTATTCTCTTTTGCCTTTTTCCTCCCTTTTGTTTTGAAAATCAAAAAATAAAATAAGAAAAAGTACTTTCGTTTTTTTAAGGAAAAACAGAAAACGGAAACGTTACCAAACGGCACTTTGCTTTTTCCCTATTTTCAATTTAGAACAAGTACTAGTACACGTGCCCTAAATATTGTGACATCCAGAAACACCCAACTCATAAGTGTAAATCAGTACTAATAGTAATCAACAACACTATGAGATTATGTTTACAAATCTTTAATGGACCATACAGGGAATAAAAGTATTTACTATTTTCCATCAATGTTTACCGACCTATTTGAAATACTATCATCTATTGAGAATCTTTCACACAATAAAATTAAGGTTAAATGACTCAACTTTTAATTAATTTTCATTCCTCTCCAAACCATATACTTGATTCTTTTCATTACAAATTAATAAACATGCCCATATTATAAGCTCCATATATTTTGCTGAAAATGGGTTAACTTTCATTGCTTAACTTGCGTCAAGAAAAAAGAAAAATCTTCTGTGGTACAACAAATAAAGTGATATATTGTAAGCTGAAGAGGGATACCGTCAAACATGTGAATTGGTAAGAGGCGTGGTATTTGGACTTTGGAGGTCAACTTCTGCAATTGCAGTAGTGGTACTAGTAGTGGTAGTTTCACAATGGACCACCCAAAAAGGTTTGAGCCCTCTCCCGCTGGCATTTGTTGTCTTTGGTCTACGGTTCAGCCTCAGCTCCATATTTGACTGACATTTATTGGACCACATAACCTCAATGGCCAGTTTAATTTCGTTGCCTTCTTCTTTCTCAGTGCTTCTTTGCTTATACTCATGTTACAAATAATTTTTAGTTTGGAATGAAAATGGATAAGTGCAGAGGGGCAAAAAGGGGACGGAGAATTTTGGATTTCGTACGAAAATAAAATTTTTTTCTTCTTTTCCCTCCCCTTATTCATTAGTTGCATAAAATTGAATCAATTAGTATTATCCCCTTGTCCAATTAATATGATATCTACTATCTATCTATTATAATGTAAATTGCATAGCCATCGTTCTTCTAATTGAGTTACTTTTTGTGTTTTCAATTTAATGTAATCCAAAATATAAATGATGCCTTCTTAGAAATAGAATTAAACAAAAATATTGACTTTAGGATTAGGATTCAAAAGGAATGAGTACAAGTAAATTTTGGTCTCTCTTTCTTTTTTTTCTTCCCCTCCTTGAAGAAAAACTAGTGATATCATTACTCAGGATTATACAAAACTCTTAACAAACAAGGAAGTGACCCAGTTACATATATATAAGAGACTTAGTCGTCATTACACATCTGGAAAGCAATAATACAATCTTTAACATGTACAATTATAGAACCTATATCAACATCACACCAAAAGGTTCACTATTTATCATCTCATCTTTCAACCTCTAGATACCAGAGCATCATATCACTCTGCCACCAGCGGATAAAGAGCTGCATCATTTTAGCTATCAACACCCCAATTCTAATAGCTTTAAAAACTTTTGCCACTTCCACTTCTATATTCTCAACTATATAGACTATTTGAAAAAAAAAAAAAGCGGATAATATCATTTTTATATATTGTATTTTGACACTTTGTTCAATTTAAAGCTTATGTTTTAGTTAGTATCAACATTAATTTTTAGATTTAATATTTGTTATAGATTTATACCGTAGTACTAATTTAGAACAGTTAATTTACCAAGATAATTTAATAAATTGTATAATTTATTTTCAATTTTTAAACAGTATCTTAGTAAATTAACTGCTCTGAATTGGTATCAGAGTATCAATTTGTAACATATTTCAAATCTAAATGTGAATATTGATAATAACTAAAACATGATATACAATTTGAATAAAATATCAAAATACAAGGTATAAAAATGATATTATCTAAAAAAGAAAAAAACGTGTAAGCACAAGCTATCTTGCATTTCTAATATATATATATACATGTGTCAAATTATTTATTATATAGGTTATTTATTATTTATCTTTAGTGAAGGTATTCTAGTCTTTTCATTATTTATTTGTAGTCTATATAGACTTTTTTTATTATGCAATACAATAAAAAACTCTAGTTATATCTTTTTCTCCAATTTGATTCTTAAAGTTATCAACATGCTACCAAACCAGCTCCATGTCCATGAACAACTGAAGCATATCTATAATACTTAGTCTGAAGAAAATTAAAGCGTCTTTGGAGGAGACGATCCCACTGATAAAGAAACACTATCATCAATTGGAGATTAATTTGTTTTAGATTTTTCCCCTTCTTAAACTATCTTAGTAGTTAAAGTGAGCAAACTACTACACTTGCTTGTGATTCAAGTGATATAAAGTGGCAATTTCAATCTGGGGGGACAACATGACGACACAAGTCGACCCAATCTTTTAAGTGACAATTTTGAGACAAAATTTATCGATTAATGAATTTTCTATTAATATATCATAAAATACGAAATAATAATTCTATAGAAAAAAAAAAATGTTGTTAATGAATTTTAAATAAATAAAATGAAAAGCATAAAATTAATGAGCTAACTTGACTTAATATATAGAGTAAAATTAAATTGAAAAAAAAACTCAAATAAAATAACAACAATATTACTTATATGTCTTGTGACATATCGATATGGATATAACGTCTTTATTAAAGAGACATGTGGATCATTAAAAACCAACGCAATTAATATTTGTATCAACACGAATATAAACGAATTGTCAAAGCGTAACTATAATAATCAGGTGATGAGATTTAAAAAAACGGAGTATTATTGCATCTTAATTAGCAAACCTCTAGCGGTGAATGAATTTTTTTTCCCTACGAACCTTAAAAATAAGATTAAAGCTGAACTTTTTTTTTTTTTTTTTGGAGTAAAGATAAAAGCCGAACTTATTGATATTAAAAATAAAAATGAAATGAAATCAGCATATGATTCATATCGCTGCAATGTACTGGACCGTTGACGATGCAGTTGGAATCTATTCCACCACGGTGCTTGTGGTACACTAGTATAACATTGTGGTACTTTTAGGTACTTTCACAAAGTGAAGAGGCTGACCCCACGCGCATTCCCTTTAAACATAACCCCATTTATTTCCCTCTTCCTCGTTTTTTAACTCTTTTTTTTTTTTTTTTTTCCCTTTTTACCTCTCACTTACGCCAACTAAAATGCAAATTTTTCAGTCCCCAAAAGGAAAGGAAAAAAAAAATATTATATACACATATATGCAAAGACCCTTTTCTCCAAATAAGCCAGTCAGGTTGTATTGATGAAAACATTAGAGCTATCTCATTGCTCAATCTTGGGTTTTGTATTTGAGATTGGCAACAGCCTTAGATATATAAGAAAAGTGCAAGAGAATCATCACGTTAAACCAATGTAGCATGAAAAGGAGTGGTGATTTAACCGTGTGTAATGTATGTTAATAGGTGCACGTGACCTAAATAATGTGAATGCAAACTGCAATGGGGCTACCAACTAAAAAGCCTATACACATATATATACACGTACACATTTAGCATCTCTATTGAAGTTTGTTACTCATGGCCACCAAATTGTTTTTACTGTAATAATTTATTAATTTTGACTATTTGCTTATATAAGCTAGGCTTAGTTTAATTATTAGTTAAAGTAGTTTCTACTCCTAGTACACCGAGCCAGTTTTGCCTTGGCGGAGAAGAATCACTAGTATTAATAATAAAAGAACTTGCGAGGGGTCGAAATACAAATTTTCAAAGAAACAAATAAATAAAAACAAAGTGGAGGGGTGAAAATGCAAAATGCCGAAAAACACAAAGCACGAACGTCCAGAATCACCGCAAAGTAAACGAAAAAGCGAGAATAACTCCAGTTAAAACACGCCAGAAAGCACGCCTAACTGGCGGCTACGAGTCCGCAAGAGCCGCTGAGATGTGGACCCCACCTCCCGCATCTCGGATCACCCTTTCGATCCACGTGTCAATCATCGGCGCACCTCATCTTTTATCCAAATTCTCCCCCCCCCCCCACACTTACCGTCGTTTTGAGAGATAAGAGAGAGAGAGCTCGTACGACAGCGCTGTTGTCAGCCTGTCTTCCCCCCCCCCCCCCCCCCCCACACTTACCGTCGTTTTGAGAGATAAGAGAGAGAGAGCTCGTACGACAGCGCTGTTGTCAGCCTGTCTTCACAGACGACAGAGCAGAGCCTCCTTTCCTTTCCTTTCATTTCCTTCGCGTGCATTGGGCATGGGCCTAGGCCCATTTAACCCATCGTTGGTTTGACCAAAATTATTATTATTTTTTTAAAAATAAAAAATAAAAAAGAAAAACTCAAGTCCGAGTCAGAGTCAGAGTCAGTGCTGTGGAACCACGAGGCCCCAGGCGTGCGCCCAATGCATGCGCCTACTAGATCCCCACGGTGATCCATCGTACGTCACCCACCGCCACCTTTGCGTCTTTTTTTTTTTTTTTTTTCCCGCATCACCCGCCTGTCACGCTTCAAGGACCTTAACCTACCAGATTCCTCCACGTGTCGGCCCAATCTTAATATCGGCCGTACAGTTTAAATCCCTAGACGCTTTCCCTCTCCAGAGCATGTGGGAATAAAAGTTCTGATGACCGTTGGATCGATTTCGGAGTGATCGGACGGGTGATGGTGGGTGGAGGACGTACGCGTGAGGAGTAGAGTGGAAAAGGGCTGAGCGAGTGAGATGTATAAATATTAAATAAATAAATAAATAAAAGTGGATGTTAGTGAAAAGGTCGTGAGCCGCGTGAGAGACTTTTTCGCCTAAAGCCTGCTGCTTCTTACTGTACAGGGGATTTGGTGGTCGGAAATACCAAGATCTTCCTCTTTTCTTTCCTTTTTTTGAAAAAAAAAAATCATAATATCCGGAAAACATGACACTGGGTTTGAATTGTTTATCTTATATTAGTACTACAAAAATGTTGTCAAACAGGAATTATTTAATGTTGATAGTGTATAGTATAGTTAATAAATAATAGATGTAACTTACTCCAAGGGTGGGCGGTGGAAGTGGCAAAAAGTCGAAGTGACAAGGAATTTGAAGTTAAGGCTTTCTCTCACTTAGGGAGGGTGAGGTCATGAGTTCGAGCCCCCACGTCGCCTTTGAGAGCCCAACCGAATGGAGGTGGCTCTGGGAAGTGACCCACCACTGAGATCGCATCCGTTTTTTTTATTATAAAAAAAAAATAATAGATGTAAGGCTTTTTAATATAAAAATTCTATGTTAGTAAAATTAACTCTAAACTTAATTTTTTTAGAGCAAAATCTTTTAAAGCCTCTTAAAATTAGTTTTATTAGAAAAGAAAGACGTTTCTATCAATATTTTTACGAATAAGTCCTCATTCTTTTATTTGTAGCTTTAAGGTCGTCATTCTTAAATTTTTATTTTATGTTAATCCCTTTTAATGTTTATTGTCCAATATTATTGTTAATTAGTATTTGTTCTAAATATGCTCATCTTAACAAGGGTAAAATTGAAAACAAAGAGAAATTATTATTATTATTTTTTTTAAAGAGGATTGGGTTATTCGTTCAAGATAAAGATAAGAAATTAAAAGAAAAAATTATATAATTCTAATATGAATGTACTTTAGTTCAAGTATTTATATATTCACAAAAGAGGTATACGAATATATTGCTAATTTTCTATTTTTTCGTTCAAATTTTATGGGACTTATATTACCAAAATTTTATACAGTTCCAATATGAATCTAATTTGGTCCAAGTATTCATATATCTCTATATGAATACTTGGACCAAAATAGATCCATATTAGAAACATATCAAATTTTCCAATTTTTTATCTCCATCTTGAACAAAAACGATAACTCAACTCTTGGTTTTTTTTTTTTTTAAATAATAGTAATTTTCCTTTGTCTCTAAGTTTATCCCTGTTGAGATAAGTATCTTCTGGGCAAGTGTTAATTAACGCCAGTTTTGGACAGAAAAGATTAAAAGAGATTAATGTGATACAAAAATTTAAAAATGAGGACCTAAAAGCCATAAATAAAAAATGAGAACTTAATCATAAAAAAAAAACTAACAAAAAAATATTTTTTTTTAACAGAACTAATTTTATGAGACTTTAGGAGGTTTTGCTCCAAAAAATTAAGCTCATGGTTAATTTTACTAAATTGTTCCGAGTTCAGCGGGATTTTGTATTAAAAATCCGATAAGTAAAGTGGTAATTTCATTCATCTTGACAAGGTATACTGGTATATTGCTAATTAAGACTAGCTCAATTGGTCTAGGATTCTTGGGAGTATGTGTGAGTATGTGAGAGAAAAAAAATTAGAATCCTAATTAGGCCAATTTATGTATTAATTTCATAATAAAATTAAAAAAATTAAAGTTTAGGTACGCTGGTCTACTGAATACACAATTTCAAAATTTACTTTCTTTTGATAGGAAACTACGTTAATCTTGTTGCCAAAATTTTTTACATTTTTTTATTAATATCAAATGAAACTTTCAAGATATTATTTCTATCAAATCTTATCAGACCCACATATTATAAAATTTGGAGTTCGTTGAAGATCAATTTTGAAATCCAATAATAGAATTCAGAAAAAGAATTTTTTGTACTAAAAGGCTATTACTATTGGATTTCTGAAAGAATCATTCATTAGTTTAAATGGTTGCCTTCCAGCTATTTCTGTGAATGTTAATTGATAATTTTAAGGAATAAAAAGACTTTTCAATAATATTAAATTCTTTTTTTGACTATATATATAAATCTTGTGAGATCTGATTGAAAACACAAGTAGAAAGTTTTATTTATTGTTAAAAAGATGTGGACTATTTTGAGAAAAAGCAAAATGTCAGAGAAAGTTTTTATGTTATCATTATTTTTATTCATATATATATTTTTACAAAGACAATGCGCAAACTAAATGTTGATTGGATTTATTAACTAACAAATTTTAGACTAATTATCATGATGTTATTTCAGTTTAGCTTTATAGAAAGTTAGTTAAATAGAAAGAATTCTTACTCTCTAAAAACAAAGTTCTAACACTTTTTTTATTTCTCGAGGAAAAAAAAAGGTTGAATTTTGCAGTTAAAAAAAAAAAGCATTTTATCGCAACTTGTTTATCAAATTTTCATCATATTGTGTCAATCTAGATATGTTTGATCCTCATATGATATTATGCTTGAAATATACCACCGATAATTGATCCTCATATGATATTATGCTTGAAATATACCACCGATAACTTTTAAATCTCTCATACTCTAGTCTATAGGCACCAAGTAGTTCTCTTTTTACATGTCATTTCAATGTGTTTAGGGAGATTTTATAGTGCAGGACTACATCATTCTCGTAGTCTCCATTAAACGGTTGAGATGCGTTAGATATTTAGATTTGCAAGTTGTCCGACGCAACACTCCTTTCCTTTTGAAAATTGAGTCAAAAAATTTGCACTACCCTACATTGAGTTTAATCATGAAAATGCAATTTAAACTTTCACCCACGAGCACGCTATTCTTACTCGAGAGAGGAATTTAACTGGATTTATCTAACTGAATTTTTTACTTACTTTCTTGGTCAAGATGATAATTACCTTACTGTTATGGGTGGATAATCTTGACTTATTTGTGCTAACTAGAATTAAAGAAACAAGAGAGAGGGAAAAAAAAAAGAAAGAAAAGAAAGAAGAAGGAAAGAGGAATAAATAAAAGCGTCCTATTTTTTGAAATGTGTACTTTGAAATCTCACACATGTTTTGGCAACAATGCAAAACACTAATTATGTCCGATGCACTTTTGACCTTTTTAATTAACATGCACACAAGAGTAATGTGGAAGCAGGAAGCTATTTATGGACTAGTGATGCACTTATAATTACTTGAGAATGGACGCACGCACGGCGCATTTCATTCATTAAGACCTTATAAATTGCCATCAATTAATGACCTATTAATATAATGTGTTCCCATTTTTTTTTAATAAAGATGTTAACATAATTCTACTTTTCTTCCCACGTCAAAGACACAAATTAGGTTTATTTGGTATCGTTTTTATGGTTTTTGTTTATAAAAATTAAAAAGTCGACATTTTTTCAAGAAACCGTAAATGGTAATGCTTTTCAATCTTGCATATAGTGAATGGTTCCCTGTTAGACAAACAATCTAACAGATTCTCTATGTTTATCATCATTTGCTTATATATACTGGGCACTAATTAGTCCGGTAGTATTTTTTTTTTTCCCTATCCACAGGTATTATTTTGCCTAATTAAAATACATCCCTAAAAGGTAAAGAGATAAAATTATTAAATAATGAGTATTTATTTTTATTATTTTTTACCAACTACCAAAATTATAATAGCCATTAGATTATGATCCAATGGCTAAAAAAAATACTTATAGACAGGTGTTTAAAAAAAAAAAAAAACCTAACTATATATATATTATATGGGCACCAATCGTATTTTTTTTATACCTATATATGGGTATTGTTTTGTCAAATTAAAATTTATCAGACACATTTTTTATGGTAAAAGTGGAGAGATAAAAATATTAAATAATAAGTATTTATTTTAATTTTTATTTTTTTTTCCAACTACTTGAATTATGATAGCTGTTAAATAATTGATCCAATGATTAAAAAAAAACACCTATGAATAGGTAAAAAAAAAAATCTATTGGATTGGGAACCTATATATATATATATTTCATCGAGAATGTTTTGGCAATCACATCTTCTTTTAATATATGGACGGTCCTAGTATCTCTCTTGAGTCAAAATATAAACAAACAAAAATTGCTAAGAGAGACCTAAGATCCAGAGCAAAAAAAAAAAAAAAGAGAGAGACCTAAGATAGCCAAACAGAATAAGAATTAAGAGGGTCACAAAAATATTCAATCTTGTACCCTTGCACATTATAAATCGAAAACTTTATTAGCTATGTGCCATACTGCCATGCATCGACCAAACCGGGCAACATGTATCTTTACAGATTGGACTCGTTAAATGGCATTTCTAAGTTCTAAGGCACAAAATGGATCCATTTATACTATTTGTGCTTTTCAAATCCAATTGTGTTGGACGGGCATAACCAAGTCTAAACCATTATCCTTTCTTTTTCCTTGAATCTTAAAATTACCCATTTATAATGGTGCTTCAAAAAGCAACTCAGTTGTTAAATTCCACCATATTTTTCAGTAATTGTGTTGTGGTTGAGAAAAAGGAACAAATTCAAAGAATATTGTGAAGCTAGCTTCACATCAAATCAACAAGATTGCGATATTGCCAAGGTTTCTTTCTGTTTTTCTTGCCATCCAAGGGACATGAACCGTGCAAGAAACCATCCAATATCAATCATTTTTGGTGTTTGAGCACTACTTATATGGTATCCTACAAAAGCAATAATAAATACTCTTTCATTTTAGATGAAAGAAAAGGAAAAAAAAAAAAAAAGAAAAGAAAAGATAATCCAAATCTTTTGAGTAGAAAGAGTTGGAGAGGAAACAAACTCAAAAATCACTCAACATATTAGGTATTGCGATTGAAATCATAAGCGTGGGTTGTGCACGTGTTTGATGATGGGTGTTCCAAGCCTAACGAATGCACCATATTCTCAATCGTGCAATCTCGAGCCACTATATTAACTTCCAAACACATATTTCATGTTCTTTTTTTAGTAATGGAACTAGTAATAAAGAAAGGAGTTGAAACTTTCAATTGGAGTTAGTAATTTTTTTTTTTGGTTAGGAAATTTGTGTATTTTAATTAATATATAAAGTAAGAGTGGAATAAAAGTCTAAGAAAGTGAGTGTTATGTTGCATAAAATATATGCGTTAGGGGGCCATGGATTCCTCTGCTTTTGGCTCTCTTTGCTTTGGTTTAGTTTTGTGTTTCATGTTTTCTTAAGAAAAGCAAAGATACATGAACTTTTTAATTAGTGCGGGCTGGTGGAGATGGAATTGTTTTTAGCTTTTCAAGCGTGGATGTTTTTGTTGGAGAATCCACAACCAAATGGCTCCATGGTCTCATGTCCCACGCTCCCCCACCAAACTCAAATACAATATATGTATATACACACACGCATATACACACCCGTGGAGAATTATTAATATCTGTGAAAAATATTATTTTCCACATAAAATAGAGACGAAAACATATATATATATATATATGGTTGCAATGCCCTATATATATAAAACGACAAAACGTGAATCCAACACAACTCATCATCTAAGCTGTGAATTTTTTTTTTTGGGTTCAGAAAGAGAGCTATGAATGTTTTTGAAGCCACGATTATACCGATTAATCTGACGTTCATTATATAAGGTATATTCATTTTTGAACCCTCATAAAATTAGATTTCCCTAAGATATGTGGTGAATATTTATTTGTTGTTTTGTTCAGAAATACTCACAATACTATGGGGTGGTACGTACCGTGGTTATGCAATATTCTCTCTCTAGATTAATTTCTTCGGCTTATTTTTTTTAAGGGGAAATGCTTTCATTACAAATAAAAAGATAGTACAATACTCATTAAAATATTTTTGACTACAAAGCAAACAACCGTTAAAAATTGATTAAAATTTTCGGAGAAAATTCGCGCACTGGGATATTAGCGAAATCGACGTGGGAGTAGAGCTGTCAAAATAGACAGATTCGGTCGTGCCGGTCCACCCATTATGAGTTTTTCCGCTTTAACGGGCCGAGCCAACCCATATGGTTGAGAGGGGAGCCCAACTTGGCCTTGGCCCGCCTAGAAGCGCGTTGGCCCGTTCGACCCGCAATTGATCCTTTTTTTTTTTTTTATAAAAAAGGACCAACATTTAGCTACAAGCCCATAAAAAAAATAAAAAAATAAAAAACCCAGGCTGCGAGCTGAGAGAGATAGGCTCACACAAATCAAGATTTTGGAGTACTAAGACTACTCTAAATCGAATAATACTATAGGCACTAGCGGTACTCAGCACTACAATGACATATCAGTCTGTCATTAGTTAATTATAATTATAATTCAAATAGGATCCATGTAGGATCCAGCTTATTAATTAAATCATCCAATGACAGACAGACACATCATTATAGTGCTGAGCACCACTGATGTCCCATAACACTACTCCTCTAAATCTAGAGCTTTAGGGAAAAAAAAGAAGGCAAAAAAAAAAAGTCAATGGCGTGGTGAGATGTGTCATATCCGAAGACGTCGTATCGGCTTGAGAGTTCGATAGAGAAGTCTTTGTTGGGCTTTTGCTTGTAATGAGAGGCTTTATGTGCGTAAAAAGACTGATCTGACAGGATGCTTCCATTGTGGTATGACAACTTTTTTTTTTTTTTTTTTTTGGGCAGGACTTAAAGTCTATCTATTCCCAACTCCAGCTTGTATCTTGGACTGAGGAGAAATTTTTTTTTGGTTATGTTTGGAACTTGAATTTTAGTAGAAAAAAAAAATTGTAAGAAAAATTTTGAAGGAAAAGAGAGTGAAAATATTTTTTTAAAATTCTATAAAATTTATATTTTAAAATTTTTTTTCTTATAATTTTTTCATTATAATCTAAATCCTTTAAATTTACTGAAAATGTCTTTTACAAATTCTCCATAAAAATTTTTCTTTCAATCTTTTTTAAAATCCAAGATCCAAACCGGCCTTAAGGATTGAAATTAGAGAATTTATAAAGGCAGAAGAATAGTGCTACGGCTTACGGCCAAACACACTTGGACGATTGTGATTGCGATACTTTAGTATTTTTCATGTTAGCATATATGGCCTAAATTTATAAATTATTAGCCAAAATCAAATTACAGCATTAGAATTTTAACAAGTGTAAAACACTTAGGTGCCGTTTGGTTGGGTGGAATGAAATTGAATGTAATGGTAATCGTAATGGGAATAAGAATGGAAAGGAAAAGAAAGGTGATTATTTTGTTTAGTTGAAATTTTGGAATCAACTATGGAATGTAATGGAATTAACTGTACTTTGACTAATATACCCCTGATTTTGAATTAATTTTTTTAAAAAAAAATAAATGCTATCTCTATTGGAAAAAAGAAAATATAAAAATAGATTCAATTACCAAATATAAAAATAGATTAAATTTCTTATGGTAGTAAAATTAATATTTTAATAATTGCTCATTATTATTTACCATATAAATATAACATACAAAATGTATATTAGAAAGCAAAAATATATTAATTGGATGATATGAGGAAAAAGATGATTTGTAGGTAGTTTAGTCATGAATATGGATGCAAGTTTTACATTTAGTTTAGTCATAGATATGAGAAAGAAGATAATAATGAGGGGGTAAAATATGTTAAATGAGGGGCAAAAAGGGAAAAAGTGGCTAACTTAGGAATGTAATGGCCTTTACATCCATTTTCAAGTGTAATTCTAATTCCTTTATTTGATGTAATGGTCATTACATTGTAAAGGCCATTCATAAGTAAAAAGTGAAACCAAACAATGTAAAGCCATTACATTCCATTCCATTACATTCCATTCCATTACATTCCATTACAATCAACCAAACACCACCTTACAGCTCTACCTAAAAAAGAAGACTGAAGCTTAAACAGACTAGACAACAACAACACCCAAAAAAAAAAAAAAAAAAAGACAAAAGAAAACAAAGAAGGGATAGACACATTAGCAAATAATTGAAAAATGGGACATCATTACCATCGTAGTATTTTCCAGCCAAAAAAAGAAAAAAAAGAAGGAACACTACCGTAATATTAAGCAGATTCATGTTACTTTGTACTTTAGACTGTTTAATTTGGGTAGTAAAAAAAAGCTTCAAGTGGCGGAAAACATGGGCAGCCATGTTAAAGTGTAGCACAATCACACTTCATACATCCATCTTTTGTCTACATTTACTTGCTTTTATTATATTTTTGGTATCTAAACAATTGGACATGTTTTTGACTCCTATGGACTTATTTTGTTTACCTAAAAAATACATGTAATTTTTTTAAAACAAACCTTGGGGTCAACTGTATTGACTAGTACCAAGCCAGTATCTTGCCTCTCTAAACCGATATATTTGAAACATTTCCTATAAATCGTCCCTATTGACCATTGTCAATACGGAATTCAACAATCATATTAATCTACGTTCTGTACACATTATATTACGTAGCGAGTGAATAAAAGTATTACATTTATATTATAAACCAGGGTTGCTACTTATAATACTGTAACGTAATTATTTTTGCTTTTATTATGTTAAAAGAAAAATGACGCTAAGCATCACTAGTGCTTTCACTAGTGCTTTATAACAACTGATTTTGATATTTCTCCAATTACATCTTACTTATATTTGTTTTGAGAATCAGATGCAAATTGATGGGCATCCTAGAATATGGAGGGTCCACTAGCTAGAATGAATATTCTGTCCTAAACTTTGAACAGTGAAAATTTCATATTTGTGCATTGAGCAGAATCATACAATTTTTATTCATGGTGGGTAAGCTACTCAGCTTGAACTCTTCAATATAATCTCCATTCTCAAAAGAAAAAAAAAAAGGAACCGAAAAAAGAGAAGGGGCAAAAGGAAAAAAAAAAAAAAAAGTTGAGTCTTACAATTTTGAGTGGTCAATCCACAACCTCCATTCCCATATCACTATATCTGTATATCATTACATAAGGTCTTCTATTCCACCACTCCACATTTCTTTTCTTTTTAATATTTTTTTATAAGAAATTAACCTTAAGGAGATAATATATTATACTATCTATAAAATTAAAAGAGAGTATGATGATTAAATAACACATAAGACGTGCGGAGGAAAGTTGTCTTTTTCTTTTTGTAAAATTAATTTTTTATGTATTTATTTATTTTTAATGTGTTCAAAAGGAATCCAAGCTTTGCAACTTTTTTTATTTAATTTTTCTTAAAAATAATCCTATTAGTATTTTGTATAGGAGAAGAGTGTTTTAGTGCCTCCAAAAGGGTAGACCCAATGAGACTGGAGGGCGAGCTAGAGACTTGATTGGGCGTGGTTATTGTTCCCTCCACTCCAAACAAGAAGGCATGAAAGTATGCATTTTGTTATGAATTAAATATTATGCAAAAAAAATAATATTTATCTCTGCAAATGGATCTTCTTACCTGTGCATAAGATCTCTTTCAGGTGATCAAATCATGGGTCTTCCTTTATTTTATTTTATTTTTTAATTGTTTTTGATAATATACCCTTTATTTATTTATTTATTTATTATATTGGCTGTGACACATACTCTGTTTCGCTGCTTTCGCACCATAGCCTCTCCTTCCGCAGCCCTTTTTTATTTTTTTTTTGCCCTTTTTTCGATTGGGCTGAAAAGTTTTTTCTTTTCATTTATTTTTTTTATAGTGCACTTCAATTTGTAATTATAAATATAATTGGGATATTAGTCATAATCTGTTAAATGAAAATTACTAAAATAATATTTTCTAGACTTTTACTTAAAAAAAAATGGTGCTAATAATTGGCCTCAAAGAATTTGCAACAAATGATTAAAAAATTATGTTATAGTGGTATGAACTCCCACTTAACAATTTCCAATTTTTCATAAAGAGTCTCACTTATTAATTTCATTAACTATATATATATATGTAAATATAATCTGTTACCTACATTTTCTTCTTTCAATACCACTGCCTTCAAGAAAGAAGAAAAAAATCTCAAAATATCTATATACATATAATAGATCATCTCTAACTCATAACTCTATTTTGGAGCAACTAAAACTTTAAAATAGAGCAACTTTTACTTTATATTTTTTTTCATTTTCAATCCATTACTACAAATACTACACAAAAAAGAATATTCTTTGTCTTTTATCCAAAATCTCAATTTTATTAACTTTTAAGTGGGGACATTTTTGGAAATTCACAAAGAAAAACGAAGGAAAAAAAAATCAACACTATTTGCAATAAACGCTATATCTAACGCAGTACTGAAGCTCCGCTCTATTTTAGGGCTTAAATTAGCACTGGGTTGGAGGCCCTGAGTTGCTCCAAATTGGCGTTTTACTTTATTTTAGCATAAGTTTAGAGTTGTTCTTATTTAAAGAAACTCTCTCGCTAATATTCAATTTATGTTTATAATGACATTTGAGCTCAAATTTTGTAAGTTCCAAAAGAGATTATTTCTACCAATAAGTTAAAGATGTTGAAAATTACATAATGGTCTAGCCTCTTTTTTGACCTCTAATCTAGACGATTTTTCTCATTGATTTTAGTTTTCTAGTTTTGATAATTTTTTGTATGCGTGAAGGTAGATGTTCACATAAATCTAGAATTCTAGATTTATAAAGGTTTTATCCAACCTATATATTGATATATAATGATAAAAAGATTTATTAGTTATTATTTTATATTATTCGATTATAGATACAGAATTTTTAAAATTCAAATCTAGATAAAATTATGCAATCAAAGATTGATACCCATGAAAGATTTCTAACATATGAGTTAAAATAAAAAACAAATAAACATGGGCGGTATAAGACGATTTGAAAGAACTGAGGAGATTTCTCTAGTAAAACTATAGTTATTCTCGTTCTAAAGTCAGTGTCGGTTTTACCTATAGGCAATATAAGTGTTTGCCTAAGGCCCCACTTCAAATTAAAGCTCCCATTTTCTTTCTCTTTTTATAATATTACCTTTTTAATATTTTTTTACATTAAAAAATAAACAAAAAAGAAAAATAATTAAAAATAAAACACTTAAGAAGCCTATATTTTTGGAAATCGGTTCAATGATACCTTAAATTTTGGATTTCAATAGTCAAACAAAATCCTTTCTTTCAAATTTCAATAAAAGTTAATTGCTCTAATTATGCATATCCTTTCATATTTCTATATAATTAATGTTTTGAAAATATATTTTCATAATTCCATTGAAAAAATATGTTTCCATAATTAATATATCTTAAACTTATATGTTACCAAAAAAATCGGAAAAGACTTCATTTTTTTATGTTCCTTTTTCTTTTATCATTATTCTTTAGTTTAAAATCTAACCATTTTTCTTTCTTTACTTTTATGTGGATATCTATTTTATTATCATTTTAAAACACATTTTGAAAAAAAAAAATAATAAAAGAAAATACTCAAATTCGTTTTCTATCTCCCACTTATAGCTCATGTTTTCTCCAAAAAAAAGAAAGAAAGAAAGAAAAAGACACTAGAAAATAGAGATAAAAAGAGCCATTTGAATAGTTTGATTTGAAATAACTATTTGAAATTACTTGTTTACTTGGCCATAATTGCTTAATAGGTTATATTTTTCTATCTTCTTTCTTTCCTATTAGTTTATTGATTAATATTGTTGATTAAATATTACATAATTATTTAGTTTCCTTCTATTGTTGTCTTCTATTAAGCTGTGTTGTTTTTGTACCTAAGTAATTAGAATAAATATCTCCGATAAAAAATATCCACATGACAACAAAAAATCTATCTGGACATGAGAAACTTAAAAAATAGAAAATAAATAAATAAACAGAGAGTTTGATTTAATTACAAAAATGAGTTATTGAAAAGTTTCACATACGAAGTTAAAGGAGGTAAAGAACTTAAAGAAACAATTGAACAAAGATTTTAATGAATTTGGAATAATGATATAATAGTATAAGAAAAAAAACAACATAGAGAATAATAATAATGAAACGTAAGATAGTACGATGGTTGAGGAAGAATGTCAAGAAAATAATGAATTGGATTAAATTGACCTTGAAACTAGGGGTCTAAATAATTGCTTTAGTCATGCTTCTATTGAAGTTTTGATCCATGAAGGTGCAAAATTTTGCATAATAAGTCAAGAAATATATTAATAAATATTTCTTGTATTAAAATGTGTTAGATTACTAATAAAATATCCAAATATTACCCACAAATGATAGAAAAGATTTTTTGTTTTTAAGTTTTAAAAATGTCTCATTTGAGAATTCACCTAAAGTTCCAAAACTGCTTACGTCGACCCTATCTAAAGTTGTCTGCATGATATCTAATTCTTATTAAGATACAATATTGATTTAATCGATTGTTTATTATTGTTATTACTTTTTTGTATTTTGAACTTTATATTAGATGTGCTATTTATTGGAATGGAATTTATTTTTCATTATACAAAAAGTTAAATAAGGTTGTTTTCAAATGTGTTTTAACTTTTAAATCACATTACATTCGGCAGATATCGTTTTGTCATTATTGTTATTATTTTCATAGTTCTTGTGCTTAAGATGGGAATATATCAATTGAGTCAGCTAATTGAGTACTGAAATCTCTTTGCATTGGTTTTTTTTTTTTCCTTTTTTTTTTTTTTTTTTTTTTTCCTGGATCCTTGCATAAGAAAGTTATTGTTCTTGTGTAACTCTCATTGTCACCAATGCTAGTTATGTGTTATACTAATCAATAAAAAATAAAAAAGCTATTGTCTGGTTATGGTTTGTCTACACAATTAAATTACCGATAATGACCCTTTCAATATATATATATATATATATATATATATATATATATATATATGAGGTTTTAATGGTTACGTCTTCATGAGTAATTATCATTAAAATACGTGTAATAATAATTTTATTATTTAAATTAAGATACTAGTAAGTTGACTTTCTAAAAAAGTTTTATAATATCAATGTTAATTAATTATAATAAATTTTATTGCCCAACTACCAATTTAATTAAAACTGTTAAATTTTCATCCAAAGGCTAAAAAAATAATAACCATCGATGGGTAAATATAACGGTAACCATTGAAACATGACTCTTGATCACGTATTCTTGGATGGAATCATGGAACCACTCCTTAAACACAGTAAAATCCAAATTTAATTTTTTAAACATATTAAATTTACTAACTCAACTTCTAGGCCAAAATGTGGAACTATGAAATAATTGAAACTTATATATGTTAATGGTTACTGGTTAGACAAGTCCAAGTATCACATCAATGAAAAGTATTATTGTACTCTATGGGGTCACTGGGGTGGCGGGGCTGCTGCCTATTGGCTTTTTTACCCTTTCTACCTCAAGTCTAAAGTAGGTCACCCATCGATAATAAGCTAAAGAGATTCATACATTGTCAGGTGGAATGTGACTATGTAAGAACCTCCAATATATATATATATATATATATATATGTACTCAGTCTCACACACCCATTTCGCAAAATTAGTGGGACCCCATTACGCTTCCATAATTCACAGTTTGAATGGTCAAGCTCCAAATAATTGGTGGTCATGTAAAGCATTGGATTCCAACCCTTTTTCATTTGTATAATCCTTACTGCAAAACATAATTCACCCTTTCTTTTGTTTTTTTTTTTTCCCTTTCTCTTTTTTTTTTTATAATTATAATTATAGATTCTTTTACACTCTCTTTTATAAATGCCTCAACGCTGAAGTTTGTAAAATGAATTGAAAAGTGAATGAATTTTAGGATTGGAAAATATAGGTCATAGAACAATAATAGCATAGTTAAATATTAAAAAAGTTGATAAAATTTAATAGTTGAAAAATACTTATTTTGTTGAAATGAGAAAACATTTCATATTATGTAAGTTTGATAAAATCTTATCAAAATATATAAATTCCCAATAATTTATTTTAGTGAATTATTTTCTATTCCTCCCACAAAATTTCCTTCAATTTTGCTTATTATCTATTCATTATGGGATCTGAAATTGGGAATCCATTTCGTCATGTTTGATTCTGAAAAATAAAAAATGTGGAATAATCTTGCATCATTAAGTTGTTTCAGAAAAGTTAGTTCACCAAATTTTATTCATCAATATGTAAATATAATGGAACTACTTAAAGTACTCGACAAATATTTTAGATTAATGATTAATATATTAATATAATTTTGATATGATGTTTATTAATCGTGTTAAACAATCATTAAAAAAGAAAAAAATTACTCGGACCGAAAAAAAGAAAAAGAAGGACAATTTTTTTTGTTTCTTCGAGCATGGAGAGAATTAAAGATAAGTAAGAGGCATTATTCTTTAATTTCTTATTTTTCTTTTTCCCTTATGTAAAAATAAAATTATTGGTTTTGTTCAATTGGAAGAGCGTGATAATTATTCTCTGATCTAATGCACCCAAATTGTAAAAAAAGATATACATTGATATGGCTTTGGAGGAATACAATATTTGACTGATTATTTATTTAAGCACACCTAATTAAAATAAGTAAATGATAAATGAGGGAATGATGTGTCTGGACTTTGGAGCAATAAGTTGGTCGAAAAACAAACCTCGATTTTTTTTTTTCAAGTGACAATGATAATAATGGTTGTAATAGTAACACCGGCCCTAAGCCACAATAAAAGTTAAAATGGTATAATGTGCTTAGTACTTGTCATGAATATTTAAAAAAAAAAATAGTTTTTTGGCTTATTTCTTTTCCATTAATGTGTTTACTTACGATATTGATGATAGAGTGGAACAAATAATTAGAACAATCAAGAAAACAAATTATGAATTATCTCATTTCTAATGTTCCCCTTGGTTATGTTTTTCTTGGAAATGGAATACTGCACAAAAATATAACCTATATACTCTAAACAATAACTAAACGTAATACTCAGTAAAATGATATTTTAAACAATTTAAATTATGATAATAGAATATGTTTTGAAAAGTAATTCTTACCATTTTTCAAATTCTGTATAAAAATAGCGATTACACAATTATAAAACGACTTTTAAAATATGCTGATAAAAAATATCAACTTACTAAATATTTTTCCCTCCATCTTTTTTCTCTTACCACTTTTAAAAATAAGTAATCCCAAAGAAAATCTTTACTCCAAACACCAAGCTTGGATAGCTTTAGCTAAGCTCTAACCATGGTTAAATTGGAACCCATTCCAACGTAGGGTTGTGGGTCAACAAGACAATAGAGTCAATTGACCTGACCCTCCAAACCCAAACCCAAACCCAAACCCAAACCCAAACCCGGGTGATGTAATGATAAAACAACCCGCGGTGGTCGACGGAGGGAGAGAGAGGAAAGCTCAAAGGCGCTATTCTCACTCGGCTGTGCCCTTCATCATTGTTCACTAATATCTTGCGTGCACTCCTCACTCCATCACGCACGTACCAACGAACCCCCCCCCTTTATTTTCTCTCTCTCTCTTTTTTTTTTTTTATTTTTTAAATGTAGCCTCTTTTTCTGGTTTTCTTTTTAATTTAGTCCTCCAACCAGGGACATTTCCGTCATATTAGCTTCTATATAGCCTCACCGTCCGTGCACTCTCCAAGTTTCGCCTTTGATTTTCACTCTCTCTCTCTCTCTCTCTCTCTGGTTCTTCGTCTTCTTCTTCCCCCAAAAAAGCCTTATTTCTTCTGATTGTGCTTCGTGTCCTCCGATCTGGGTCCTCTTCTTCTTCTTATTCCATACCACGCTTTTTGGGTTTCTCTGCGGATCGAGCAATTGTTGGGGCCGAGGGAGTTAGTTTCTCGCTCTGTTATTGGGTTTTCCTTTCTTCTTCACTGTAAGTTGCAGCTTCTTTGATGATCCCTTGCTCTCTCCATTTGTTTTAGCTTAGTTTTCCTTTATGGGTTTTTGTTTTTCTGAATGATTGTTTAGATTTTATATTCAAGATATATAAATCTTTGAGTTTGATTTTTAGCTTTTAGTGCTTTTTTTTTTCGGTATAATTCTTTGAATCTTTTCTCTCTGAGTTTGTTCTTCATATTTTTTAACACCCTTTTGTTGTATCATGGTTACGAATGTTCATTTTCATTTTCACTAAGAAAAATGGGCTAATTGAGCCATAGATCTCTATGTATTGAGCTCAATATTTGGTACTATTGGTCTGTGAATTGAAATTGTTATCTCTAATACTGTTTAGGATTTCGCTGCAGGGTACTTTGAATAGGTTTGGGCAGAAGGAGCAGTGGTGGAGATCTGTTTATTTTGTATTGTGGGTGTGAACAGAACAGCATGCGGTGGTGGATGACTCTGTCTGTTGATGTTTTCCGCAAAGTCATCTCTCTGAACCTGTATTGTAGAGTTATTCTGTAATTTCATCTTTTCTAATTTGAGCCCGTTTACAAGTTTCTCAAACCATTTTTACTGCCTTCTTCTCACATGGGGTCCAGATTTTTTGTCGTTGTTCCTTGCTACGTCCGGCAGATTAGCTGAACTTAGCAAACCTTTTCTCCTTTTTTAAGTTTTGTTAGCTTATTGCTTAATACAGAGCCTTTTCTTTTGCTTAAGTTCCCTTCTGGATCGTTTTCTATTTAGTTCTTGGTGGTAAATTCTCTCTTTTGGAACTTGGATCTCGACGGGTTCGTCTCCTCGTCCGATTTAGTCTGAGTTCTGATTTGCGTCTTGCCAAGTTTTAGAAGTATTGTCCTTGGAAGATTGTGTTTTCTCCTCGTATTGAAGGGTTTTGGGAAGTAGTGATGGTGTGCCAAGCAGCGAGCCAAACCAGATTTCGGGCATTAAAACACGAAAGTGGGATTGCTGGGAGTGCCACCATTATAGTTAGAGTTATAGCATGCTTTCAACCTCTCCAGGATTGCCAGGTTAGTGTCAAAAGATAATTCTTTTTACATTGCATTGCTTAAAGAAGGAGAAATAGATGTGCTGGATTGTTTTATTGTAAATTCGTTTGTTCATAGTCAGATGATTCCTTGCTGTACTTTATTGTTGAAGGTGTTTTTGGGAAAGCGAATATGATTCCTGTTGCTTCTGTTTCTTGAATGTTTTACAGGCTGAGTATTTCCGTCATTTGCTAAAACCTGTTACGTAGATAAAGTTTACGCTTTTGTGTTCAAGACTTCAAGTTAACCTGGAGTGTTTTAGTTATTTTCTTTTGTTGGTCAAAGAACGAGAGATTAATCGGCTAATCTAGTTGTACATACTCCCTCTGGTACGTTTTATCTTCCATCCAAGGAAACCTATTTATTGTTTGTCTTTATCAATTCTGTAAGTTGTGAGCTTATGTTATTTATGGGTTACACGATCATTGTATAGGTAATTGTTTTAGTTGGATGGGTCAAGATTGCGGAACTTGGAATCCTCAGTTGCACTTTAATTGGCAATCACCCTATTTCAATCCCTCGGGTGCCCCTGCGGACTTGGGCCTCTCTGGATATATGAACCCGGGCACAAATATGGTATCCATGAATGGTACTTTGCCGGCATACAAATTGTCGGAGGCTGCTAATTTGCAGGTTGGCCAAGCAGGTGAACCTCATGGTTGGTTTTATTGTTTTCCCCGCTTCAGCCAGGCCGTCGTGCCTGCTCCGACCTCCATTCTCAAGGAGAAACTTCCTGCCTGTCTTCATGGAAGTTGTAGGGAGATCCTGAAACCAAATTTAGAATCTGGATGTGCTCAAAAGAGATTGTGTGTTGTTGATCAATCGGGAGATCAAACGACTTTAATTTTCAGTTCTGCTAATGGGGCTTCTGTTCACTGCCTTGCGTCCTGGCTGCAGAACCCCATCGGTGCTTACAATTTGACTGGGGAAAATGATGGAACTGAACGAGTCTTGAAAAATCTCTCTGAACCAGTTTTAACCAATGAATATAATGAAAACAATGTAACTGGCATGGAAAGTGAGATGCATGAAGACACAGAAGAACTTGATGCCTTGCTTTACTCGGATGATGATGATACCACGGAGGATGATGAAGTAACCAGCACAGGTCATTCACCGAGTACAATGACAGCACATGATATACAAGATTGGTTTGAAGGAAGCACAGATGAAGTTGCTAGTTGTGCTGGAACTGCTAAAAAGCGGAAGCATTTTGATGGTGGTTATGATGCAAAACCGTCGCTTATGGACACTGCAAGTTCTGCCAAACCTAATAGATCCCTTGAGTTAGAGGATGATGCAGAATCTAGTTGTGCCAACAACAGAAGTTCTGAGTCGAGAGAACTGGATTTCTCGTCCAGCAACAAGAAGATTAGAAAGGAAAAGATTCGGGAAACTGTTAGCATTCTGCAAAGCATAATTCCTGATGGGAAGGGCAAGGATGCAATTGTGGTCCTCGATGAAGCTATCCAATACTTAAAATTATTAAAGCTCAAGGCTAAAGCTCTTAGGTTTGATTCTCTCTGAGCTCCAGTACGTTTGTGTGATAGTGCCTTGTACTTTTATCTTTGACATTAGCAGTTCTTGTCCATTTACAAGTCCACAAATGGAGCATGCTCACAATAAGTTGGGTACATATCAATCACCTGTAGACACGAGTTTCCAGTTTTAGATGATGAGATACGCCGTATGCGATTGGTAAAGAGCAATGGGACTTCAATGATCAGATTAGATTGGGACTTCACCAGCTCTGGCTTTGATCACAAATCGAGTTAGACTAGAACGATATTTGTTCTATGTTCTGATAGAGGGTGGTGATCATTTCTTTAGTCTCTGTCCGAGGGTTGAAGAGAAAGTTACACTTGCACTTGTGCATGGAATGTGGTTCTACGGTCGAAAAAGATTGGTGTAAATCAAAGAGGAGAGAGTGGTCAGTGGTGCACGCCCCCCTCCTTTGCTGTCTTGGGGCCCTCATCATTCCCTTTCTTTCACCCTTTTGGTATTTTCTTGTCTAATCCATCGTTTTCTTCTTTTTTCCTTTTGTGGGGTTCTCTTGTTCTTCTGATGTATCAAAACTTTGCACGAGTGAAGCTGCTTTCCTCTCTCCATCATACAACTTGTGAAGGGTCCCAAGTTTCGGATCCCCATTTTTATGCTTCACAGCCTTGCTCTTCTCACCTGGTTGCTAGCCATTTTAGTGCAAGAACAAAACCAAGGGAATCTCGTTGATTGTAATATTTTTTAGTTTGGTTGCTGGAAAACTCGTATGATATATGTTTGTACCCAAGGATATGGATATTATTATTGTTGTTTGGTAACATCTTGGTTCTTGGTTCTTGTGTTTTATCTGTTCTTAGTTCTCGAGCGTTTGGTTTTGTTAAAGTTGATGAGCGTTTGGTTTTGTTAAAGTTGATAATCTTTTCTTCGTTGGGGGTGATTTAATTCGCATTGACATTGTCTTTATCTCTGGCGGTATGTCTCTGTACTTACGTCGCATGCACGCATTTATTGTATGAAACAGCGATGTATTTTCAATTTTGTTATTACTTTTGCCGCTCTTTGAATTGTTGTAAAAAAAAAAGAAGGAAAGAAAGACAATGGATATGATCCTGACAGCTTGGTGAGGGGACCACACCACTGCATTATTAGTGTTGTGAGAGAAAGCATTAATGCATGAGACGCACGAGTAGGAAAGTAGTCGAAGCGTGTAAGTCCAAACTCCAAGTAGAAATTAAGTATATGCATAGCCGTATTCCACTTAGAAAAAGAATAATGAAAAAGAAAAAAAGGAAAAAAACATCACCGTGTATGAAAATTAGTAATTGCTACTATATAAATAACACACTTAAGCTAACTGGCAACTAGAATTACTTGGGTAACAAACTTACCTCTAACGTTGAGGTAAAATTGGATGACACTGTTAAGGTAATATTTGGAGTCATCCAGTTTACTTTACTGGTTAATATTTAGGGAAGCTCATTTTAAGTAGATATTGTAAGATTGCCTCTCTATGATTAAATATTTAGCAAAGCTCAACATCTCTATGAACTCTCGCCGCAAAAGTCTAAGCTTTTCGATCATAGAAGTGAAAGCCTCGAATCCATCTAGTTAACCGGTTCAATCGAATTCAAAACCATAATAGAGTGTTCTAGTGGGGAAGTAGAATCTCACATTACACCAGTGATGTTAAGCGGACTTGACCCCTAAAAGAGAGGAATTAGTAAAGGAAACATGATGTGTGGCTGTGGGTATAATAGAATCTAATAAAAATTTGATTTGATAATATGGTAACATCGGCTTCTAACTATAACATTTCCCTAATTTATTTGGTTTTACATACTCATGCACTTGGAAAAGAATAAAATTGAAATGAAAGAGGCTTTTCTATTACTATGATTTAGCTTTGAAGTTTAAGCTGAGATTTCTTATTGGAAGCGTTACAGGGAATTTCACTAAGTTGCCCTTTATGAAAGAAAAAGGTGCTTGTTTAGTTTAGCTTTATCATTGGAAAAAGATACCAACAACTTTTCTCACCAGTTCATTTTGAAGGGAGAATAATAGGTAGGGGGGTTGGAGAGGAATATATTCTGGCTGGATTTGCATTTGGGAGTATTCAAAATGATTTTCAGTTCAATGTGTTTTCTCATTCTTGGCACAATAATAACACAAAAATACTTCATCCAATTGTGGTGTTGTTTCATGGGAGTTTTTAAAAAGCAAGTGTATCATATTTTGAGAATGGAATTTGCAACTTTTGTCACGCATGAGATAAAATCCATGTCTTTCTCCTTATGTGTAAGAAATTATTTGATTCGCAAATAAAGATATAGGAGGTGGTCCTAATGTCAACTTGACGAGTTAGACGTGTTTCGTCCAAATACTTTTTAACGTTACCTAACCTATAAGTTAGATTAGGGAATGTCCCCCTTTTTTTTCCTTTTTCTCTTTTGTTGCTGATAAGTTAACTTTCTTTTTTTTTTTCCCCTTCTTGAAAACGTGATTACCAACTTATTCTATTACATTTTATTTTTATTTAATTTAGTAGTATGTTATGTTTCAAATTATATATCATTTTACAAGAGAAAAAAAAAAAAAGGTGGGCTTGGGTCTTTAGATTGTTGCAGGGGAATTCAAGAAATAATGGAAAGATTTACGAGGGCCGATTCTTTTGATTTTGTGGAATTAAGAAATGCCAGATTGCCATTTTGGAGTACATGAATTTTTATTTATTTATTTATTTTTATTTTAGCTAGAATTGCTATGCATGCATTACCGGAGTTAGTGGTTAAATGTCTTATAGTCGGGCATTATCAATTTTGATCATTTTTTAATACATGTAATGATTAAAGAGATAACTTATAAACCATTTACAAAACTAAAACTTTTATTGCTATGTTATTTAATGAAAATTTCAGAGTTCCAAAATTACCCTCAGTTGAAAATAAAGGAGGTGGCGCTGGGAAGGTGGCCGACCATGTTTGACTAGGATTGAAAATGTTTAACTATGGTCGAATGCTGGTTGAAAATTTTGACTGATAGCTTTGACCACAGTCAAAAATTGGGGTCGAAATTTTCTAGCCGCCGGTCGAAAATGGATCGGAACAACAAGAAGAGACAGCAGAACAAGTTCGACCACGGTCAAAATTTTACAGCTCTAGTCGAGCGGAGGTGCCGTCGGGGTCGGAAAAGGGACCGGCAGTTGTGATAGAAGTAGTTTAGAGATTGTTGAAGAAGAATGTATTTTAGGGTTTATTAGGGAATATGGTATTCAAGTAATTTTATATGTGTGACATGACAATGAGGGTTAGTTTTGAAAACATTTATGGGTGAGTCCCTCGTTTCATTATAAGAGATTAATAGACCCTTGATGTAAACTCCCCCTTATCGTTATAGTTGTTTCCGTATTTAAATACCAAATTATGTTAGAAATTTGCATCTTGTACCTGTTTTTATATCTTATTTTAATAAATATTTGTTTTTAATTTTTCTTTGAAAAATACTCATTTTATGGTATATATTTCATGTACAAAATATGAGTGTTATATATTTACAAAGTAAATTTTTACCTATGAGATATACATTTCATATGTAAAATACGAACGGTATACATTACAATGTAAATGTTTACCATAGTTTATATTTTTGGGTTTTGGACACTTATACCTATTTTTCAAAAAATATTACCAAATTTACGACCTTTCAAAAATATTAAAAATCCGTACGATCTTTTTATGGCATTTTTCTAAATAATTTGAAAGTAGAAAATGCGGTGGCATTTTAGTAAATAAGTCTTTTTTTTTTTTTTTTTTTTTTTACAGGAAACCACAAAGGTTTCTTGGAAACCAATTTGGTTTAATTTGGTTTCCTATTAGCGGAATGTTCTGTAAGTAAGTAAATCACAAGAAACCACAAAGGTTTCCTGGAAACTAGTTTGGTTTCCTGGAAACTAGTTTGGTTTCCTTTAGCAGAACGTCCTGTACGTAAGTAAATCACAGGAAAACATAAAGATTTCCTGAAAACCAGTTTGGTTTCTTTTAGCCGAATGTCCTGTGTACGTAAGTAAATCACATGAAACTATGAACATTTTCGAAAAACCATTGTGGTTTTCTTTTTGCAGAATGTCTTGTAGCTAAATAAATCACAAGAAACCATTGTGGTTTCCTTTTAGCAGAATGTCCTGTAGCTAAGTAAATCACAGGAAACCACAAAAATTTCCTAAAAACTATTGTGGTTTCTTTTTCAAATCACAGGAAACAATGAAAGTTTCCTGAAAGCTATTGTGATTTCTTTTTGAAGAATGCCCTGTAGCAAGAATTGGGTGAGGCATTGAACAAGGAAGCTGAAGACCATGATCAAGTTCTCAAATTAAGTAATTATATTTTTGAAGTAAAAGCAACAGAAATATATACTGATTTTTGGATTCTGACAACTAATTTCCAATAACTAAATTGGTTTCTAGTAATCAATACTTGAATTAATCAAATAGTTCTATTGTTTATGATAGAAACTAATTTGGTTTTCAATTTTTATTAACTAAATAGTTATGATATTTATGGTGAAAACTAATATAGTTGTTGGTTTTTAGTAACCAATTTGGTTTCTAGTTTCCAAAAATCAATTAGTTTATGATTTCTAATAATAAATTGGTAATTAGTTTTAAGAGTGATCAGCTACAAGTAAACTAGTAGCAAAAAAAAACAAGAAATAATAGAAATTTTAAGACGTTATTCGGTCTTTCTTAGCAAGGATTTGTTATTTTTCTAAAAAAAGGTAGTATAAAAATAAGTAAAGTTTGGACATAGTATTCTTGATATTATTTATCAAAAGGTAGTACTAAGTGTCTTTTTCTCTTCATTTTTCATGGTAACTTTGACCTATGGTATACATTTTGAAATGTGTGCCGATTTTTTGTATAAGTTTTATTCATGAAATTATGCTAAAAATTGAAGACGATTTAGTGTAATAAATTGTTATTCATTTCATACATTTAATGTATGAAATGTATAACGTGGTATACATTTCATGTGTAAAATACTCGTGACCTACATTTCTCTAAATATGGGTATTGATGAAATAAAAATAAAAAATAAGTATTTATAAAAATATGGTTTTAAAAACATGTATTTAAGAACTTTTTTCATTATATCAATATGACCATATTAAGAACCTTTCAAAAAAATATGATCATATTAAGAACAAGTAGGTAAATTTTATCGTTAAATTAACGGTTTTTGTGGGTTATTAAGGTCTTTTTTTTTTCCTTTGTTATTTTTGGTTCTAAACTTATACTCTCTCTCTTTTTCCTTTTTCTCTGTTTTCAAAAGATCTATATTCTTTGTTAGTTCTCACATCCCAATCAATCCCAAAATTCTCTTAATTTATAAAAATAGTAGGTTCGTTTGACCTCAAAAAATAAAATGAAAAAAAAAAATCAATCCCAAATGAGAAATTTTATTGCATAATGTACTAATTAACAAAACATAGAAAAACTGTTGTTAACTTTGACTTATATTTCTTAAAAACTATTATCATTTATTAGACCGAATTAATTATTTCTTAACAGCCATTTCTTACTCTAGTGTACACTACTTTCTTTTTTTCTTTTTTTTTTCCCTCTAAAACAAATTTGTTTTTTCAATTAAAAAAATTATGCTTTGTTTTATTGTTGTTCTCATCCAAAGCAATTGCAAATGAGGAGTAGCTAAAAGTGATAGTTAACCAGGCGTAAAAAAGTTGTTGTCAACTTAGAATTATGTATTTTAGAAAGGTACTTGGCTACTTAACTCATACATGTAGATATATATATATATATATATGGAGGAGGTTTCAATGGTTACGTCTCCATGAGTAACCATCATTAAAATGCGTGTAATAATAAATTTATTATTTAAATTAGGGTACTACTAAGTTGACTTTCTAAAAAAGTTTTATAATATCAATGCCAATTAATTACAATAAATTTTGTTGCCCAATTACCAATGTAAATAAAACCGTTAGATTTTCATCCAACGGCTAAAAAAACAGTAACCATCGATGGGTAAATATAGCAGTAACTATTGAAACCTCACCCATATATATATATAATATGTATTTTGCTAGATTATGTTATTTTCTCATCAATCTGGATTTTTTTATAAATAGCAATTCTGAAATTGACTTTTGTCATATACTGGTTAAACAAATATATCTGAAAATATAGTTGTTTGTACCAAAATAAGCTTTCAATTAGTAGATAAATTTCAACCAGTTTTGAAGAAAATTAGGCAAATTTGGAATTTTACAATAAAACTGTTATGAAAAAAAGGGACTTCTTTCAAAATTCCAGCCCAAATACCAAAATTGAAAAGAGTATTTATAAGATAGTGCCATTTTTTTAAAGATGATTTAAAACATGGCCCTTTTTTACACCTCTTTGATAAATTGCTGTTTTTATAATTTTATTTTGATAAATGACCGTTTTATAAGTTGATCTATTTTTTTTTTTTACAAATTATCTATTTTTTTTTACAAATTATATCAATTTTTTCAAAAACATAAATCAATTATTTTTAAAAATAAATCAATTTTCATAAAAAAATATCAAAATATTGTGATATAAAAAATAAAAACAGTCATTTTTCAAATAATTTTCAAAATAAGGGCAATTTATTAACAATGTTTGAAAAATGGCCATTTTGCAAACTGTATTCCACCATTTTGCTAAAAAGCCTAATTGAAAAATCCCGGATGGGCCAAATTGTTTGAAAAATCTCGGATTCTTTTAGAAAAATATCACTTTGTAAGACTTTTTTTTTGGGTTTTGGACACTTATACCTATTTTTTAAAAAATAATACCAAATTTACGACCTTTCAAAAATAATAAAAATTCCGTACGACCTTTTTATGGTATTTTTCTAAATACTTTGGAAGCTAGAAAACGCGGTGGCATTTTAGTAAATAAGTCATCTTTTTTATTTACAGGAAATCACAAAGGTTTCCTAGAAACCAATTTAGTTTAATTTGGTTTCCAATTAGCAAAATGTTCTGTAAGTTAGTAAATAATAGGAAACCACAAAGGTTTCCTAGAAACCAGTTTGGTTTCCTTTAGCCGAATGTCCTGTACGTAAGTAAATCACAGGAAAGCATAAAGGTTTCCTGGAAACCAGTTTGGTTTCCTTTAGCCGAATGTCCTGTACGTAAGTAAATCACATGAAACCACGAATATTTTCTCGAAACTAATGTGGTTTCTTTTTTGCAGAATATTCTGTAACTAAATAAATCACAGGAAACCATCGTAGTTTTCCTTTAGCAGAATGCCCTGTAGCTAAGTAAATCACAAGAAACCGCGAAAATTTCCTAGAAACTATTGTGGTTTCTTTTTCAAATCACAGGAAACAATGAAAGTTTCCTGAAAACTATTGTGATTTCATTTTTGCAGAATGCCCTGTAGCAAGAATTAGGTGAGACATTGAACAAGGACGCTAAAGAATATGATCAAGTTCTCAAATTAAGTAATTATATTTTTGAAGTAAAAGCAACAAAAATATATATTGGTTTTTGGATTCTAGCAACTGGTTTCCAATATTAAATTAGTTTCTAGTAATCAATAATTGAATTAACCAAATAATTTTACTGTTTACGATAGAAACTAATTTGGTTTTTAGTTTTTATTAACTAAATAATTATGATATTTATGGTAGAAACTAATATGGTTGTTAGTTTTTAGTAACTAATTTCGTTTCTAGTTTCCAAAAATCAATTAGTTTATGGTTTATAATAATAAATTGATAATTAATTTTAAGAGTGATCAGCTACAAGTAGACTAGTAGCAAAAAGAAACAAGAAAAAATGGAAATTCTAAAACGTTATTTGGTCCTTTTTAGTAAGAATTTGTTATTTTTCTAAAAAAAGGTAGTACAAAAATAAGTAAAAGTTTGGACATAGTATTTTTGTTATTATTTATCAAAAGATAGTACTAGGTGCCTTTTTCCTTTTTTTTTTACAAAACTAATAATTTTAATAAATATTTATAGAAATACCATTTTATTTCAAAATACTCGAAATAACCTGTTGGATTACTTGAGATAATCAATCTAGTTACTTGATGTAACTGGTCAAGTTACTTGGTTATTTCAAGTATCTCATCAATTAGTAAAAGATGCTATTTTTCTAAATATGTTTAAAGGTGGTATTTTCTAATTAAATCTTCGATTTTTCAACTAATTTCTAAATCCAGAATTTTTTCAATTTTGTTTTGAAAAATTACCATAAAAAATCAAATTTCCTCAAAAAAAAAAACTGATAAAAAGAAGTTTAAAACTGCTACTCAGCCCAACTTCCTCCTATTTCCATGGCCCACGGCCCAATTTGCCTATAACTTTGCCTTCCCGCAGGCCACAATGCTTTCAAGTGGGACACGTTTATCGGTCGTTTCTATTGGACTTCTTTTTAAAGCCCAACTAAGCCCAGTTACATCATGCGGCCCAGTCCCTTTTTGGTTGCTTCAAATTATTTCTTGGGCTTTTAAGCCTAATGGCCGAAATGAATAGGGTTTCTATCACTTTTACATATAAAAAACTAAAAGAATTACAAATGTACGGAACTCAAGCATTTTTCAAGGGGTTTTTTTGGCTTTTACCGTAAAAAAAAAAAAAAAATTACATAAATACAGTACTGGCGAATAATGAGTTTTCATACCGCATCAGATTGATATTTTTGAAAAAATAAGAGTAAAAACACGGTAGCAGATATTGTAAATAAAGCCATCTTTGCTTTAAAGCTAGATTTAAAGTAAAAAGCGTAATCAATGATAGAAAGTCTTTATTGGTGTAGTGGTAGGTACTATTATTCTTAGAGTCTTGGTTCACGGTTCGAGCAGATGTCTCTCTTTTCTCTTTTTTCCTTTATTCTTTAATTACTTAGGTTACTAACGATAAGTAATTAGAAGACTAATGATGGTTACCATAACCAATTGGTTACTAGACATTAGCCCTACTTCTTTTCTTTTTTTCTTTTTATTTTTTTTTATTTTTTTCCACTTTAATCTTTAAGGAATAAAAAAAATGTTATACTTGCTTTTTTTTTCCCTTCAATCTTTAATTACTTAAGAAATTAACTATCAGTAATCTTTAATTACTTAGGATACTGACTATAAGTAACTAGAAGACTAATGACTGGTTACCATAAACAATTGGTTACTAGACATTAGCACTACTTCTTTTCTTTTCTTTTTTTTCTTTCTTTTTTCTTTTTTTCACTTTAATCTTTAAAGAACAAAAAAATATTATACTTGTTTTTTTTTCCCTTCAATCTTTAATTACTTAGGATACTAACTATCAGTAACTAGAAGACTAATGACTAGTCAGTAACCAATCTGTTTACCAGTTTCCAATTTGTTTACTGGTTACTATTTACCAATTGTATCCAAAATAATAGAACTAATAATTAATTTTGTTACTAGTTATACAAATTTAATTACTAGTTTCTAGTTTCCATATAAGACCAAATTGGTTATTGGTTACCAATGACCAATATTAGACTGGTTACTCATTGGTTATCGGCCACTAGCCTTACTGTCACTATCTAATTTGGTTACTACTTATTAGTTACCAATCTGATTAATGGCTACTAATTAGATGGGTAACTTTTTATTATATCCAATCTGGTTACCAGTAACTAATTTGGTTACAAATTTTCAGATTGGTGACTAATCTAGTTACTAATTTATTACTAGTTACTAGTTTCTATGGTTATTGGTTTCTCTGGTGATTAGTTACTAGTTTCCAAAATAGTTACTAATTATAAGATTAGTGACTGGTAAGCTATTAGTAACCAATCTGATTACCAGTTACTTGTAACTAATCTAGTTCCCTACTTCTTACTGGTTATTCTAGTTACTAGTAACTAATTTGGTTAGTGGTTACTCGTTAATAGTTTTTCTAGTTACTGGTTTCCATATTTATGGCCACTTATAAGACTAATGATTGGTAGCTAGTTTAATCAATCAATCTGATTATTAGTTGCCAAAGAAGTATGTAGTTACAAGACTAGTAACTACCAGTAACCAATCTAGTTTTCATTTACCAACCTAATTATTAGTTACTAGTTTTTGGTTTCCATACAACACTAATTTGATTGCTGGTTACTATTAACTAATTTAGTTGCTTATTTGGTATTGGTTACTAGTTTCTTTAGTTACCAATCATTATTATGATTAATGGTTACTAGTCTCTCTCGTGTCACTAGTCACTGGTAACAATAATAAATCTAGTCACTAGTTACCATACTGATCAAATATGAATAGAAAGAAAGGACAAATGCATTATAATAAATCAATCAAAATATGTTGGTTTCACTTTCTTTCAAAGCATGTACAGAAAATGGTATTTAATATAGCATAATGAACACTTTCTCTCATACATTTTTTTTATTTTCTTATTTTTTTAAATCATATCGAAATCTTGCTCAGTTATTGGTCAAGAATCAAAATCCAAGATTTTTTTTAGATGATTAAAATCTAAGTTATTGATATCATAATTTGTAATAACTTGAAAGAAAATAGACTTTGATCTTAATAAAATTACGTTAACTAGCATTCGAGAGAAAACACAAAACACTATCTATAGCAACAATCTACACATTTAAGTGTTCAAAGAAATTCTAAATGAATGTGCAATTTGAAAGCCTCTGAATTTGGATCTTTGGATCTTCAAGAGATTTAACAATAGAGAAACTTCTTCTGCATTTGACAATAGTATCTTTCATTTGGGCAAGCAAATATACCTACAACCCATCAAAAATTATGCACTATAATCATATTTTTTAAAAATCAAATAAGAGATCACACAGATAGTATAAGAGTTAAAGGAACCCCTTTCGAAAAAAAAAAGAAAAAAGAATAAAAGGAATATAATGAGTGATAAAACTTACTAAAGTGCATAAATCCAAGCGAACTTACTCCTTGCTTTGGTTTCCTCCATTACCAAATGTTATTTAATCTAATACTATCCAATCAATCCCTAAAGCATTGGTCAAAACAAAAAGCCTTTTGAAAACAAAAGAAAGGGGGAAAGTTTTTAAGATCGTTTCTTAATTCTAAAATGAAACTTTTAGAAAGAATCAACAAAAGGGTATTGAATTACAATTGGAAACCTGTGACATCTACCTTTCAGGGAAAAAAAGAAGAAGAAAGAAATACAAGTAGGAATCTACAAAAGAATCTGGGCAGATTCTAAAATAAAGTGCTAAACATTCTAAATTCTTAAGTGCGAGAAATAGATGGTTCTTATACACAGAGAGTGAAGCATGTGATCCATGTTTCTAAACAGCACCTAGAAGATTAACACATAAATCTAAAGGGAAACTAATCAATTAAAAACATAAAAAATAGAATTTGGTACCAAAAAAATCATTTTCTAGTTATCATTTTTTTGAGAGTCGAGACCAAATCAGACAATATTCATACGGTACAACACTTTAGCCAATTATTGAAACGCAGAAAGAATGGCTCAAGCATCAATACACAGATCAAGGATATCATCTTCGTCTTCTTAATTCATAAGCAATAATGACGTCTCCTTAAGATTGAGATCGGAGCGAAATAAACTCCGGTGTCCTCATCCTCAATTACGATGACCTCCTCATCACGCTCGACAAGAATTGATGCCTCTTAGCCTTGCCCGGTACACCGTCCTGTATTTGTTTTTTCATATGAGAGATTAGTTGAATTATTTACCTAGATGTGGTATTTATCTAAAAAATACCATATGGAAATATGTAAAAATGAAGGTACTATATTTTTGATAATATGTCATAAAAGACCGTGTTAGTCCTAATTTTCTCTTTTTCAAATTTTCGTACGGTTTTTATTTAAAAAATATCACTTTTTAAAACATATTTAGAAAAATACCATTTTAAAAATAGTTACTGGTTATCGGTTTCTGACAACTTGTTAAAAAATGGTATTTTTCTAAATATTTTTTAAAAAATAGTATTTATCTAATAAAAATCGTACCGCACCTTAAAAAAACTTAAACTACCGTATTTTTCAAATTTTTTTCTAAATTACCGTATAATGTCTAATTTCCTCAAATGAATACAATGGCCGTTTTTCAAACGCTGCTAAACAATGGCTGCGTCTTGAAACTTATTCGAAAAATGAACATTTTTCATATTTAATAGATCAAAATATATTGATTTATTTTTCAAAAATTGATTTATTTTGTATAAAATTTATTTATTTTTTAAAAAGTAGATCAACTGAAAAATGGTTGTTTATCAAAATAAAATTATGGTCGTTTATTAAACAAGTGTAAAAAATGGCCATTTTTATTTCATCTAGAAAAAAGGGATATTTCTTATAAATATTCTTATTTTCTTATGTATATTTAAATAATTTAGGTGGTTATAGTTTGCATCTCAAAAGAAAAAGATAAGGGGTAGTTATTAGTTTGACGAAATTAAGTTAAGAGTGATTAGTGGTATGGAACTAACACAAAGTAAATTAGTGGTCCACAACTCTGGTAAAAATTGATTAGAAAATATAGAAAAACTAAACTTTACTCTGAAGACAGTACAAGTTTTAATTTTCTTTATATATATTCTCCAAGAGAAATACTAGCAGTATCCTTTTTTCTCTCTCTCTCTCTATACTTATTTTTATGTATATATATTCTCCAAGAGAAATACTAGCAGTATCCTTTTTTCTCTCTCTCTCTCTATGCTCATTTTTATTTTGCACTGCTTAACATATAGACTCTAACAAAGATTTGTAATATTATCAAAATGTGAGATATTTTAATAGATTTCGCCAAATAATGCTAGCATCATTCTCTTTACACTTTTTTTTTATCTCATTTTGTAACATGTAGACTCTAACAATGATTTATTAATGTTATTAAAATATGAGATATCGTAGGCGAGAGACTTGTTGATCTCACTTTCAGAAGACTATTTAAATTAAATGTGGTTGTATTTAACAACAAATAGACACATTCATCATATTTTGGTACTTTTTTTGATAATGCCAAGTGAAGTTATGGCATCTCTTTCAAAATAGTTAGAGCCTTCATTTTTTGAGAGTCTCTCCTATTAGTAAAGGATGTTGGCCTAAATCTCTAGTTTTACGAAAATAAATATATTGATGATAGTACAAACTCGTTATAATGGTTACAGTTTGGTAAACCGCTACTAGATGTACTAGCTCAGTCTCCTCTTTAGCTGAGCTTACTTTACAAGTTGATGATGAGTTGCTCATCATGTTAGAGGAATCTATTGACTCATACTTTGTATCATCAATTCTATTCTCATATTTTGAAGTTAACAAATATATGATTAAGAACTAATAATTTACTTGAGTGTGTAGCATACAAAATTGAAAGGATCACAAGTCATTCAAGATGGATTATGGAAAAGAGCTTGAAGACAAAGTTCAAGAATACAAGGCTTAGACTAGCAAAGGTTATTTATTTAGTTCTTGTACTTGAATACTTGTCTACACATAATATGATCTTATTGGCTCAAATTTTCAAACCAATACTGTCAAACATGTTTATCTCCAATTAAAATAAGAAATTTATTTTATACAAGCTTTTAAATTGATTTATAAATATCTATAGTTTCTATATTATAAAAAAATCAATTTATGAAGTTACTTTTTGAAAAGAATCGAAAAAGACTTAAAATAAAAATAAAAAATTGCTCTCGGGTATTTTCAGCAGATCGATTCTCATTTTCGGTCTACTGATTCTTTGTCCAATTTTTGACAGATTTTCAAATTTAACTGTTAGAAATGCACTTTCAACGACTAGTATTTTCGGTCGACTGAAAAATGACCGAAAATGATAGATTGTTTATCAAATGGTCTAAAATGACTAGTTTTCATTATAGTCTTTAAATAGAAGCTTTTCTAACACTTGAAATAACTTTTGAACATTCTTATATTGCTTTAATCATATTTTCAAGTTGTTCAAATTATCTTTGGTGATTAAAACTTTGAAATTTATTTTTTTCACAAAAATCACTTGAGCCAAACTAGATTATATTTTGTGTTCTCATTTATTCTCTCTAGGCTTGCCTTGTATCTATCATCTTCTTAAGAGAGATTCTAGTTGAGTGTATCAACAAACAAAAACCAAAATTATATTTCTGAGGTGAGGTTGACATCGGAGTCATAAATAGTACCGGAGTCTAAACAATCTGAGTTAGGCGTGATAGAGCCGGATTCAAAGCTATTGTAAAGGTATGAATGTACCTAAGGAGAAATCACTCGTTGTGTAAAAGGGTCGGTCAAGCCCATTCTCTTGATCCAATAGTAGAAAGCTCGAAGCAGATTGCCAAGAGCCGGGGACATAGACAAACCGTTGTATTTGTTGAACCTCGTAAAAATATTGTTTGCATTTTTCTATCCCTATCTCTTTAATTTATCTTGAGCTTACATACTATTTAGCTATTTTTACTTATTATTACTTTCACTTGCATAATTTACTTGCTTATCAAGAAAAATTTGTAAAAGTTTTTATAGTCCAATTCATCCTCCTCTTACGTTAGCTAATCTTTAGCTAACAATTAGTATCAAAGCTTAGTGCTCAAATTTTTAAAACTTAACCATTTTTGAGATAGCTAGCCTAAACAACTTTTCTTTTCAATATTTTTCTAAACTGCCATTTTTCAATAAGGGGTTGTCACCTTCTAAACCGCCATTTTTTAGTGGAAGTGATTTTAACTATTGGAGAAATCGGATGGACACTTACCTTAGATCTATTGATTTTGATTTATGGTACATTGTCACTAAAGGTTCATTGAAAATAACAAAAGTTGTTAATGGTAGAGAGTTGGAAAAAGACATAGAAGAATATAATGAAAAAGACAAAATCACTTTCACAAAAAATGGAAGACATAGGGATATTTATAATAATGTTGAGAAGGTTAGATATGCTCATGAACTTTGGAACATGTTAGACGTCTCTTATCAATGAACTAGCTCCATGAAAGAAACTAGGATTAATATTTTTACTAAAACTATGAGTTGTTCAAAATAAAAAAAGATGAATCTATTTCTCAAATGTTTACTATATTTACAACTATTATTTACGATCTAGGTGTTCTAGGAAAAATATTTCCAAATAGTGAGTTGGTGAGTAAAATCCTTAGAAGTCTTCCTCGAGCATATAGAAGCAAGATGGTAGCTATTCAAGAAGTAAAAAACCTTAGCAAACTTTTTCTTGAAGAACTTATGGATTCCCCCATGACCCATGAAATCCTTATGAAGGAAACAAATGAAGATGAAGGAGAGGAGAAGAAAAAAAAAAGGAATCGCTCTTAAAGTCATCTTATAAGAAAGCAATGAGGAAGAAGAAGATTTTGCGAATATTGAGCTAGAAGACATTGCCCTACTTACTAAAAGATATAAGAAGTACTTAAATTTCAAAAAGAAGAATTTCAAGAAGAATACCAAAGGCAATGACTTCCAAGGAAGGATGATCCCATCACTTACTTCGAATGCAAGAAGCTGGGACACATGAAGAACAAATTTCCCTTGAGAAGAAGAATGAAGAAAAAGACAATGAAGGCCACTTGGGATGATAGTGAAGAAAAAAAATCTAAAAGAGAAGAACAAGAAGAAATTGCCAACATGTGCTTCATGGCAATAGAAAATGAAGTAAGCTCTCTTGAACCTAAAAGTAAATTTCATGATGATAGTGATACTAGTGGTGATTTTAGTGAAAATGATAGTGATTGTGATTTATCTTATGAAAGTTTATTGAGTGATTTCAATGATTTACACAAAAACTATGAAAAATTCATTTTCAAGAATAATGCTCTTAAAAAGGAAATTCTAAGTTTGTCAAAAATAGCTGAAGAGTTTATAAAAGAAAAGGAAGTAAAATTACTTTGTAGTAATTGTGATGTTTTGTCAAAAGAAAACATTTCCTGAAATGACAAGATTTTAGTCTTGACTAAAATTGTCCTTAAATTTACAAATAGACAGGAAAATTTTGACATGATGCTTGGTGGGCAAAAATATATTTTTGACAAAAGAGATATTGGGTATAAATCTTCTATAAAACAAAAATACCTCAAAAACTATTTTGTTAAAGCTAGTACAAGTGACACAAAGCATACTTGCACTTATTACAATCAAGATGGACATACTAGTTTTTCATGCTTTGTGAAAAAAGAACGCATATTTTGGTGGAAAACTAGCTTGGGTACCAAAAGATTCTAGAACTGACACTCAAGGACCCAAATTTGTATGGATACCAAAAATTAAAGTTTGATTCTTACTTGTAGGTATAAAAGAAGAAGAACTTTTGATTTTTGGATAGTGATTGCTCCAAACATATGATCGGAGGCTACTCCTTGCTTTCATCATTCACAAAAAGAAGTGGAGGACTGTTACATTTGGAGACAACGCTAAAAACAAAATTTTGGGTATAGGTAATATTGGTACTACTTCCTCTCCCATTATAGAAAATATTTTACTTATTGATAGTCTTAAATACAATTTGCTTAGTATAAGTCAACTTTATGATAAAGATTATCGAGTTATTTTTGAGCCTTCCAAATGCTTAATTGAGGATACTTGTTTAAAAGAAATCATTTTTGAAGGAAAAAGAAAAAATAATATGTATACTACTGATATTGAAAAATATTTTAGTCAAGATAAATATTTTTCGACTTTTAAAGATGATTCTTGGCTTTGGCATAGAAGACTTGGACATGCTAGCATGAATACTATTTCTAAACTTTCAAAGAAAAATCTTGTTAGTAGTTTACCTAGTTTACTTTTTGAAAAAAACAATGTTTGTGATACATGTCAATTTGGAAAACAAGTAAAAAATTCTTTTAAATCCAAAAACATCATTATTACTTCTAGACCCTTGTAACTACTTCACATAGATTTATTTGGACGATCAGGAGTAGCTAGTCTTGATGGAAAATACTATGCTTTTGTAATAGTTGATGATTTTTCAATATTAACTTGGGTTCTATTTATTACTCATAAAAACAATGTTTTCAAAGTTCTTACTATTTTTTGTAAGAAAGTGCAAAATGAAAAAGGCTATACCATTTCATCTATTAGAAGTGATCATAGTGATGAGTTTGAAAATGATGAAATAGAAGCTATTTGCTACAAAAATAGTTTTGATCATAATTTTTCAGTTCCTAGAACTCCACAACAAAATAAAGTTATAGAAAGAAAGAATAGAACCCTACAAGAAATGACAAGAAGTATGCTAAATAAAAATAGTTTAGCAAAATATTTTTCGGCCGAAGCGGTAAGTACCGCTTGTTATATTGTGAATAGAGTTAAGGCCAATTTTGAACAAGATACCTTATGAGCTTTGGAAAGGTAGAAAAAAACCCAACATTGGCTACTTTAAAGTTTTTGGTTGCAAATGTTTTATTTTGAATAGTAAAGATAATTTGAGTAAATTTGATTCAAAATCTGATATTAGTATTTTTCTTGGATATTCTACTACTAGTAAGGCTTAAGACACTCATGCTGAAGAGGCTCCTGCACAAGGATTTAACTTCAATGAAGCATTCAATAGCCTCTTTGAATGCATCAATACCATCCAGCTTGACATCCAACATCTGTATGACACCGAGCTTGAACACTTCCAGATCATTTCAGACGATATCAACTTAGTTTGCCAACATCAAGAATGTCAATTCCAAATTATTCAAGATCAACAGGATGAGATGATAAGGATGATGTAATCCTTCTTTGGTCGTTTTCCTCCTCCATAGATTGTTTCTTTAGTTATTTCATATTTTGATATGGTCGTTTGCACTCCAATGTCTAAACTCCTTGCTTTTATTGTTTTAAATGGATATTTTATGGTTATATCTTATATTTGCTTTATTCTTCTCTCTTATAGATTTTTTTTTGATGATATCAAAAGAGGGAGAAGAATGTATTTTGATTTATAATTGGTATCAACTTGGTCTTTATGATTAATATAATTGGTATCAATTAGCAATTTTCTTCAAAATATGCACCCTTTCTGAGATTAAGGATGAGTTTTAATTCTTTTTATTAAGCATATTTCGAAAGAGAGCATACAAAATTTTGGTAAGGACACTTATCTCCATTTAATTCTTATTCCTTACTCATTTTTAAATCAAATGTTTGTTATCATCAAAAATGGGGAGATTGTTGACTCATACTTTATATCATCAATCCTATTCTCATATTTTGAAGTTAACAAACATATAATTAAGAACTAATAATCTACTTGAGTGTGTAGCAAGCTAAATTAAAAGGATTATAAGTCATTCAAGATGGATTATGGAAAAGAGCTTAAAGACAAAGTTCAAGAATACAAGACTTAGACTAGCAAAGATTATTTACTTAGTTCTTGTACTTGAATACTTATCTACACTTAATATGATCTTATTAGCTCAAATTTTTATAAAATTGAAAATTTTCAAATCAATATTGTTAAACGTGTTTATTTCCAATTAAAATAAGAAATTTATTTTATACAAGCTTTTAAATTAATTTATGAATTTCTATAGTTTCCATATTACAAAAAAAAATCAATTTATGAAGTCACTTTTTGAAAAGAATCGAAAAGGACTTGAAATAAAAATCAAAAATTGCTCTTGGGTATTTTCGGCAGACCGATTCTCATTTTCGGCTTACCGATTCTCTATCCAATTTTTGACAGATTTTCAAATTCGACCGTTAGAACCTTACTTTCAACAGCTAGTATTTTTGGTCGATTGAAAGTGTATTTTCAGTCTACCGAAAATAACAAATTGTCTGTAAAACGGTCTAAAACGGCTAGTTTTCATTCTATTCTTTAAATAGAAGCTTTTCTATCTTTAAATAGAAGCTTTTCTAACACTTAAAATAATTTTTGAATATTCCTACATTGCTTTAATCATACTTTCAAGTTTTTCAAATCATTTTTGGTGATTTAATCTTTCAAATCCACTTTTTTTACAAAAATCATTTGAGCTAAACTAGATTATATCTTGTGTTCTCATTTATTCTCTCTAGACTTACCTTGTATTTATCATCTTCTTAAGAGAGATTCTAGTTGAGTGTATCAACAAACAAAAATCAAAATTGTATTTGTAAGGTGAGGTTGACACTAGATTTATAAACAACCCAGTTTAGGTGAGATTGGCATCGGAGTCTAAACAATCCGAGTTAGGCGTGATAGAGCCGGATTCAAAGCTATTGTAAAGGTGTGGGTGTGCCTAAGGAGAAATCACTCGTTGTGTAAAAAAGTCGGTCACACCCATTCTCTTGATCCGATAGTGGAAAGCTCGAGGCAGATTGTCAAGAGTCAGGGACGTAGACAAGCCGTCTTGTTTGTTGAACCGTGTAAAAATAGTGTTTGCATTTCTATATCCCTATCTCTTTAATTTATCTTGAGCTTATATGCTATTTAGCTATTTTTACTTGTTATTACTTCTACTTGCATAATTTACTTGCTTTCTAAGAAAAGTTTGCGAAAGTTTTTAAAACCCAATTCATCCCCCCTCTTGGGTTAACTAATCTTGGGCTAACAGAATCTCTTATTCCAACTGAATTTATTGTTGTATGATATTGTGTAATTATAATAATAGATTCATTTCTTTATATCCTTAGCTATTTTGGCTCATATTGCTTATTTCTATCTATTGGCCTCAACTATTAGGCTCATTTAAATTAATCTCATGTAGTCTAAGTTATTTGGAATATGTTGGGGATCCAAGAGGACTTATATAATTCAAGCTCCAATACATAAGGTTTAGTTCTAATTAATTATTAATAAAAATAGATTTGTGCCTTTAGTAATGGATATATTTCGCTCTAGATCCAAAACTAAACTCTTGAATAAAGGAAATTATAAGAAACTTAATGATTAATTTTCATATCTATTTGAAAATTGATTACATAAGTTGAAGGCAGGTGAAATTATTATTTTGCCAATCCAAATAAATCTTCTATTTACCATGAGAAAAAACTATGTCTAATGGATAACGAGTTTTTTTTTTCTAGAAGTCTTATCAATAAAACTACCTTATTGATTATTTGATCAATATTAAATTATCCAAGTACTTATAGAAACACGTGGTGATATTTAAATTTCTATGTCAAGAGAAATTTGATGTCTATATTAATGTGTATATATTCCCAATGTATATAATATTGTATTATCAAAATGTTAAATTCTAAGTTGTTGATTATTGATATATATCCTTTAATATATTTAATAATATAAATTATGAACACATATTTATTATCTATTTTAGGATTAAGAGAGACATGAAATATTTGTTTAAATTATGAGATTAAGTTTTTAATTAGGGTTAATATGACTTAAGGTCCCAACCTTTCCATATTATATCACTTAAGTCCTCATTCTTTATTTTGTAGTATTTAGCTCCCTAGTCTTTTTGTTTTGTAGCAGTTAGGTCTTTTTAAGCTATTTCCATTAAAGAAGTCCGTGACGTATCACTTGTTGTACATGTGACTATCTCGTAGGGGTTTTAATTTGAATTTTGACCTTTAAAAAAAAAAGGAAAAGAAAAAACCTTACTCTCCCTTCTCTTGAGTACACACTCAATCTTTAAAAAAAAAAAGGAAAAGAAAAAATCTTACTCTCCCTTCTCTTGAGTACACACCTCGGTAAATTCATTGTCATCTTCTCCACACTCTTATTTATAACCGCGAACCACTTAGCCTTCAACGCTGGCAAATTAGGAGATTAAGTGAAAACAAAATGGAGCATAGTCCCTTTATTTGAATGATATCAGTTTATCAAGCCTCAACCTAGTTGTATTTCTCTTTGTTCACCCAGTTTAAGTTTTCCCCCAATTGAAAAATAAATAAATTTATTCACTTTTACATAGTTTATTTCCAGAATTCATAAGCCAAGTACTAGTTTTCTACTATTCATACACTTATAGAACTGATTTACAGACTTGCAATGACTCATAGAGTTTATTACTCTTGGCTTGTTAATGAATTTATTAAGTTCCATCACATTAGTTTGAGATTTGTAAAGTAAATCCTCTGTATTTTTTTTCCGATCCTTTCCCCGATTCTATGATTTGCATTGTTATTGTTGATTAAAGGTTCCTTTTTTTTTCTTTTTTCATTTTCTGGATTACGATATTATATTTTTCTTCTTTTATCCTCAAATTATACTCATGATGTAATCTATAAGTTTTATATTCATTTCATATATTCTATATTTTTGCGCACTTGGTCTGGCACTTTCTTATTATTTCAGTTTTTTTTCTCCCCTTTCTAGATTATCTAGTTCATTATTAATTTACCATTATAAATTGTTCTGATCATAATATATCTCCTGTGTAACTTTTCGTTAGCCCAAAGGTAAAGAAAAGTAATGAATACTTATTACTTATTTAATTTCATATAATCTAATTTACACTTTTCTTCTCATTCATGAATTTCTGTACGTTGAAATGTTAGATGGGAATTGGGTAGTGATTTAAGACAACGAGTGAGTTGTTTTTTTTTCCCCCCGATATCATTAGACGAGCTAATAGTATTGGAAGCTTTGGACCTGATTTTCAGCAACCTTTTTTAATAGAAATAGTTTAAAAAGACTTAATTGTTATAAAATAAAAAGACTGGGGAGTTGAATGCTATAAAATAAAGAATAGAGACCTAAATAATACAAATGAGAAAGGTTAAGGATCCCAAGTGATATTAACCCTTTTAATTACGATACTTATATAAAAAAACGTATTTCATATGGTCAAGTGGAACTTTCACATGAAGTCACATAATGTATTTTCAAAGCTCAAGACTTAAGATTAAAGTGTAAAGCTCCGCAACTTTGTCCAAGAAAAGTGTCCACCTAGCTTTTCTCATCAATTGTGAATCATTATCTAAAAACATTGTAGAGAAATTATGTCCCAAATAAGAAATAAATTTACTTGTATAATCTCTACTTAATAGGAAATAAATTATCATTTGACTTTTACTAAATACTAATCAAATATTATTATAAACATGTATGATGTCATACGTGTTTATTACAATATCTAATATCAAATATCTAATAACATAGTAATAAAATAAACTTTTGACCGTATTTTCCTAACAAAAATAGCCTTACCTATATAAATTTATTTTACCCTAGCCAACGGGCCTAATCGTCCTCTCTCTCTCTCTACCATGACCGAATTTGAGCTTGTGAAAAACCTCATTGGTTTTTATTGTTATATGTCTGAATTACAACTTAGTCAATCAACTATGGCGGTTAACTCCACATCATTTGCCCTAATTTTCTTGATAATTTGCCCCAACATAATTTGCCTTATTCTTCCTCATAATTTCTATGATGTTTTTTCTATGTTTCGTCAAAATCTGATGGTCTTTAGATTCAAAAAGATATCCATCTGAGTATCCTCTTTTTGAGCTCAATGTTTTGGAGATCTTCGCTTAGATTTGGTTTTTTTATTTTCAAATTTTTTCTCTTTTCTTAGTCGAGGTATCCATCGAATGCTTTATGCAGATAACTTTTTTTATATTGAATGTAATCATGGTTGAAATTGTTAGACCGAAATTAAGTTCTTAGTGAGTGATAGAACTGTAAATATGGGCCGTGCCAAATCGATACTATTCACGGCCTGACCCGACCCTAAGGTCGGGCTGGGCTGAGGTAGTTAGCCCGTCGGGCTGGTCCGGTGGTCTATTTTTTATTTAAAATTTTTTTGTTCGTTTTTGTAATTATTATTAAAAAAAAATGATATTTTTACGAAATAGTACCGAGTTGGTCCAGTCTAGCTCGAAGTTGGCCCGACTCGGTATTTAGCTCACGGACTATAGGGCCGGGCTAGTTTTCTAGATTTTCAGCCCGACCCGGCATGGTCCGAGTTTGTTCTGCGGCTTGGTCTGGACAGTCGGGATACCCATATTTATAGCTTGAGCGAGGGGGTGAGAGGAGGGGTATAAGAAAAATGTAAAACTCTTAATTGGACCAGGAACATTATAAAACAAATTTGAAACTAAATTAAGAATCGTTATAAGATAAAAACTCTCAATAATCGAGAAATGTCAAACATCAAAGACTCATCAGCAATTATATGGTAAGATGTATATCACAGTTTGCCCATAATATGAGCCCCTGGAGCCCCTCCGCAACAGACATTGGGGAATATCGTAAAACACATGGACTCAATGCAGAGAATACAATCTCATACTATATTTTAAGTTTTATTTTATTTTTATTTATTTTTTTTTTATTTTTTTCTGTTGAGAGAACCAAAAGAGGCACCACACCGCGCACACATCACACATTACGCTTATGTGCACACAGACCCAATTAAGTACATAGTTGTCAGTTGATCATTGCTTCCGTGTCACACAATATAATATATAATACATAATATATAATTCATACATATACATACACACACACACACACACATAAAGCAAGGAGGAGAGTGTTGTAGAAGGATCGGAACCGCTTCTGCCTTCTGATAGAGAAGATTTTGTCCACTTCCATACTTCCGCTAGTTAGGGTTTTTATTTTTTTTTATTTTTTGTTATTATTATTATTATTATTATCTGGTTAATCGATTATTAATTTTTATTATTGTTGGTTGGAGCGAGCTTCATCTCCAATGGAGTCGTGGGCTTTTCACGACGGCAGTATCCACGATTTGATTCAGAGACGACACCTCGACGTCGTGAGAGTAAATTTCTATGAATTTTGTGTTTCATGAGAATTCGGGGTGGTGGCAGCGCCAACCACCATAGACTTGTAATTTAGTAGACTATACCCTTTTTTGCTGAGCTAATAATTCTCATAAGTAATGCAGTGATTTCAATTTTTTCATTTTTTTATTTTTTGGGTTACAGAGATTGAGTTGGGATGAAAAAGTAAATGTGATGAATTGAATTCATGGGTTGATGAGTTATCCCCTGTGGGGTTTTAATAATTTGGTTTGTGGACTTATTTTGAATTGCTATTCTGGGTTTCTTTCAGTTGTTCTATACTACTATTATTGGTTGCTATAATTTGTTATGGTGGACTATTGCTAAACGTGCTGACTGGTGTGTTAAATCTTGTTGCTTGCTTATTGGTTCTATGATCACATTTTTCTCTTGCTTTTCATTTGTGTGTAGGATGCAAATCGCCGTTTGCAGATTCACTCGTCACTGATACGAAGGCTTTCTCAGGAAAGAGAATTGGAGGTTAGTCTAACTTTAGTTTTATTGATTATCTTTTCGATTTATTAAATGGGTTTTATTAGCTATCTTTTTATGTTCTTATGTCAAAGTCTATTCTACTGTTTACATGTTTTATTAGCTATCTTTTTATGTTCTTATGTCAAAGTTATCAAAATGAGGTTTGTAGTTGAGGTGTTGAATTCCTATGTTTATGGAACTTTGTGTAGCAGCATTATCCAGATAATATCAAAGCAAGGAAAAGAATGTTTACTATATTCGTTAATAGAAAACATCAAAAGGTTTTTGTGTTGTGTCCAGATGTCTAATTTTGGGGGTTCCGTATTGAACTTTCTGCTCAGAGGCTGAGAGGCTACTTGATAATATTTTAGATTTTGAAGGAAGGATGATAATGTCAAATTTGAGTTTTATTTATTTTCTTATTTCGAAAACTCACATGTTGTATACTGGAAAGTGTGCTTTTTCTGCTTTCAATTCTTAATCTCTTGGATCCTTGTACCTCGTTGCTGCTTTGCCTTGTTCAACTAAGCTCTCCAACCAAATAATTCTTCATTTACCTCCAATGAATTTTTGAAGTGGGTTAGTTTCTAGAAAGGCTCTCTTTATCCAGAATTTTATCTAATTTCCACTTGTGGTTTTGGATTTAGAAAATAGTGATCTTAAGATTCTCTTTATCTTTCTGTTTACAGGGGCATCAAGGTTGTGTTAATGCTATTGCTTGGAATTCCAACGGTTCACTGTTGATATCGGGATCCGATGATACACGGGTATGGTGCCTGAATATTTGCAGTTTGGAAGGCAATCACTGTTGATGATCACAGTATAAATATAGCGGGGGAAAGAAAAGACTTTTAAGGGAATTTTGAAATTTTATAGGGGTGGTGATAGATGATAGAGCTAACATTTTTAATTCTATTTGTCTAGGTTGAGGCCTTAGATTCCCTTCTATCTAGTCTTCAAATATATGAAATGAATTCGGGGGCCTCTAGCTCTGAGCATGATTTATGATTTTAAAACATGGGGTGCGGGCTTGTGGGCTGCTTTTAGTTCAGCATTTGATGGTGGTACTGGACATTAAAGAGTTTTCTTAAAAGTCTGAACGTGTTTGCTCCTATCTTAGAAGTAAGAAGATTAAATTCTTTTTTGGATAACTGTGGTTCTCTTCCAGGCTTTAGCGGTGGTTCCGGTTTCATATTCCAAACTGACCTAGGGTATTAGTGGGCAACTGATGTGTAAGGACATATCTGTGAGCACGCTCAAGGATAAATAATGTCTCCTTGTGAGCACCTTTATATGTGTGTTCATTGTCTTTTGTGTGTTCTTAGACATGATATAGATCTAATTAATGGGCTAGAAGATATATTTTTACAGGAAACAAGGAATTTGATATGAGATATGTTTGAGCATGATGCATATGGATTTACATGTAGGATAAGCTATTGTATCGACATAGGGAATTATCTTCTCCCTGTTATAGTTGTGACGCCATGTTGTCAAATGTTTTGATAAAGTGTACCATAATTTTACTTTAAAGGAGTCTGTTGTGTCTCAAAAGTTTCTCTTTTGAAGTTCCTTAAGTAAGCTACTGAGCTTCTGAGTGTTCAAGAGCTTCAAAATTTTACTTGCACTTGGGCAAGGATGGGAAAAATGAATGCAGTAGGAAATTGCTTGTGTAAATGCTAAAAAATATTTATAGTGTTTCAAGGCAAGATAGTTGCGGACCCAATTCCCAATATACTGATACGACCGAGGAATGTTCTAATGAAGAAATACCACTTCTCCTGCGCTTTGGTAGTGTTTAACAATATGCTAGTTTTGACACATCACAGCTTAAAGCATAATTAATGCTTCTATTCTATACTATTTTCTGCAGATTAATATTTGGAGCTACTCTAGCAGGAACCTTTTGCATTCTGTAGAGACTGGGCACTGTGCAAACATATTTTGTACAAAATTCATCCCTGAAACTTGTGATGAACTTGTGGCCTCTGGAGCTGGAGATGCAGAAGTAATGTTCTGAAACTGGAAATTTCTATTGACAGATGTTATCTTCTTCATCAAAACTTTGTTTAATGTTGTGTTACTTATTTTCTTTTTTGCAGGTTCGGATATTTAATTTATCTCGATTAAGTGGGAGAGGAGCTGATGACAATGCTATTTCTCCGTCAGCTCTGTATCAATGTCACACTCGAAGAGTCAAAAAGTTGGCTGTAAGATCTTCTGTCTTCTGTTTAAAATATTGATTTTTGTTTTGGAACCTAATTCCTAGATTTGCTTTGATAAACTTTGCTGCTTTCTGTTGCAGGTTGAAGCTGGAAATCCCAATGTTGTATGGAGTGCAAGTGAAGATGGGACTCTGAGGCAGCATGATTTTCGAGAAGGCTCTTCATGTCCTCCTGCTGGATCTTCTCACCAAGAATGTCGCAACGTTTTGGTTCGTGCATATGTTTACTTTTATTTATTCATATATCATATCACGTGAATATTTTCATTGTCAATTTATTTGGTTGACAACTTGCCTTTCTTTATGTTGCAATGTTTTTATATGCGTGTAGGAGCCTACAACTCTGATTTGCTTTCTGAAAAATGGTCAAAACTACTCAACAATAACCTGAAATTATTAANTTATAAATCTGACAAAACTTCCTCATTTCACGTTGTATCAAAATTGAAAGTTCCATAGGCTTATTTTAGATTGTACATGCTAAATTGTACATGTTGTACAAAGAGCTGATATTATTTAGGATGTCATTAAAATTTGCCGAGCATGTGATTAAATTATGAGTAATGCTAGGGACACTTATTTTTTGCACCAAATAATGTGGCATGATTTTTAACCACACAACTTTAAACATTGTGCTCCTATTTCGAGATAAAAAGTGAATTTAAAATCATGCCACATTAGTTGGTGCAAGTTTTGTAGTGCAAAAAAAGTGTCCTTAATATTATTCTTAAATTATAAGGGAAAACCTTGAAGAAAATTGGTGATTATGAATTTATGGGTGGAAGGGAGATTTTATGATAAAAATTTATTAGCGATGCTAAAGGGCGATCTTTCCATTATTGTACATGTTGTACCTAGCACTGAATTATGTAGGATGGCATTAGAATCAGAGATGAAGGTTGCATGTGACTATTTTATACAGGAAACCTTGAAGAAAATTTGTGATTATGAATTTAAGGGTGTAAGGGAAACTGTAATAAAATTAATGGAATGATGGTAAAGGGCCTTGTTTTATGGCTACGTATAGGTTAATGATTGGGAAGAGGGTTGATATGATATTGATTCCTGCTTAGGTTATGTTGTAAGGAAAGAATGTAGTTTAGAATATGAGTAATGAAAACTAGAAACTAGAGTCATTGTCCTGGGCTTTAAATTAGTATGTAAGAAACGCATACCTAATTTTTGGCCTTTTGATGTATCAGGTTTAGTAAGGGTGTTTTTTTTTTTTTTTTTTTATTTTTTTATTTTTTTAAGGAAAAAAGTGAACAAAATCAGATTGATTTGGTTTTTTTTTTTTTAGTTAATTAATTTATTTGTTCTTTTGGTTTGGGGCCTGCCGGGGGTGGGGGGTGGGATTGTTGTAGTGGGGTGACAAGTGTCTTATTAGTGTTGAAGATGTTCATGAATGCTGACAGTTTTAAATGTTAGCAAATACAGTGTAGAAAAACCGCCGCATGACAAAGATCATAGACTTTATTACCTTTGGTAAGTGAAGAAATTAGAGAGAAAACCCTCTTATTTTACTTACCTTCACAACACAAAATACAATCAGGTTTTATAGAGACTTCAAGGAAAGACAACCTCTAAAAAACAGACCAAAAACCAGTCCCTGAAAAACAGGGATTCCAAGCCTAAAAAACAGGAAAAGAAAAATAAAACAAACCCTGAAACAAAGAACATAAAACTGGTTGCTGAAAACAAACCAGCCAAAACACCCATAAGACAAGGAGGAAAAATAAATAAAGGAAATCAGAAAAGTAGGAATAAACAATTCTGAAATTCCACACTCCCCCTCAAGCTAGGAATAGATGTCAATCATTCCTAGCTTGGAGATTAAGACTTCGAACTTTTCTCTTGGCAATGACTTAGTTAGAACATCAGCAACTTGTGAGTTGGCGGAGGTGTAAACAAGTTCAAGTATCCCTTCTTCGACCTTTTCCTTAATGAAATACCGATCAAGTTCAACATGCTTAGTACGATCGTGATGCACAGGATTTTTCGCAATGCTGATTGCTGCTAAATTGTCGCACAACACCTTCATAGAGTTTGTAACCGTAATTCCAAGTTCCTTTAGTAACCTTTTCAGCCACATTCCTTTACATATGCTCAAGGCTAGAGCACGATATTCAGCTTCTGTACTGCTTTTAGCAACCACAGATTGCTTCTTATTCCTCCAAGTTACCAGGTTCCCCCAAACATAAGTGCAAATAGTGGATCTCCTGTCAGTAACGGACCCTACCCAGTCAGCATTAGAATATATTTCAATTTCTCTACTGTTTCCCTTTTTGAAAAACAAGCCCTTCCCTGGGGTCATCTTCAAGTACCTAAGAATTCTATAAACTGTTTCAAGGTGTTCCTCATTAGGGTTGTTCATAAATTGACTAACAACACTTACTGGGAATCCGATGTCGGGCCGTGTATGGGCTAGATAGATGAGTTTACCTACCAGACGCTAGTATTTGCCCTTATCAACAGGGGCACAGTCATTCCTTAATCCAAGTTTGTAGTTGGACTCCATGGGAGTAGTAGCAGGTTTGCAGCCTAACATTCCTGTCTCCTTAAGTAAATCCAGGATATACTTGCGCTGAGAAATTGAGATGCCTTTCTTGCATTGAGCCACCTCCATCCCTAGGAAATATTTTAGGTTTCCTAGGTCTTTTACTTCAAATTCCTTTGCAAGTACATTTTTCAGTCTGCTCATTTCTTCCAAGTAGTCCACAGTTAAAATGAAGTCGTTCACATACACTATAAGAATAGCAATTTTTCCTTCCTGTGAACGTCTAGAGAATAAAGTATGATCGGCCTGCCCCTGAGTGTAACCATGATCTTTGACGACCTTTGTAAACCTTTCGAACCATGCCCTTGGAGACTGTTTGAGACCATAAAGCGATTTTCTCAGCCTGCATACTTTGTTAGAATTGCTTGGCATCTCAAATCCAGGGGGAATCTCCATATAAACTATTGCAAATCACCATTGAGAAATGCGTTTTTCACATCAAGTTGATAAAGAGGTCAATTAAAATTTGCTGCTAATGAGAGTAGAACCCTGACAGTATTTAGTTTTGCTACTGGGGCAAATGTCTCCTAATAGTCCAAGCCATAGGTCTGTGTAAAACCTTTGGCTACTAACCTTGCCTTGTAATGATCAACTGTTCTATCGGGCTTGTATTTGACAGTAAAGATCCACTTGCATCCTACTGGAAATTTTCCTTGAGGAAGATCAGAGATTTCCCAAGTTCCATTTTTCTTCAATGCATTAACTTCCTCTCCAATTGCTGCCTTCTACTCTGGTCTTTTGAGGGCCTCATAGATATATTTAGGGATGTCTACAATAGTCATATTTGTAGTGAAAGTACGAAATCTTGGTGAAAGACCGTCATATGAGATAAACTGGGCGATAGGGTGTTGTGTGCAAGACCTTACACCTTTCCTCAGAGCAATGGGAATATCAAGATCATTATCAGTGCTATACAAAGGAGAAGACTCAAGAGTTGTATTACCTGGACTTTGTGGAGCTGAGTTGGATCCTTGGTTCTGTTTAAACAATGTATGAGGCTCTATCTCAACTTGAGGTTTCTTCTTTCTTGAGTACACACGTAGCTCTGAATTTGTAGGTTGTGTGTGGTGTTGGCCACGTGGAGTTGTTTTTGGAGCGGTTTCAATTGTGTCAGGTTCGTTGCTTTCGGGTATGATGGTGTCAATTTTGTCAGGTTCATTGCTTTCGGATATAATGGGCAAATTATGTTCATCGGGGATAATGTTAGCCTTGGGTGGTTGAGGTGTTGAGATTTCTGGTTCTTGCCAAAATTCGCATTCTTGAACTTCTGGTTTCTCTCCCTGAATGTTAATTTTTGGAAAATATGATTTTGTTTCAAAAAAAGTTATATCCATTGTGGTGTAAAATTTGCGAGTGATGTTTGAGTAACATTTGTAACCTTTTTGATTGGGAGAGTAACCAAGGAATATACATTTAATAGCCTTAGGATCTAATTTACTCTGATGTTGAGAGTGATCATGTACAAACACAGTACAACCAAAGATTTTTGGAGATAGGGTGTTGATGATTCTTGTGCTGGGATAACGTGAGAGCAGCGTTCGGCAAGGAGTTTTCAACTTAAGGACTCGTGAAGGCATTCGCTTTATTAGATAGGTTGCAGTTAAGACAGCTTCCCCCAAAAAGTTCTTAGGCACATTCATTGAAAACATGAGATCGAGCAACCTCAAGTAAATGCCTATTTTTCCTTTCTACAATTCCATTTTGTTGAGGAGTATCAGAACATGAACTTTGTTGGATTATACCATTGTTCTAAAAAACTTCCCTAAGTAAGGTGTTAAAATACTCTCTAGCATTGTCTGGTATAAACACTTTGATTTTTGTTTGAAACCATGTGTGCCATAGCATGAAAATTTTGAAAAATGACTTTTGCTTCTGACTTTTCTTTCATATGATAAACCCAAGTTACTCTAGTATGATCATCAATAAATGACACAAACCATCTACTTCCTGAGATATTATTGACTCTAGAAGCTCCCTAGATGTCACTGTGAATGATAGAAAATGGTTGAGATGGTTTATACGTGTGAATAGGGTAATTGGATCTAGTATGCTTGGACAATTGACAAATTTCACATTACAAGAACTTAGGATTAATATCATCAAATAAATACAGAAACATCTTTTCAAGTACAAGAAATTAGTTTGACCAATCTGTAGTGCCAAAGCAAAATTGTACTCTCTTTATTAGAAGAAAGAAAAACAGGTTATGACACACCCCTTGCATTATAAGCTTATTTATTAAGATTTCGTGAATCCTCTAGAAGATAGAGTCCCATATATTCTTTAGCATTGCCAATCATCCTCCCCGATTCCAAGTCTTGAAATTCACAATGCGTAGTGAAGAAATTAGTAACACATATCAAACCCCTTGTAAGTTTGCTTACAGACAATAAGTTACAATCCAAACTTGGAACCAAGAGAACTGATTTTAAAATTAGATCTTAGGATAAAATTACCGAGCCTGTTCCAACCACTTTGGTTAAGGAACCATCAGCAATCTTTACCATAAAATTTTTAGAGCAAGGTGTAAAAGTATGGAAAAGAGATGGGTTACCCGTCATGTGGTCTGATGCTCCTGAGTTTACTATTCAGGAGTTATTTTTCTCTGACTGAGTTCTCAAGGCAGTGGAAAAATTACCTCGTTGTGCAACTGAACCAATACTCACATTGATTGCCGCTGGAGCTGGCTGAGATACTGCTGGTTGGGTGTGATTGAGGGTCTGGTTAAGCATTTTCTGAAGAATTTCCAGTTGTTCCTTGTTGAATGGACTGATTTTTGCAGCTAATTATTCTTGTCCAGCAACTGTATAGCCATGGCTTTCCCGTGGTTACCAATCAAGTGGCTTTCCATGAAGATTCCAGCAGGTTTGTTTGGTGTGACCTGGTTTTTTGCAATGCTCACACCAAGGCCTTCCTCCTTTTCGGGCACGGTTATTAGTTGAGAAGCTGATATTTCGAGTCACAAGGGCAGAACTCTCATTTGGGTTGGGCATCGATGGATTTTGTGGTCCAAGCATAACTTTCTTCCTGCTTGCTTCTCTTCTTACTTCTGAAAAAACTTCTTGAATTGATGGCAAAGGCTTGATTGCCATTATTCTTCCTCTTACCTCATCTGGATTTTTGTTCAGCCCTAATAGGAACTTGAATATTCTATCATTTTCAACAATCTTTTTTTATTTAGCATTACATTCTGGGTATCCCATCTTAGGGTCTTCAAATAAATCAAGTTGTTTCCAATATCTATTCAAGGTATTGAAGTACTGAGTGATAGTAAACTCACCTTGCCGAAGATCATGAATCAGCCCTTTTATTTCAAAGAGTTCCGACATATTTTCCTTGTCGGAGTAAGAGATTCTAGCAGCATTCCAAATTTTCTTGGCTATTGCATAGTGCATAAAATCTTCCCCAACGTCGTTAGTCATGGAATTAATTAACCATGACATAACCATGCTGCCTTCAGATTTCCAGACCTTGTATTTCGGATTTTCCCCTTGGTGGCGTTGCAGCAACACCCGTGAGGTAATCATCTTTGTCCTTTCCGCATATGAACATCATCATGGACTGGGACCATTGAAGATAGTTCTGGCCGTTGAGTTTGTGACCAACAATAGGCAAGACAACACCTTCAGAACTGCTGGGCAAAGATGGGTTTGCACCCTGACACCCTGACTTCTGGAGGTTACCTCAGAACCTGAATATGAGGCCATTCTGTATTTTTTTAAGGGTTTGGTTCAGATTTCCTGCTCAGATACCATGAAGAAATTAGAGAGAAAACCCTCTTATTTTACTTACATTCACAACACAAAATACAATCAGATTTTAGAGACTTCAAGGAAAGACAACCTCTAAAAAACAAACCAAAAACCAGTCCCTGAAAAACATGGATTCCAAGCCTAAAAAACAGGAAAAGAAAAATAAAACACAAACCCTGAAACAAGGAACATAAAATTGATTGCTGAAAACAAACCAGCCAAAACACCCATGAGACGAGGAGGAAAAATAAATAAAGGAAATCAGAAAAGTAGGAATAAACAATTCTGAAATTCCACAGTAAGATATCTTAATTGAGAATCAGTATAAGATGAGGGGACCTTAATTAGCAGGCACAGCTTGATTGTTATGCAATCACTTCTTTTAAATTTCTAAAATTGTTTTGTTAAGTAAGTTAATCAATTTGGTTTTTCTTTTCAAAAGAAAAAAAAATGCGCTTTGTTAACTTATCTATACTTTGGAAGATCTTTGGCAATGTATATCAGAGTTGTCTGCCTATTGCATTGAAAAATTTTCAGTTACGGACTTAGAATGATTGGTTAATCTATATTTCTTTTGTCAGTTCTGAGATTAAGCTGCTTGAATGTTGTCCCTTTTGATTTCATCCATGGAGAACTCATTTTCACATAAAGTTCTAAATGGCAGCTTGACTTGCGGTGTGGAGCAAAGAGGTCTCTAGCTGATCCTCCCAGACAAACCCTTGCTCTAAAATCTTGTGATATCAGTGCCACCAGGCCTCATTTGCTACTAATTGGTGGGAGGTACATTTTTGTTGATTTGAATTACATAATGTCAATTTTTAAACCTTCCTTTCCTTTTCATCTTTTATCTCATTCTTGAATGTATGCAGCGATGCGTTTGCACGGTTATATGACAGAAGGATGCTGCCGCCATTGTCTTCCAGTCATAAAAAGATGTTACCTCCTCCTTGTGTTAACTATTTCTGTCCAATGCATCTTTCTGACCGTGTTAGTTCAGAAGCTTGTAATTGTATTATGGCTGCAATTTTACAGTCCAAATATTTTTTGGATATTCTTGTTGTGTTGGTTTCTTATGATATCATACATTTCAATGCATCACTATTGGGGTTTGAGTTTCTCTTTTCTTTTTTTCAGGCACATTCAAGCTTGCATCTAACTCATGTTACATTTAGTCCTGATGGAGAAGAGGTTCTTCTTAGTTACAGTGGAGAGCATGTCTATTTGATGGATATTAATCATGGTGTGTATTTATCTTGATTACAGGCACTTGAATGTCTCATGCGTGCTGTTCTTCTTTCTTCTTGAGAATCATTTTCTATTTCACTTCTGAAGTAAGTTCAAAGTTCTATAATTTTAGACGATTTAAGGTGGGGATTTGGAAGACAAGACCATCAAGTGTATCCTCCGAACCAGATCCAAATAATAAAATGGAACTTGGTTACTTATTTGGTTTGATTTGGGGCCAGAAAATATGGTTCTTATCTTCTCCAAAATTTGTACTTTCTATTAGGAGACCCAAGGTTTTTTGTGTTTTGAGAACTGATTCACCCTACTCCTCCTGTCAACTTACTCTACAAAGGTGTAGCCATTATGTATGTATGTGAAATTTTTCTAGAAGTCGGTTCATTCTGTGGGGGCTTGCATTACCTTGTAGTGTAAAGTCTATTAGTTGTTATCAATGTAAAATGGTTTTGGGGAAATATTTTGTCTGAGAAATGCTAGCGAAATTGTGGTTTTAGATTGAAAATTGATGCAGGCCCAAATATGCTCTGATGGAGACTTTGCTTGGTTGATTTCCTTGTTATCCTTTTTCTACCCGTCTTTATTTGTAGGAAACTGGTCAATGAGCTAGAATTTTGCAAATGTGCAGCTGGTCAAAGTTCTATGCAGTATAGCCCTGCAGATGTTTCCCAGCTCACGGGCTTCACAACTTTGTTCAATAGGGGCGAACCGGCATCTAATGTTTTCCTGAAGGGTCATTCTGAGAAAAGAAGTGCTACTGTGAGGGTGCCCATCTTTTATTCTTTATGTATATATGCCTATATCTGTAAAATGGTCATCCTCTTGTCCATTTAAAAAGTTAATGTTTCCAAACTTAACATGGTTATTTCAGCTTGATAAGTGCAAGAAGCTTATCCAAATTGCTAAAAAGTCCTTAGAGGATGGGAAAAATTACTTTTACGGTATTGAGGCATGCAATGAGGTATTGGATGGATATGGTCAAGATATTGGACCGACATTGAAGCATGAATGTCTCTGTACACGTGCTGCCTTGTTGCTTAAGGTTCTTGAAATTTCTTATTAAGTTATTATTCAGATATTCTGTTTTATTTGTTTGAGGTGTTCTGATTCTTACATCTTTACCATATCTCCCCCCTCATTTCTTTTTATAACTTTCTTCCCAGCGGAAGTGGAAAAATGATGTCCATATGGCTATTAGAGACTGTCACAATGCTCTGAGGATTGATGGCTCCTCTTTTAGGGCGCATTACTGTATGTCGGAAGCTTTGTCACAGGTGATTATTTTCAGTTTTTGCCCACAGCAATTAGAGGACCCTTCATCAGTTGGAAAACCTTCTGGCATTCTTTGGACCACACAAACTTGCCATTGTTTGTCCTTAATCATTTACGTTAATTTGGCTTGTTAACTTCACTAAATGCCAACTTTTAGGGGGGAAAAAAAGAAACAAAAAGAAAGCTCCTTTTGAAATGGTTACACAGTATTTAGCGAATTGGCAGTTAAACAATGTAGGACAATATAGGAACCCTCCATATGTTCTTCATTGATTGCTGGCCATTAGGCTTGCCCGAAAAAATGAAAAAAGTACACAACTCTTGGTGGAGCCTTGGAGCCTCCCAGTTTGGACATAGGTGCAGTCATCAGAGATACCATTATTTCAAGTTATATACTGTGGGGCCCATGCACCTGGTGTCTCAGTAGTATAATTTTTATCACACAATTATAGAATGTTGGTCATTCTCTTAACTTCTGTTGGCTTTTGTTTATTAAGGCCTTGCTTGGTAACATTTATGTTTTTTGTTGATAAAAACTAAACCTCAACTTTGTTTAGAAAATTGCTAATGTTTTACGTGCTTGCCTCGTAAATTTTTGACTTTTTAGTCTTTTACTTAAAACATTAGCGAGCCAGGCTAAAATGGTCAAAAGATATTTTTAGTATGAATTGGCTGAGATTGCAGTGCTCATCTAGGCTAGTGGTATATCCATAATGGTATGAAGTCTTTCTCTATCTCATCAGATATGGCTGAAGCTGAAATAAATTTTTCGACCTTGATATGCGCGTCGTTGAGACTAAACCTTATGTTGTTGTTTGCAGCATTTGATATTATCAATTTTTTTTTTCTTTGCAGTTAGGCAAACATAAAGAAGCTCTAGACTTTGCCTGTGCGGCTCAACAATTGGCCCCTTTCAGTTCTGATGTAGCAGAGAGAGTTGAGTGTGTTAAAAAGGACCTTGCTGCAGGTTTCTGCCTTTATTTGTCTTGGACGTTCAATTGTACACACACACACACACACGCGCGCGCACACTGTTTTTCACATTAACTATGCTTTGAAAATTGAGGGATGTGCCTAATTTCCTGTTCTTCTATCCCTTGAATGCACCTTTTCTTTTCTTTTCTCTTCCTCCCCCACAAAAAAAAAAAAAAAAAAGGAAAAACCCCAAAAAAAAAAAAAAAAAAAAAAAAAAGGAAAAACCCCTAAAACTGTTTAGCAGGCTCAATGTTGAAATGGAACCTCACTGAATCTAGTTTTTCTGAATGTTCATTTGTGGGAGCAAACCACAGGCGTTGTGGGAGCAAATCATCTAATTGTTTTATTGCGTTGGCTAGGTGAAGCTGAAAGAAATAATAAGGCAAATGATGGAGCCTTGAGGTCTGAACTTCGAGGTGGAAGAATTCCATCACTAAGTGACATACTTTACCGAGCAGAGGCTAATAGTGATGCTTCACAAGATGGCCCAAGATCTGAAAGGGAAGATTCTGATTATGAAGAGGAATTGGAATTGGACTTTGAGACATCAATGTCAGGTGATGAGGAGCATGATGTTGAACCCAATATTCTACACGGAAGTTTGAATCTAAGAATCCATCGGAAAAGTGATTCAGCTAGAGAAAGTGGTGGTGTAAATGGCTCATGTGGATCTCCCTCATCGTCGTACTGTAATGAACGAACACCATATCAGGTTTCTTAAATAGTTCTTATGTTAAGTTGTTTTCAGATTGATGATAAGTAAGGTTTTTGTTTGTAAATCAATGAGGTTGTTCGTGGTAATTTTTGATTTCTGAAATATGTGATTACTTGTTTGTTACTCAAAAATTAAGACAGCATAATTGAGCATAAAAATTAGGGATACATAAGTATAGGTAGGTAAATATATATATACACAGTAGGCAGTTAAGTTCGTTAAATTGAAATATATATATATCAATAAAAGAGGACCAATTAACTGATTTCTGAGATACTATAGTATAAATGACTAGGTTTAAAAGATGCTAAAACTTAAGTAACAGAAAATAAAAGGACTGAAATTTAAATATAGCTAAAAATAAGGTTGCTGACATAAAATGTACTAATTAACTGGAACAAACTCATACTGAAAATAAACTAATGTAAAATACCAGGAAACGGAAGATGCTGTCTTGATGCAAAAATTACCATGAACATGAGAGGTTGGGGTCTTGAATGGCTCAACCTTTATAGAGTTCCTTAAATGAGATACTAGTATGTGTGCGAAAGAAGAAATAGACGTTGATTTGTTGTTTGAAATATGGCTCGGTTACATGCTGACCAAGCCTTGATCATGCATGTATATGAGCATAAGTATATAAAACATGAAGCAGGATCCTTTAATGATCAAATTAAAGGTGTTCACTTCATATTCTTTGTAATGCAGAACAGTGGAGATGAATGATCACCCACTTTGTGTATATAGACTAGTACAAATCCTTATAAAATAAGATGAGACAAGATATAAGTGAAGAATAAGGATTAGAAGCTAAGATATGTGATAAAGAGACAAAGATCAGCCACTGTTTGTGTATGAATGGCAGCTGATCATGCATGTGAAGACACTAAAGACCACTTTCTGATGTGAAAATGAAGTAGAATTAGTGATCTTAGGCTGAAAACATGATCTGGAGTGATGTATAGGAGGTTAGGAGAGGTTTTGTGTCTATCGGGAGGGCAAAAATGCAAGAAAAGCGAGAGTTTCAGCCACTGTTGAGGCTAAAAACGTGAGCAGAAGAGAGAAAGAGAGAGAGAATAATTGTATCTGAGTGTTTGTGTATGAGGGACTTGCTAAAAAAACTTCTTCCTTTCTTTGTGAAAGGGCTGCTCCTATTTATAAGGAGCCAAAGCTTGGACATCAAGATATTAGTGGGAGACAAGGCTGCCAAGTGGCAAAAACAGCTTTCCCTTGTCTCCTAGGATCTAGTTCCAGCCATGGTTTTAGTAAAAATAATGATTAGATCATATGAGAGTAGTAAGAATCAGTTTAGAACTTAATAAACTGACTTAGGGAGCAAGCTAAAAGCTGCCACCTCAACGGTTTTACACAAAACCAGTAACTACAAAGCAGAAACCGCCTTTAGTTGCTGAGGAAATGACATGTTACTTGGTTAGAAAGTCTCTGCATGCAACAGTGGTTGGTTTTCCTTAGTTTAGTGTGTGTATCTCAAGTTCTTATTCCCCTAAAAGGGTTTAGGGTATAGGGTAACCCTAACTTAGTTTATGTTCGTAACCCCTAAAATAACACTACCCTGCTTCTTCTCTCTGTTTTTACTTTGTTTTCTGTTTCAATCATACTCAAGCTTAATCTAATATTGATCAATACTTAAGTAAATTTATTCTAATTACATTCAGGGACTTACCCCAAAACAGAGGTGAAATTGAACTTTAAGGCTGAACTTTTGAAACCTGGAAAATCAGCTATATTAGGGTCTCTAAGGTTATTTTGAAGAGCTTTTTGAGGGTTTTTAGCTTGCAGAAGAGTGTTTGGGCTTCAAGGAGAGCAGAAGAAATTTTCTCTTTTAGGCTATAAGAGATGTTAGAAGGAAAGGAGAAAGCAACAAACTTAGGTACACATGCCATCAGAATTCTACGTCTCGACTTTACTGGTCAACTTTCAGTATTTTAGGATAATTAAGCCTAAACACTAGTTTAAACGTGTAAAATTTTTTGAAATTATGATCTATAATGTTTTTGCATGTTAAAAACATGTGTCTCTAAAACTTGGTCAAAATAAATTAACTGCTTCAACTCTGAACTCCTCGGGACATGCTGCTACCGTATGAGATCTGTTGAGATACGGCTCAGAAATTTACGAAAATATACGTCTGCAAGGGTTTGTGCTAGATCATTTGGCTAACCTTAACTTAGGAATTTCAGTTTTCGAACAAAAGCATAAACTTGTTCCTACATTTTGTTGGCTGGAAAGAAACATCATATTTCCTTTACATTCTATAGTTCTATTATGTTTGCAATTATTCATTTCTTTGCCTATATTGCAGCCCGGGAAAGTTATTGATATGAAACAAAGATATGTTGGCCACTGTAATGTTGGAACTGACATAAAGCAGGCCAATTTTCTGGGTCAAAGAGGTAATTTCTTTTCAGCATTTGTTCTCTTAATGCAAGTATCATACTGCAGGTTGAATGGTTTAGTCTGCTAGTGTATTTGACCATTCACTATTGTTGTTCAAAATAAATGTGTGTGCAAAATCAAAGTTTATCTTTTATCCTATTTATATGTGGTATGTCGGGGTGGATGCTTCTTTTAAGATGGATCCTTCAGTAATGTTCCCTTTTCAGAGAATCACCGTCACTTGAAATTTAATTTGTATTTTCAGTCAATGAGTCTAGGGTCTTCACCAGTGAGGAAATGCAGGTGTATATGTTCTTTTAAGTCTTTGTCAGATTGTGGTTGTTGCTTTGACAGGGTAGTTTTTCGTCTGAAGTTTTTGCGTTTTGTTTATGTTTGCAAAGCATATCTAATAACATTTTCAAGTGAGACTTAGAAGGTTGAAAGGTTGATGTCTTGCTAAAGAAGTTGTTTGATTTTGTAAGAAGAGATGGTAGTCATAAAACTTTGTGATGACATAGTTATCTTTTTATGAGTTACAGGTGAATTTGTTGCCAGTGGAAGTGATGATGGCAGATGGTTTATCTGGGAGAAGAGAACTGGCAGATTGATAAAAATGCTTCATGGAGATGATGCAGGTATTTCTTTCCCCTACCACGGGAAAAGTATAGAACTTGCCTCCCGTCTTTGTTAATTGTCTAAGGTCTCATCTTTATGCCCCTTTGCAGTTGTCAACTGTGTGCAGTCTCATCCTTTTGATTGTGTTGTCGCTACCAGTGGGATTGATAACACAATAAAGGTGAGTGCTATACTAGGGGATCAATGCTCTCTTTTCTTCCTCCCACTTTTTCTTTTCCCTTTCTTTTTCCCCTTTGAATAGTGGGGATAGCAGGATTCATTCTGAATGGTTGGCGGTATTTTTCTAGATTTGGACTCCGACTGCTTCTGTCCCCTCAAGTGTCGCTGGTGGAGCAGCAGGACCAGAAACTGCCGACTTTTTAGTTGCCATGGAAGGCAACCAACAAAGATTATGCCGCAATCGTGAAGCTATCCTGTAAGGCTTCTGAATTTATTAACTGCGTGAATATGCTCTTTCCTTTCTTTCTTTCTTTTTTTTTTTTCCTCGAGTAATTTCCTTGAAATATGTGAACATCCTTTCTATTACAAATAAGTACATAAATTTTTTTGTAAAAATGGAAGCTTGTCCTTCTGTGAATTGTTTTTACTTTTTGTTTTGAACTCTGGAATATCGAGTGCAAATATAGCTAGCAACCATTTCTCAACGTCTACTAGAAGAAAAGATAAAGAAAGAGAAGCGTACTGGTTTACAAAACCTTTGTATGATTTGGCTTTGATTAATCTGTGACACAGGTGCAATTAAATGTCAAACATTTGAATGACTAGAAGTTTTAACAGCACAAAAGAATATTTTCTTCCTGTTGTCTTGTTGATTGATTGTTGGACTGAGGAGGTGCTGGTGTCACGGATTTAGTGGTGTATATCAGGTTTTGTCAAACTTGAAGACGCAGGTCGTGAATTTCCGAAATTTCATGGATGTGTAAAATGGTAGCATGTATCAGGCTTGGGTCAAACTTGATGCAGATCATGCAGTAGCAAAATTGCATGCATATATGTTAAAGACTGCGGTCTAAACGTTGGCTTTCATTGCAACCATATTCTTTTTTGATTGCTTGCTTTCAAATTTTATCTTCGCCCAGTGGCTAATCTCAATAGTCTTTGGTGCAGGGGTTTTGAAATTCTGGAGCGGTTTCGAGTGCATGAGTTCACTGAAGGAAACATGCATCCATTTGAGTGTGCTCAGAGCTAATCAGGTTCTCACTGAAGCTTGCAGGTTCCTTACACTTCTAATTTTATATGGTCTGGTAAAATAATTTCCTTCACGCTCCTTGATCACAATAAGCCAAAATTATACTTTGCGTCCTTCATATATGTGATTCCAATTTGGCCGTGTTGATCGGTGAAGTTCCAAGTATCTGGTATCACTTTCACTTCACGTGATACAACGTTATATTGAAGTCCACTTCTTCTATACACTAGTGTTTTGCATTAGGATTATTGTTATTATTATTACCATTATTATTATTACTATATTTTAAGTCATTTGTGTTCATAGCTTGTACATCCAATAAAATTGTTTTCTGACAAAGGTTTTTTTTTTTCATATGGGGTTGAGAAAGGCTTTTTTTTTTTTTTTCATATGGGGTTGAGAAAGACATCTCAATACTCAAATTAACCATAGCTCTGAATGCGGTTAAGACTTTAGAAAGCCAATACTTTGGCAGAGGGAGCTAGGGGATACGTTCTTGGTGATGCTGTAACCAAGTTTATGCGCCTTTTTTTTTTTTTTTTTTTTTTTTTTGGGTGACATCAGGGCGGTAATCCCTTGTAAATGTGCTCATGCAATTGACAATTTTTTGACACTTTTTTTCTCCCCCCTTTCTTGGTAATTATTACAGATGGCAGTAACTTTACTGTGAATGGAGCGGATTGCAGTATCGTGTTATGTATAGGGGAAAGAAACTTCATACACTCTGGTGACTGATGTCGCTGGTCGCACTGGCCATGTTTTTTAGCCTTCGGGTCCTTAAAGATTTTAAGTTCAAAATAAAGAGAAATCATTATCCCTGCGATCGAACTGTAAAGCTTCTTTCTACCTTTTTTCCCCTCCAAGCTTTGTCTTGCTGTCATATTTTTTTGGCTGAAAAACAACATTTGTATAGTTAAGAATATCCTTTCTTGGGTTTTCTTTATACATATATGTATTTTTGTAACGGCAGTGCGTATTTTTCCTTGTGTATAAATGCTCATTTTAAATATGTTTCCCATCATAACAGCCTGTGTCGTCCATTTTCTTATTCATTGTCCTCATTGTCTTTCCTGAAGTTCTTCGACTTTTTAATTTTATTTATATATTTATTTTTCTGCTGAAGTTTGAACTCTTGTTAGTTGGTTTGGTTTACCTGAACTTTTTTCTTTCTCAAAATTTATGAGATAGAGCCGTCTTATATCTCGGTATCGGAAAAACTATAAAAATTTAGGAGAGATTATAATAGAACTCTCTTTTTTGATTCCTTGCACTTACCATCGAACTACTATTTCTCTGAATTACATAGTCCCTTTTCTATTTAACACCTTTAATTTCAGCGTATGAACAATTCCTTTGACTATCTCTCTCCTCCCAAAATGAAAAAAAAAAAAAAAGAAAAAAGAAAGAAAAAATGAACCAGAGACGAATTGGAGAAAATTCTAAATGTCTAAGATTGTAATTATCAATTTTTATATCTACAACACTGAATCCGGAACTGCATAAATTCAAAGTCACGTTTGTAAAGATCTGCTTTTATTATTGTTGGGTTGGTTTGCTTCTTGTGGGAAGAAATGATCCGGAGATACATATGAATTTTATCTCAAGAAGAGAGAGAGAAAAAAAAAAAAGTAAAACGAATTTCAAGTCACTCTAAAATGAACATTAATTTATGAGATTATATTTGTCTTGCATGTTGTATTTCATCAAGCTTCTCTCTATAGAGTTTTTTTTTCCCCTATTAAACCTTATCGCACCATGACTTTTTATTTTTCTTTCTTCATGGTCAAGTGTGCTTGTTAGTGGCAATCACGCTCAACTACATATCAATTATTTATTTATTTTTTATTATTTGTCGTCTTCTTGATTCATATTCTTTTAGGAAATTTATATGTGCGGATCATTTGCTTTTTTAATCTTTACGTTGGCTTTTTTTCCTTTCTTTTTTTTTTTTTTCCCTTCTAATTCTAAATTGTCACCACCACTACTTCCCTTCCTTTCATCATCACCACCACTACCAACAGTCAATCCAAACCCTTGCCTCGCCACAGACCTCCCTCGTCTCTACAACATACTACCTCCACACCATTGGCGGCGATGCTGAAATTGTGAGGGGGATGTCGACGATGTTGAAATTATGAGACGAATGTTGCAGCGGATGGGATGAGGGAATCGAGACGAATGTATATAGGAGGGAGCGATAGGCTCAAATGCTGTATGATTTTTTTCAGAATTTTTTAGTATGTGGTTCATTTTTTCCATTTAGTGTGAAGGTAGGGACTAGGCGGGTAAAGGTAGGGACTAGGCGGGTAGAGCCGAAAAGAGAGAGACTCAACAGATTAGAGCATTCTTTGTGAATAATAATAATAATAATAATAATAATAATAATAAAGAAAGGAAATCGTACTTAACCCTCAAATTGACGGCGTTTAATGTAAATTTGATATAATTATGAGAAAGAGGAATGCTAGTTGTACTCTCTTTCTCACCTTTTTTTGCACTCTTCTAGTCTCACTGTTTGACACATAGATTCTACTATAATTTATTGTATTATTAAAATATTAAACTGAATAGTGAAATTCACGTGTCAGACTGTAAAGCTGGAGAGTATAAAAGAGAGTATATTTAGCATTCCTCTTATGATAAATAATATTGTATTGAGTATTGTCAAGTGCATAATAAGATTTTGCTACATAAAGCATATGAACTAGTGGATGATAATCCAACAGCTTGGAATAAAAGGTCTCACACAAGATCAAAAAAGAGGGTTCTACTGTAGCCTCTCCGAAAAATTTAAACCACCATTTGAACGTGGTTACACGCATAGCATAGTGGAATCATACTTCCTCCCAAATTGAAGGTTGTGAGTACAAATCGTTGCTTCTCATGTCAAAATAAATAAATAAATAACAAAAAATTACTTTAGGTTATTTTTGGCAGAAATAACGTTTTGAACTTGATTGTGAATAAGCATTGTTATGATTCGTACGTAATTACTCTGACCCTGTAAAATTTGATAGAAGTTGATATTGCTACAAAATTGGCACCAAAGCAGCCTGTGGCATCTTCTATCATGTGGAAACCAATTAAAAAGATAAGGTTAAGGTGGTTGTGAACCTGAAGAGATGGCGAAACTTCAATGGAAAAATTTCGTGGAAACACCAAATACGAAATTCTAGCTTCCCGAGTCGACAAATAGCAGCCAAACTGTATCTGGCAGTGGCCACAAGTATCTGGCAAATTTAGGCTTAATTGCTATGTTAGCAGGTGGTTGAAATATTGGATATATGAAACTGATATCTAAGATATGTATTTATACTGTACATATGTCATATCTTGAAAGCAAAAGTGTAGACCACGGCATCACGAGGTTGTTTCTCGATCGGTAGTTCTATAGATGGATTGGAAAGGAAAAAAAAAAAAAAAATACAATCAGCTTTCACGATATTTTATGTATACACATTATTATTTTTCCTTTTAATAACAATCTGGGATATCTTTGATATGCTAAATAAAATGTACGTACGGAAATATTGTTCGAGTATCAAGTGTCGACCTCCATAAAAGTAGCCAATTTTCGCTTATTTCTTTGCATTTTTGTTTGTATATTGGTAAATTTGCGTAAAAAGCTAAATTTGTGATTTTACAGCTTCTACTTAGATTTGAATCTTGACTATGTTAATGATTCACCTTCTCATGGATATCCATTTTTTTTCGTTTAAAAAAAAGTATATTTTTCAATTTATTTTCATATTTGGGAGGGGAATTTGAACTTAGAGAACCAAACCTTCTACATTAGGAGGAAGTATAGCAACAATCAAATTATGTCTTAACTACAAATTTTTTTTCAAGTAGCGGCCCAAGATTTGACTATTTGTTCAGATACCCCTATAATATATGATAACTCTATGAAAATAGAGTTATTTATGTTCTTTTTCTTAAATATTTTGTGTGTTTTTAGTGATTTTTAGTTTCATTTAGGTTATTTTATAGTTAATTTGATTTTTAGTATTTAGATATAATTTTATTTAATTTTTATTAGATTTTAGGTATTTAATTTAATTTAATTTAGTTTT
>JXTC01000282.1:256635-272585 GCA_002914845.1 Trema orientale
AAGAACTCTCCTCTCAAAAATAATAAATACAATTTTGGCTTAGGAGATTTGAGAATAATGCACTATAGATGCTCTAAGATTGGCTCAATATGATTTGAAAGTGTAATTGATGTGAAAAATAGGCTAAGACACTTTGAGAGTAGATGAATATCAATTTAGGTTCATGCTCTTATCTTAAACGCCATCAAATAAGGCTCTATATATAGATATCCAAGAAAACTAGCCGTTTATAGCCGTTATTAGCTTTCTGCCAAACATTTGGTCGACCAAAATTAAAGGTGGTCGACCACAAATGTAGCCACTGGAGTTTGACACGTCATTTTAGCTCTAACGGTCACTTCTGGCCACTGTTTTGAAAAGTGGTCGACCACTGTGGTCGACCAAAATCACTGTTGGTCATTTTTCAAACACTGACAGGATTTTTGGTATTTTTCAGATTTTAACAGCTTTTGGCGTTTTTCAAAAACTGACTTCTAAACTTGTTTTAAACACTTTAAAAATATTAAAAATCAATTTGAAAAGAGTATTTTGGCTATTGCAAACTTATTTTACTTAGAAAGTATGCGGCTTGTAATATTTCATCTAGTCCAAGTTGACTTATCTTAACATGTTGTATGTTCCATTTTCCTCTCTCTCAGAAATACCATTTGAATCATCACTTCCGTATTCAGAACAAAGGTTTTGACATAACTTCATCAATGTGGGACAGGATATTTGGAACACTTCCTCAGACAAAAGCAGCTGAGAAAAGTAGATAAATTTTTTTGGCAAGGAAAGTAGCGTCGCTTAATTGGATATTATGGCCTATGAGTTGGGGTGAATTTAGTATATTTTCCTTCCTAAACATTCTTTATTCTATTTTGGTATCGATTAAATTTTAATTTGTAGTCTAAGATGGGGAATTCAGGATTTTCTATGTTATGGATAATGTTGGTGGATAGTATCAATTTTGTGGCGCCCTTTAGCAAATTTCTGTATAAATCAAATTCGTTTTCTATATAGTAATTATTTATGGAGGAAAATTCTCTCACGTTGCCCTCTATACTGCTTTAGAAGTTTGGTTCTTATATGCCTTTTCATTTGACTATTTCTTAATTCTCGTCCATTCTTTTACAACTTCGTTTCATCAATTTGTTGCGAGAGGTACAAGTGACCAATGAAATCCGTTGTCTTACACTCTTAATGAATGATTAATAGAAAAGAGTAACCATACGGACGACGTTTTTTTATTAGGAAGGTGAGAAATAAGGATGGATAGACTAGGAAATATAGGGAGTTGGGGATGGAGAGGATAGAAGGTCTCTTTCATGTCCTTTGGTACTGGAAGGAGAATTTAAAGGATGGATAAAGATTTAATACTGAAGTTATTGAATAACTTGTGTTATTTCTTTTGAGATAATTTTTGTTATTTGACACTTCATTTTGTCATTCTTCTCCGAGTACTTCCTTCCTTGATTATTGTTACATTACAAGTAGACCTATATATGACTTAATTTATTTAGTATAATCATAGCATAATAACTTGTGGTGTTGGCACTAAGATTGCTATTCTTCTCCCTCATCCTTCCATAGATGGAAGAATTTAATATGATGGGCCTAGAGAGAGAGAGAGAAGTGGAGGTTTTGACAGAGTAACTCGTCATATAATATTGGCACTATCATTACTATTCTTCTTCTTCTTCCTCCATTCTTTCTACTTTCTCTCATCATTCTTCTCCCGCATCCTCCCTCCACTTCTCTCTCTCACAATCTTTCTTACCAAACCATAGATTTTGACTCTCCTTTCACCCCCCCTCCATCCCTTAGATTCTGTCTAAGGGACAAAATATTCTTTGGGCTATTTTTGGTAAGAGTAAGGGAGAGTAAAAAGGATAAGAGAAATTTAGGTAGATGACCAAAATTTTAAATTTGATTAAGTAGATGTCCACTTTTAAAATTTTATAGCTAAATGTCCCAGTATATATATTTTTACACTTGGTAGATACGCATATCTACCAATTTTAGTTACTGTACTTAAATGCACTGGGTATATAAATTTTTATACTTGGTATATAAAATTTTACACTTGGTATATAAGCATATATACCGGATATTTTGCTATAACATTTGATAAAGGGACATTTACTGAAATTGAGCTCAAAATTTGGTCATATTTCTATAAGCCCCAAAGGATAAAAAGCTTAGAAATGATGGAGTATGTTGAAGAACGAGAGGAGCGTGACAATCTCATCTCTTCAAATTATTTGGTAAAAATAAGAAAAAGTATGAGGCTGATAAGTATTTATTTTTTAGTATTATTTATATTATTTTTTTAATAATTGTTTTCTAGGGTAAGTTTTGTCAATTCAAACTCCTTTTTGCCTCAAAAACTTCCTTTTGCCACTTATCCAATCCTTCTAAAGTTGTAAGGATGAGTTTTGGTGGGCCAGAGGGAGCCATACTCCCTCTAATTCTTCTTTCCCTCGTTCTTTTCTTCTACCATATCTCTCTCTTTACCCTTCTTTATCCCTCAAAATATAGAGACCTCTCTATCAAATATAGAGTAAAGTTGTGTCTGAAAAATCCATCACATTGTTTATGAAAAAATGAACATCCCTACTATATAACATTACTTTAGGGGAGATTATCAATGTTAACACTCTTTTAATATACGTGATGAAAAGAAAGACAACTTATAAACTATTTACAAAAGTAGGACTTTTATTGCCATATCCTTTAATAAATATTTCGGATCCAAAATTACCTCTGACTCCATTCTAGTAAGGGATGGCAATATAACCCATGGCTACAGGTATCTGTGGTTATCCAATTCAAAACAGGTAGGAAAAAAACTGCTCAAGCGGAAAAAATGACCAAGACGAGGAATAACTCTACCGTAAATAAATTATTATACATATAGAGATATATATATATATATTTAATTTATACTATTTATATTCTTATATCTCTGGTAAAATAATGAATTTGAAGAATTATATATACTTATATATTTAAATTTTAGAGTTTGAAAATTATTAGTATATTGTTGTGTTTAATTTTTTGTTGATTATGAAAAAGATTTAGTATTTTCATCTTAATTTTTTTAATATTTTAGTATTATTATTATCAATGGGTAATAAGTAACATAGTTTTTCCTGTTATTCGTTGGATAATACCTGCACCGTCCCTGCATCTAAAAGAATGATTAATGGGGCGGGTATGATATCGTGATTAGCCAACCATGTTTGACTAGAGGTCGAAATTGTTCGACTACGGTCGAACGTCAATTGAATATCGATTGAAAATTTTCGAACAGTAGTTTCAACCCCAGTCGAATTCTTCGACTATGGTTGAATGGTGGTTTGGCTCCAATTGAAAATTTTCGATCGGGATCGAAATTTTCCAACCACCGATCGAAAAATGATTAGAATAACCAGAGAGGCCGCCGAACAAGTTCGCCCACTATCAAAAGTTTTCGACCGTAGTCAAGCGAAGGTGCTGTCACCGAGGTCGGAATCATGACATGCGATGGTCGAAGTTTGTTGGAAAAATAGAGTATCCAAGTAATTTTATATTGTGACATGACAATTGTGGTTAGTTTTAAAAACATTAATGAGTGAGTCTTATTTTTTATCACAAGGGTTAAAAAGATCTCTAGGTATAAATTTCTCTTACTTTATTAGAAATAGGCTAAATAAAGAATTTCAAGGGTAAAAAAAAATACCCAATCTCTTGTGGAATCCCTTAATTGTAAAAGATGAAAACAAAAAACGATAGAAAGGAACTAAAAGCATGTATTGCTGCTAACCGTTACTATATTACTACTTTATTAATGGTCAATTGGCCCACCTGCGACTCTCCTCGGCATGTAGTTTACGTGTTGTTTAGATGCTCATGTGTTTTTAATATTTGTTTTTGGTAATGCATGTGTTTTTAATATGGATTATGTGACTGGTGTCATGAGCATCCTTTTCTAGAAAAAAACCAATTACAAAAAGATAAAAATAGAAGTCCTCAGTATTTTGGGTTATCTTTGAATTTGCCATCAAGTCATCAACTATATTAAATTGCAAAATGGTACAACTTAGCTTTTCTTTTTTCTTTTATGTTTTTTTTTTTAATTTTTTCATATTTTATTTGGATGAGATTTCAGAAATTAAAATTCACACATGAGGATTGAGGTCTAAAATCACTCACAATACACTCACACGCCCATTTTCAGCCTTTTAGGTAACCCTTTAATTCTTCTTTCACACAAAAAAGAGGCTTATTGTATTTTCTTTCTCACTCTGTTTCACACTCGTTTGTCTCATTGTTTAACATATGAAGTATGAGCACCAATCCAGTAGGTTTTTTTTTTGTTTACCTATGCATAGGTATCAATTGGGCCAATGAAAAAATTTTTTGCACATTTTTTTATATTAAAAAGTAGGAGAGAGAAAAAGCATTAATGATGCACGTCTTTTCATGCATCTCATTTTAGCCGTTAGATCATTATTAGATGATGATCCAACGGCTAGAAAAAAAATACCTACACATAGGTAAAAAAAAAAATACCTACCGGATTGGCAACCATGAAGTGTACTATATTTATGGTGGAGGAAGATGGAGCTAAAGCCCCATTCAATTTTATATTTTTTAAAAATAGTTATATGAGTTTATAAATTTTTAACATCAGTTATATATATAAATGGCTAAGGTTGTCAATTCGTGTTATCTTGTCGTATTTGAGTCGATACGACATAATTACAACACAATATGACAATACTTAATAAATACGATATGATTAATAAATGTGTCAAAAATCTAAATCTGAACACGACTTGAGTAATAAACATAATATACAACACGCCATGTATAATAACTCGTTTAATAAGTGTGTTATATATATGATTATGACCCATTTGATACGATTATCTAATATTGATATAATTACTTAAATTTAACACGATTATGTAATAGTTAATTCAAATATATACATGTAAATATGTTTAAATTTATCAAAATCAATTTAAAACACGGGATTATATCACTTTTATACCTTTTCTTTTGACATTTTTTATACTTACATTAAAATATCAATAAATGTGTTGAGTTGTGTTGACACAAAAATGACCATTTAATTAAATGTGTTATATATATGATTTTCGAATTAAGCGAATTGACAGCCGTTTATTATGTACTGTTTGTGTCAACTCAAAACACGAATATCAAATATGTTACCCAAACTCATTTATTTTTGCTGTTCTTAAGCTGTATCGTGTAAAAAATTATTAGCCCTATATAAACCTCCAACAAAAATTCTTACAAAATAGACAAATTATTTACAAAAGCACACACATAAAGTATAGAATTTTAGCCCGAAAAAATAGATACAATGTTATATTAAACCCACTAGACAAATTCTAGATCGTCCTTAACTATATTTCTTAATATTATTAAAATAAATTTATAGTTGAAGAGGGGAGTTGAAATATCATGACAATAAATAATAAATAATAGAGTTAAATATAGCAATAGTTCTTGAATTATACTCATTGTATCACTTTGCCCATTAGATTTTTAACTTACATAGTAATGACTCATGAATTATGCAATTATTACAGTAATGACCCATTTATCATATATTGTTAGTTTTTAATAGAAAATAGTCATGGACAAAGTGTATAATTGAGTACTATTTACTTTTATGAGTTAGAATCTCGTTTTTAATCATACCTCGTTTACAAAGAGATATTGGCTATTTATAATCATAGGCACATTTCAACCGCCACTGCAGGGATTTAAATATATAAATATCTCATAAAATAATTGTCACTAATACTTATTAAAGATTGAATAAAATACCACCATTTTGTAATCTGTCATTTGATAAAGCTCTTTCCCATTTATAGCTTGACACTTGGCATTAATTGTGATGTGGCACGACTTCTTTTGTTTTTGACAGTCACATTTTCTTCATTGTCCTCATATTGTATAATTAACACATCATTTTATGACTTAATATTTTCAGATAATGACTAATTATAAATTTTGTTACACCCTAAAATAAATTTATTAAATCGTTTTGACAAATTAACCGTTCTAAATTGGTGTCATAGTATAAATTTATAATAAATATTAAATTTAAAGATCAATATTGGTAATAATAAAAATACAAAGTATAAACTAAACAAAATGTTAAAATACAATGTATAAAAATAATATATTATCCCGATATATAAAACAAATCAGCGAAAATGCTAAAATGGATGGTAGACCATATCACGAGCAGCAGGACATCTTTTCAAAAATAAATAAATTGCAAGGAATACTTCATTCCACAAAGAGTCTAAAAGCGATTTTGATATTTTGGGAAAGTTTCTGAGGTGAGTAAAGCTAGAATATTCAATCGTGAAAAGTGGAAATTTGTGGCCTCGATCGGGAGATTGGTATATATCAGGGTTCTATTTATTCATTTTCATGGCGTAGAGTATAGACATAGACCAAACAAAACAAGTGTATTCCAACTTATGGTCTATATAAATTCATAAACTTTATATTGTGTCGGGCCAAGACCTTTTTATTTAATTTTTTTTTTTTTAAATCGAAGTTTTCGTTCTACAATTTTATCATAATTGTGTAGACCGTCCAATATATGAACGTGTTTATGGTGCATTGTAGTTGGACACAAAGTGAACATTCGAAATCGTCTAGATTCAAAACGATATATTGTTCTCCATATATGGGGCTTTCTTTAGATGGCAACAAAAGTTTAGCCAGACCCAGATCGGACTTTCTTTTTCTATTATTTTTTTTCGTTAAATTATTATTTAAAAAACAAAACGAAAAAAAGAAAAAACTTGGCTGCCTTGTCGCATGTGCTCGAAGGGTTATCTGCCAAAAAAAAAAATTGAAGTATAATTATTCTGCAAATTTAATATTATTTTTTGGATTTTATAAAATTATATCTCTACTTTTCAAAATCTCTACAAATTTATACATTTTACATAAAATTGAGCAACAAATTTCTCACTAAACAATGAATTTGAATGGATGATATTTTATTACTGCTGACTAATACAAAAAAAAAATTTATTGAAAATAACTTAAAACAGTTAATACAAATCACTTTGTACATAAAATGTACAAATTTGCAGAGATTTGAAATACGAAAATATAATTTTACACAAGNCAACAAAAGTTTAGCCAGACCCAGATCGGACTTTCTTTTTCTATTATTTTTTTTTCGTTAAATTAGTATTTAAAAAACAAAACGAAAAAAAGAAAAAACTTGGCTGCCTTGTCACATGTGCTCGAAGGGTTATCTGCCAAAAAAAAATTGAAGTATAATTATTCTGCAAATTTAATATTATTTTTTGGATTTTATAAAATTATATCTCTACTTTACAAAATCTCTACAAATTTATACATTTTACATAAAATTGAGCAACAAATTTCTCACTAAACAAAGAATTTGAATGGATGATATTTTATTACTGCGGACTAATACAAAAGAAAAATTTATTGAAATTAACTTAAAACAGTTGACTTTGTACATAAAATGTACAAATTTGCAGAGATTTAAAATGTACAGTTATAATTTTGTACAAACCAAAAGATAGAGTTAAAATTAGAGAAAATTCATACTTCAAAATACTTTGTAATTATCCCGTGCTCGAATGCAAGTTTACTACAGTATTATGATTCAGTATATAACAAAAACAAAAAGAACTTTATCGTCAAAATAATCACATGTAGTTGCAATAGGGATCATACATAAGAACAACTGCGCACGTTGGTACGACAAAAATTATCTACAAATCGATTTTAAGTATATATATATATATAACTGTCTAGTTGTCATCCAATTATATAATTAATTGGAATTTTATATCGAAATGCACTTGTCCAATTTTAACTAGCGAACTAACAAAGCGTATAAACTGTTTAAAGTTTAAACACGTCTACATAGTAACTTAGTGAATACTATTAAACATCCTATTCTTTTTCAAGAAATTGAATTTATATTTTGAGGGTGAAGAAATTGATTTTAGGAGATGACAAAACAACGTTTTCCAGAAGAAAAAAAGAAAAGTGAATAACATTATTTCTAATAATTATTTTTATTTATATTTATCCTAATTCTTCAAGCAAATTAAACGCTATCAAACGGTTACAACTTTTTTTTGTTTGTTTGTAATTTTAGTTTGGAATCTAGTGAGAATTATTAGCTTTATTAAAGTGTGCATATCTTTTAGCACTATGGGGAAAGGCATCCGTGTGGATTTTATGCCCAAGTTTCCCTTTCATCTTAGATATACTTTCCATTATAGAAAAATATTACCTAAACTGACCGGCGCAATATAAATTCCCTCGAAATGAAAGTAAGTAATTTAGTAATGACATAAATATGGTAGTAATTGTCAAATACATACAGAGAAAAAGAAAAAAAAATATATGTATAATAGAAGGTCAACTTTTACCATAGTAAAACTAAAAGTATGGGATTTTGTTTTTGTTTTTGTTTCTGTTTCTTTTTTAGGGAGTAAAAGTATATATGGTTTTTAAAGAATGTCTCACAAAAAGATTTGTTTCATTTACAATAAAATATAATAAATTTGTGTTATATGTGATTCATGGCGATAACTTATAAAGTAAGACTGATATGTTCATAATTAATAAACACGTACCGTTATAGATTTGTGATATGTATATTATAACTTGCCCACTTAGACAGCATTTCATGATTAGCAATAAGTATCATTATATGACATATTTTTTTTTTGTTATTTCATTTTATGACATATTGTTGCCTATACAATTTTGTTTTGTCACTAATTTTGAATTTTAGCTAGAGATGGCAAATGCATGCAAAAACTTGGGGTCTGTCACAAACATATATGAGATTAATGTGTTCAATTACTTGTACCACTTGATTTTCTCCTAGTTATAATAAATGTATCTCAACTCTCAAGAGCTAGTAAAAGAAGTTTCCATGACTTAGCAAATTAGCATTAGTAATTTTCAGTTTGAAAAATATAATAATTCAATCATCTTAAAATTTGTGCACCAACAACAGATATATATTTCAGTGCCAAGAGACCTTTTGAAAGAAGGCTATGAAACCCTTTACACGTACGCATCTTAAACGCGTAAACCACCATCCCATCTGCCATTCCACGAAATTGACATTTTTCCTTTTTTTAACTTTTTGTTCTTATTACAGCAAAAAAAAAAAAAAAGGGAGAGAGAGAGAGAAAAAATACAAAATAGGAGCAAATAAATCAAAATTGCGAAGACTCATCTGGAATTGGAAAAATTGGAAAGAATGTTGTTAAGAGTCCGTCAGTAAGGGTCCCACCAACCTCAATTATTATATTATATGACTTGTTTTCCATTTTTTTTTCAATTAATATTTACGTCGGACACACGGCGACAACTAATATGGTTTAGTAATAAAAGTAAAAATTTTTAAATAATAATAATAATATTAATTATTTAATCCCAACTCCAACGCAATAAAACGACGTTGGAGCATGTTTTCTGGCTTTTGGTTTGTGTGGCCGTCGGCCTACCCCAAATCCCAACACGACCATCCCAAAACTCTCTTCTCTCTCTCTCTCTCTCTCTCTCTCCTCTCCCTCTCTGTAAAACGACAACATGACAACAAGCAAAACGGCAAATACGACATCATCATTAGCAGCACACGAGTGTTGCATGTGTGGCGATTACGGCTTTTCCTATGAGCTTTTCCAGTGCAAGGTCTGCCAATTCAGATCTCAGCACAGGTGAGTAATAATTATTTTCTTTCTTCTTCTAATTTTCTCAGTTAAATTAGTTGATCAAGTATTTGATTGTATTGATTGTATTGATTGATTCGCTCATGTTCAACCGGACAGGTACTGTAGCAATATGTACCCGAACATACCCGAGTCATACCGGACCTGCAATTGGTGCCTCTGCCTGACGAGCAACAAAGATCAGGACAAACCCCAAAACTCATCCAATTCATCGTCGTCCGGCAGAAACGACGTCGTTCAACAGGACGACAAAACGACATCGTCCAAGATCAAAATCAAGACCACCAACAAGAGCAATCTCATCAACAACAACAACAACAATGATCCTACTAATAATCCTAGCCAGGTGGGCGTGGGAGTGGGAGCCCTGATTTTAAGGCGCCAAATCAACGGCTTGCAGCAACTCGGTCGTACAGCTAGTGGTGGGCCCATCAAGAAGCAGAGATCGGTCGAGATCGTGCTCCCTTCGCCAACGGCTAAATCGTCGCCGCCGCCGCCGCCGTCGCAGTCTCCGTCGGCCGCGGCGGCGATCCGGAAGAGGGTGTTGACGAATGGGGCAAAGGAGGAGAGGCTGAAAAGGACGAGGTCAGAGGAGATATCAAAGAATGGTACTGCTGCTACTGCTACTGCCAATGCTCCTGGTGGGATCAATAGTATCAATACCACCAAACATGTCTTTAGGAATAAGGTGAGGAGGTACAAGCTTTTGGATGAGGTTTCTAGCTAAACTAATCACTTACCTAGAAACTTCCTCTTTTTTTTTTTTTTTTTTTTTTAAACTTAAAAGATACTCTATTTTGTTTTTGCACAAATATAGATACCGATAGCTACGGTGTAATTTTTTTTTTTTTCGGTCTCACTAATAGCTCCATGGAATACAATGGTAGATGGAGCTTGGTTCAATGTACAGAGAAGAGTGCACCATATTGTATAAATTAGATGCCAATGGCAATATCTGATAATTTTCTTCTGTCTTTTTTCTTTGGGTCGGGGGGAATCAATTAACATGAACGAGTAACTTTAGGCGAAAGATGGATTTTGGGTTTTAATTAAATATGTTATATATATATATTTATCAATTAATTATGATGGTCTCTTCATGGTGCTTTTAATACCAGTGTTGACTTGACTGTACAATATAACATTACTCGTGAATTTTTGTATTTTTGTAACGAGTCAGGACCATTAAGATAGAAATTAATGGCATTAACTAGAAACCAGTGATACGATGACAAATCAAACGCGTCTGTTATAAGTTTCAATCGTTATCATCATCATGCATGGCGCATTTAATTATAATTTGTTTTTTCAACAACTAATCACATGTTTTCATGTGAATCGATTATGATTAATTTTTATCTAGTCTTTAGATTTTATGTTTTATAAGTTAAAATAAGATTCTTTAGACAATACAATCTCACTATTATTGGGTTATATGCTACGAATGTTGATTATGTGCGCTTTCACAAAATGTTATATTATGTTTTAGTTAAACATTACGCAAATTTGTAAACTATCTTAGAGTCAGTTTGGTAGAGCTGTAAATTTTAAAGAAAACAATTTTAACTGTATTGAAGGAAAAATCCACTATAGTTTAAAGTAGCAGAGTATTTAGTAAATTGTAATTTTAAAATGTTGTGACTTAAAAAAGTTGGATTAAAGTATTTGGTAAACTGTATGACTGAATTGCTATGCAAATATAAAATAACCAAAATAAACATCATTATACAATTATGCATATTTATAGAAAGAGCTTATTAATATTTTTTTACAATTATGCATATTTATACATACTAAAGATATTAATACTTTTTTTAAAAAAAATTATATGAAAATAAACTTAATTAAATTAGTTACTCAATTACATTTATTTTATTTTATTTTAATTTACTTGATTTTCATCTGAATTTAAAATTTCAATAAAGAATCAATTTGGTTACTTTAAAATAATTAACATGAAGAGTATTTTAGTCAATTATGATTTAAATATATTAATACTTTTTTTAAAAAAAATTGATGAAAATAAACTCAATTAAATGTGCGTCATTTTTACTTTTAAGTTGGGGTATTTCAGTCATATATTATGATTTATTCATTAAAAGATAGTGTAGATTCCTATATAATCTAAAAGTCAAAGTTGTCGGCTGCCTAGCAGTAGTTTTGTCAAAAACTATTAAATAATCTGATTTTCAAGTTTTTACCAAACATTTTTTGGCTTACAGATTGTTCGAAAAGTATTTTTAGTTTGTTAAGAAGCTATACAAACTGGCCCTTAATCTAGTATAGCATCTTAATGGATATAAAGCACCCTTAATTAATAAACTAAATTTCAGTACTTACCTTCACCATTTGCTATCTAGTTTCAATTAAAAATAAAAAATCGGGTGCCCCCTATATATTATATATAGATTACAGATAGATTCCAAGTAGCCAAGTTGCAGCAGCAAGAGCATTTTGAAGTCTGTTTTGAATTGGAAAGCTTATCAGATTCCTAGGAAAAAAGATGAGAAAGCGGGTACTAGCTAATTTACTTTGCAAATGATCTAGTACAATCACTCAAAAGAAGAATAAGTTGACTTGGTAGAAAGCAAACATATAGGCCCTAGCTTTATTTTTAGTTTTTTATTATTGGACATTTTATACGTTTAGCTAATTGGAAAACCACTGCTTTCACGACTATTGTATTCTTTCGTTTAGGCATAGCCAATGTTTGATATTTCTTTCTTTTTATTTAAAAAAAAAATCCTTTCACTATTTTCTTAGCGTATATCATGGGCTGATGGGCTTTTTTTGTTTTTAATTTTCTTTTTTTTTGGAAGACCCGTGTGCCATGGGCTCAATATCACTCAAGTCAACAGATCCTTTAAGCTGAACGTAAGTCAACAATTAGTGTTTATAACGCGTAAAACTTAAATTTCTCAACTAAGGGAATAACTAATGGGTTATTAAAAAAAAAAAAAGCCACCACCTTCTATCCGTTTTATGCTTGTAGGACCTTAATAATTTGATTAACGCGATCGATAGCTGGTGCCATCAACTCGATAATGAGGTGACATTTCCCTCTGTTATTATTGTTTCCGGAACCAGCAGAAAGCATGTCGTATTACTGTGGCGCCTTTTATTTAAAAATATGTATATATAAATAATAAATATATATGTGCATAATCTACTACATAAAACATGTAACCTAATAATTGTTACTATATATCGGAATCAAAATGATGTCGATTTGATTAATCGTGCATCTTTTTCAGCATCATCAGGAAAGGCATTCGTTTGATATCATGTCCAATTATAATAACTGACCCATCACAAGGTCTATATATTTCCATTAACATATAGATTTTTACAATCAATTACAAACATAAAAGGTATAACAATATTATGACTACGGGAGATCAAATCCTAGGTTCAATTAATTAGTGGTTTTTAATTAATACAGCTATTACATACGCAGTGCTTGCTGATCATCATCTAATTAAAGATATATTGTTCCATATTCTTGTGTATGCTGTCTGGGATTAGTTAAGATATGGGTTCGATCGACTTGGATCAATATTTTCTCTGAAAGAATATATCATCTCCTATAAATTAAAAATATATCTATGACTTTTTCTAGAATATTTGACAAATATTAAATGTTTCGTAAATAGAGAAGAATATAACAGCATATGTTAGGTTGGCCTTTCAATTTACTAATTGCGCATGCGAAGTGTCCTTTTAAGCCGAAATGTTGCCTACATATGTCTCAACCATACAACGCATACATGCCCTATCATGTAAATCACTTTTGTAGTTTGTATATACTCATGCTAACTTTTTCAATATATTTTTAATTTGATTGAATATATATATAAAATTGAAGTGATCATGACTGCTTTGTATTGTTTTGTCATTATATATTTGTATGTGTACATGTGTGTGAATTTATTTATGTATACATATAAAGAAATCGGATGTCTATATTTATGAATATATATATGTTACTAATTGTTTTGCCTTTATTAATAGGTATACTAGGCAGCTATTTCAGTGAAAGGATTGACAAATCAATAATTCCTAGCTAAAATCTGGAAAAGTAATAAGGAAATCAAGAAATAGTTCGGGGAAAAAAATTTAACTTACGTAGTCTGCAAGCAGCTGAAGCTAAGAGTTAAGTCTTAAATTACAGAGATCATCTTCATGTCGAAAAATAAGTAGTTGCTAGTTCGGTTCCATACATTCATACATGTAGACAATAATTCCAACATGCTCTATATTTCACCGTTGAGTTGTTAAAAAGAAACTTTACTTGCTTTCAAATTTGTCTTGTTAAAGCTACAGCGTTGAAACATTGACCACTGATGTTCTTGCATCACACTGACTAAGGCTACGTTTGGTAGGAAGAAAAGAAAATATGAAGGAAAGAAAAATTAGGAAGGAAAAAAATACGTAAGATAGAAAAGAAATTGTCTTTCTTTCATATTTGTTTGGTATATAAAGAGAAAAAAAAATTAATTTATTTTAAAATGATTATTTTCCCCTCAATATAATAATTTTAGGGTGAATAACATAAAAATACTCTAAAGATTGGATTTTCTTCAAAAATTAATCTCAAATTTGAGTTTTGCAAATTAATACCTTGATATTTGAGAATTCTGCAAATTTATACCTGTGTGCTCAATTACGTGATCCAAACAATAAAATAACAGAATTATCCCTTTTTAAGTTATTAAAATTTATTTAGCACTAATAATTATCAGATATTAATTACTTTTCGTTTAATATAGAAATATAAAAATAAAGGATGTCAGTTAAAAAAAAAATTCAAAAAAGACCAAAAAAGCTGCATTTCTTCATCATCTTCTCCTCCCCGTTCTCCTCCACCACCGCCACTTCAATGTCTCCATTATTGCTCACCTCCACCACCACCACCACTGTAAAAACCCAGATTTTTGGGAGGGTATTGTGATCATTTTAACGATTTTTGGGATTATTATATTGGGGGATTAATTTGCAAAGTTTGTTGAAAGAAGGACTAAATTACAAATTATAGGGGATTGTTTTGAGAAGATTTGAAAACTGGGGACTTATGTGCAATTTTGGAAAAAATTTCACTGCCCAATGATAGCAGGGCCACGTGCCTCTGCTCCCCCCTATCTCCTTTCTCTCTCTCCCTTACCCAATCCCTCCTCCCAGCTCGTTTTCTCTCTCTCCCTCACACTCTCTCGGTTTCTCTCGGCCGTGCACCAGCAAGAGCGGCTCCGCGCCTCCGGCCACCGTCCGCGTGCAGGGAACACCGGCGGACCTCGCCAGCTGCTCACCGAGCCGACCGCCAACGACCAACAGCCGCCGGAGACACTCACCAGAGCCGGAGAAGGCAAAGTAGCCGTTTCGGTTTTTTGAGCACCGGCGAAGATTCCGGCCACCAAATGACTCCAAACCGGTCCCGTAGGATTCGTATCGTCGCAAGGGTCGTCAAGGTATATATATCTCGACCCCATAATGTCCGGATCAAAAGATGCCATTTTTGAGTATTTTTGAGTATTTTGAGTTTTGAATTTTAGTATTCGATCCGGCCGTTAGATTATGTTTTTGACCTCATATTTGGAATGTACTCGGAAAATAGAGAAGTTTGATATATATATATATTGTGTTATTTGGTGATCGGCACGAAAATCACGATCGGACGGTCGAGATTTCGTCTCATTTTGCGTGCCACCTACCCGGTGTGGGCCCGGGCCCGAATTGGACAATTTGGATGTCTAACCTAGCTATTTTGGGTGCTAGGAATTCAACGAAGAAGTCCGTTTGTGGAATTGAAGCTCCGGTGAGAAGTTGGTTTTTCGCAAGAAGACGATCGAGGGCTCGGAATTGGTTCCCGACCCTCCGGGCGATCGTCAACGACGCCTCGAGGACTCGATAGCGTGGTATCGCTATTTCGGTCGAGGTAGGGACTCAATTACCTCTGTTCTATATCGTTTTCGAATAAAACTTATTTTCTGCAATATATGAGAACAAATGTGATTTTTAGACTGTTTGAATATCTGTGATGGGAATTGATTGTATGATGAATATACTGTATAGCTCTGGGAATTTTCGGAGTGCAGGTTATTTTGGGTATATCAAAATAGGGCCGTTATGCTGTCCGTTTTTCTGTAAAACCCTATTATGTATGTTTTACTGAAAAACCAGAGTACAGTAGTTTTT
>JXTC01000282.1:285114-297523 GCA_002914845.1 Trema orientale
AAAAAAAAAAAAAAAAGTAGAAGTTTGTTTAAGTATAACCATTTCAACTAGAATTAAAAAAACCAATAACCTATGGAATGATTAATACCTTATGGCTACTAGTCTTTTAGAAGAATACTTGAAACTCATTGGTCAAGTAAGCAATAAAAGCATATAAAGAAGAAAAAAGTAATGCCTTTAATCATCACTTTTTTATTAATTATATGTACATATGTATCATAATAGAAATAATAATAAAATACAAAAACCTAATTGATGGGGCAATGCAAGGGTTTGCTTTATCAGTTTGCTAGTATAAAAGGGATCATGCTATGATTACTAAATGGTTCTAGTTATCAAAATGATACAAAATAAATATGAACAGAAAGAGAGAGAGAAAGATGATTAGCCTTTATAGCTAGCTGGACATGTATTGTAGATCTCTTCATCTAAAGCTATTTAAAAAAAACAAAAAAAAAATCCCAATTGAAACTTGTCATAGAAAGTAGAAGAAAAAGTGAAGAACTGTTAAGCAAATTACCTCTATGACTACATCTATGTATTGTGGGATCATCACCATGTTAACTCTAGTATCTTATTTTCATTCTCTCAACAGTTGTATCTTGACAGCTTATATGGCAACGATAAGAGAATAAATAAGACAGGTTATTTAGCAACAATAAGAGAAAACATACATTCAAGACCACTAATTTTTTTTTTACATGTACAAGAAAGATAAAGAAAGATTATTCCACACCTAAAATACTTAAAAAATTAGAACACTATCCCCATTATCAATTTTACGTACCCACCATTTAACACCCAAATAGTCTACATTTAGAAGGACCTTAAAAAAGAACACAAAAACACTTTGGATAATAATCATATAAAGTTTTGCTATAAGAAATCGAGTTAACGGAACAATGTTATAAGAAAATAGTAAAAGCATTAACATGTTAATACGATATATATATATATATACACATATATGTATGCGAGTGTCTGAAAAACTAAGATATATAACAAGTGATAAACAAAGAAGAAAAAAAAAAGAATGATAAGAAATATAACAGAATAGAGATTATGAGTTACCTACTTCTATTAAGCCTATGGTTTTAGTAAGGTCAATATCTAGAAAAGCCTTAAGATCTACACAAAAGATACAAAACAGAGCTTACCTTCTCATATGAAAATTGTGGCTGCATCTATTTGTTTTTCATAGAAAACAAAGCACTAAACTTAAAAGAAAGAAAGCAATATAAGGTCATCTCGACAATTAGAAGTTGAATCTCATATTCTTTTCGGTATCCAAAGTAAATGAGAATAGTACTTGGACCTAAAAAAGATCAAAAAAAGACTAGTGTGTTTTAGAACTAAGGACTCTAATGTTAATACCTAGTTTATTATAATCACCATGAGACAATCTCAAAACAGCACTTGGCACCCAAACAAGAGACATTATTTGAAAGAAAAAAAGGAGAATGTCCATAGCAATTGAACTTTGCATCACCACAGAATTCATTTAGATTGCAAAAATTGCTTCCATTTCCTTATCAACAACCGAAAAAATATTATTTCCCCCAAATCTGGTTTATTTATTTTCAATGTTTACCAAGAACAAATAAATAAAATAAAAACTCTACACATCCTAAATCATCCAAACCAGAAAATTTTTATCATCATCATAAGAGGAATCAGAAACAAAGCCTAAAACCAACTAAAAGTAAATTTAAAAATATAAAAAAATCAAACCTTGTAAAACGAATTGGCCAAAGATGAAGACAACGAAGAAGAACTATCGACTGTGAGTACATGCACGAGGACTGTTCACCTATGCCGACTCCCATTCCTTGCCACATCATCCCTCCTCCCATGTATAACCTTATTTTCTCCAACTTGAATCCAAATGAGAACCATCAATCCCAAACTTTCAATTCCATACCCAGCCCCAAATTATCTTGTATTTTCAATTAATTTTACCATTTCACACCTTGTAAAATATAGATTGACAATACCCAGAATCACAAAAAAGCTAATCAGAAAAAATAAAGAAAAATAAAACCCTAATTAGTCCCAAATCAAGTTGAATTAAAAAGTTCAAAAGAGACAAAACCTCTGATTTGAGACAAAACGAATTCTTACCATAAAAAAGGTACTTCTACTCTCAGGCAAATAATAGAAGCCAACTATGATCCAACCTGAGCAAAATTCCCAACATTTTGGGCACACTCTTATTGGCTGCGAAGAAGAACAGAGGGGATTTTTCTAGTGTGAGCCAAAGACTTCAGCGAGGAGGAAGACTGGGGCTGGAGTTGCCTCAAATTAAATCACTTTTCTCGGTGGTTCAACCGCCCTGAAATGGTAAACCTTTCTCGGCGGTTGAGCCGAAACCGCCGAGAAAGATCCCTTTTTAACCTATAAAGGCAGTTTCGGCGGAACCGCCGAGAAAAGCATTCCGTTATTAACTCTTTTTTTTTTTTTTTGGTAGTGAACACACATACTTTCTTACACTAATAAATATAGGTTAGGTGGTCGGGCTACGTCCATCAATTCAATTGATTGGATAGGGCTGTTAAAGCATCACAATTAGAGAGGCTTACAATGCAAACGGTGCAAGCATCAACCTTCAGTTATATATTATTATATATATAGGGTTAATGGCACCATTAGTCCCTAATCTATGGTCATTTTGGCATATTGGTCCCCAACCTTTTTTTTGTGGCATTTAAGTCCTAAACGTTTGTTTTTTTGGCACCATTAGTCCTTTTGGCATATTCCATCCAAGATTCCATTAAAATTTATTTGAATGAGAGAAATTTTACACCATTGATCTTGAATTTTCAATTGTTTAACAATTCGGTCCGTAATTTTTTTCTGGTATTCATATTTCTGATTAACAATAATACATTTATCAATCTTTCAGAAAATTAAAATACAAAAACGGATATAAAACAAATAGTTCATTTAAAAATCAAATTCAAAAAAGAAAAAAATTATACTAATAAACCTTAATTTATGTCAAACTATAGTAACTTTATGAATAAAAAATAATTATCTTACTATTTTTAAAACTAAAAAATTTTTGTATATAGTCATACATGCTTTTACACTAGTCAAATTTGACTAAAAATTTACTATATCCATTAAATATTCGCGTAATTATGAATAGTTATTCTAAAAAATTAATTAATTATTTGCAGCAAATAAGCTCGAAAAGTTTTATAGTTTTTTATTAAATGTTCATTTCTTTATATAATTGTATCTGTCAATCTTTCGAAAAATTAATTTTTTAAAATTTTAATTTTCTGACAGATTGGCAGATGCAATATTGTTAATCATAAATATGAATACAAAAAAAAATTATAGATCAAATTGTTAAACAATTGAATATTCGAGATCAATGGTGTAAAATTTTTCTCATTCAAATAAATTTTAACGGAATCTTGGATAGAATATGCCAAAAGGACTAATGGTGCCAAAAAAACAAACGTTTAGGACTTAAATGCTACAAAAAAAAGGTTGAGGACCAATATGCCAAAACGATGATAGGTTGGGGACCATTGGTGCAATTAACCCTATATATATACCTATATATATATATATGGGCACTAATCCAGTAGTAGGTATTTTTTTTTTTTTAACCTATGTATAGGTATCAATTGGGCCAATGAAAAAAAATTTTGCACATTTTTTTATACTAAAAGGTAGGAGAGAGAGAAAGCATTAATGATGCACGTCTTTTCATGCATCTCATTTTAGCCGTTAGATCATTGTTAGATGATGATCCAACGGCTAGAAAAAAAATACCTACANGCTAGGATCTTATTTTCTCCCCAATTTCTATTTCTCTCGCTCTCATTGTCGTGCTTCCTTGTGGTATAAAGAGAAGTTGATGATTTTGGGGGTGAATGGCTGCCTATTTATAGGGAATTCAGGTGGCATGCTTACAAGGAAAGGCTAATTTTGCTGAATCATTAAGCCTACAACCTATTAGGCTTCATTAGACATGTTGGTGGAAGCCATAGAATGTTTTTAAGTGGCATTTTGTTGCCACCTCATGGTCAAGTCACCAAAGCTAAGATGCATATTCATCAAAGCTAGGGTAATAATTCATCAAGGCTATGAAGCATGATGTGTGAAGCTCAGAATTTAGGTGGCTTTTGCTACAACTTTAGAAGGACATGTTATGCTTAGGTTTCATAAGACTTTGCCATATATATTTCCAGGTGGTACTTTCTAGTGGTGACAAGTGGCAAATCATAATAGGTTACTTACTTAGCAAGCAAGTACCGACCACATAAGCAAGTAAGTAGGTGCCACGTAAGCAAACAAGTAGGTGACATAAAGATTCTCTAAAATCATCTAAAAATATACTGTAGGATGTCTTGACCTACTTACTATAATTGAATTCCTAGTAAAAAATATGAAATTATAGAAAAATGAGGAATATCATTGAAAAGTTCAAGAATCCGAATTCTAGTAGCTTACATATTCTTAAAGAATATTTAGACTCTATTTCTTAGCTTCTTAAACTTTAAAGCACGAGAAATTGCTAAAATTGTAAAATTTAAAAGGAGAAATTGCTTACATAGTTAAATAGGAAAAAGATATTACAATTATCCTTTTTTTTAACATGTGGTTTTAATAAATGCACGGTTTTTTTTTTTTTAAGCTACATGATCAAGTAGCTAATATACCAGTTATTTTGTTATAGTATTTGAAGAACTGATACCGGTTATTTTATTATAGTATTTGAAGAACTATATTTCCTTCAAATGAGCTTAAAATTCTGTCATTTTACTATAAAAACTGTGATGGGAACCAAAATTATAAGATCACATAATTATACTTTTATTTTTTTTTTTGCTATATTTAATTAACATTTAACATGTAACACTTTGTCATAATTTCGATTGATCTTCTACTCATCATGTGAAATGGTAGTGGAATTATTTTACGCACTAAATTATAAGGAAGAAGAAGACACACACTTCGTTACATAACACTAATGAAGCTACTACAATATACATCATTAACGGCAGTTAAAAATCGCTGTTATTGAAGGTGCCGTTAAAACATGGCACCTATAAACCGCCGTTAAAGAATAATGATTTTTAATGGCGGTTCCCAAAAAACTACCATTATAGGTAGTATTAACGGCAGTTCTCTGGGAACCACCATTAAAGGTGTTAAAGGTGGCCAAAATGGCCATTTCTTTGAAATAACATAAAAATACTAAAGAAAACAAAACATTAAACTTAAAAGAGAAAAAGCAATATAAGGCCATCTCGACAATTAAAACTTGAATCTCATATTCTTTCCGGTATCCAAAGTAAACGAGAATAGTACTTGGACCTAAAAAGATCAAAAAAAGATTAGTGTGTTTTAGAACTAAGGACTCTAATGTTAACACCTACTTTATTATAATCACCATGAGACAATCTCAAAACAGCACTTGGCACCCAAACAAGAGACATTATTTGAAGAAAAAAAAAGAGAATGTCCATAGCAATTGAACTTTGCATCACCACAGAATTCATTTAGATTGCAAAAATTACTTCCATTTCCTTATCAACAAGCAAAAAAATATTATTTCCCCTAAAACCTGGTTTATTTCTTTTCAATGTTTACCAAATACCAGATAAATAAGGCAAAAACTCTACACATCCTAAATCATCCAAACCAGAAAATTTTCATCATCATCATAAGAGGAATCAGAAACAAACCCTAAAACCAACTAAAAGTAAATTTAAAAATACAAAAAAATCAAACCTTGTAAAACGAATTGGCCGAAGATGAAGACAACGAAGAAGAACTATCAACTGTGAGTACATGCGTGAGGACTGTTTACCTATGCCGACTCCCATTCCTTGCCGCATCATCCCTCCTCCCATGTATAACCTTATTTTCTCCAACTTGAATCCAAATGAGAACCATCAATCCCAAACTTTCAATTCCATACCCAGCCCCAAATTATCTTGTATTTTCAATTAATTTTACCATTTCACACCTTGTAAAATATAGATTGACAATACCCAGAATCACAAAAAAGCTAATCAGAAAAAATAAAGAAAAATAAAACCCTAATTAGTCCCAAATCAAGTTGAATTAAAAAGTTCAAAAGAGACAAAACCTCTGATTTGAGACAAAACGAATTCTTACCATAAAAAAGGTACTTCTACTCTCAGGCAAATAATAGAAGCCAACTATGATCCAACCTGAGCAAAATTCCCAACATTTTGGGCACACTCTTATTGGCTGCGAAGAAGAACAGAGGGGATTTTTCTAGTGTGAGCCAAAGACTTCAGCGAGGAGGAAGACTGGGGCTGGAGTTGCCTCAAATTAAATCACTTTTCTCGGTGGTTCTCGAGAAACCGCCCTGAAATCGTAAACCTTTCTCGGCGGTTGAGCCGAAACCGCCGAGAAAGATCCCTTTTTAACCTATAAAGGCAGTTTCGGCGGAACCGCCGAGAAAAGCATTCCGTTATTAACTCTTTTTTTTTTTTTTTGGTAGTGAACACACATACTTTCTTACACTAATAAATATAGGTTAGGTGGTCGGGCTACGTCCATCAATTCAATTGATTGGATAGGGCTGTTAAAGCATCACAATTAGAGAGGCTTACAATGCAAACGGTGCAAGCATCAACCTTCAGTTATATATATGATCCAACAGCTAGAAAAAAAAATACCTACACATTAGTAAAAAAAAAAAAATACCTACCGGATTGGCAACCTATATATATGGTTTAAATGGTTATAACAATATTTACCCATGGATGGTTACAATGGTTTAAGCCGTTAGATCTATATCCTACGGTAGTGATTAGTTTGGTGGTTGGCTAAAAAAATTTAATGCTATTTATCACCATCAAAAAAATTTAATGCTATCACTATTTTTTTTAGTATCCATTCATGGTCACAAAAAAATTATAACCATTGAGAAGTCCTCCATATATATATATGCTATATTGTATAAATCTTATATTTTGAGCACACATATTGGGGTACTCCATACATATACGCTAACAGATATTCTAATTCATATTAAATAATATTTCACTTACGCAATGTCTTTTAATCCTTTTATTAACTATTATTATTCTAATTATCTAACTACCTTCTAATTATAATTACTCATCATAGTAAGATTTCAGATTTGGAACAAAATGTGCTATTTTATGTGACTGGTGTCACTCTACAGTTTATGCTAAATTTAACATAAATTTGGAGAGATTGACTTCTTTAATTATATACAAATACTGAAATTTTGGCACTAATATAGCATGTGCATTGAAGATGATTTAACAATTAGATTTGGTTCCTGCCAATTAGTGTAGGCAGAAAATTATCAGCATTCTCACCTTAAGACAATTATAATATTAAAAAGAAGTTATAGTAGAAGTATTGGTTCATTCAGCTACCCAAATTTTTAAATGCTCATTGGTAGATATGGCTAGTGATCAATTTTAATATAGTTATTCATTTAATAGCATATTTAAAGGGACTCTGAATGTTGTATCCATATTCATCATCCTTGTTTTCCATTCCATGTATAAGAATCATTACCCTGTAATTCTCGCTCGGGGGATTAATATCAATATTTTAATTGATTTTCAACTGATTAATATTGCCAATCAAAAGCTTTTTAATATGTCTACATCCTCTAATTAGTTCAATTATAATCCGAGCAATCATGAACCAAAAGGTTTCAGAAAATTTAAAAAAAAAATGATCATGGACTACCAAAGAAATTTGAAAACAGCTAGCACGGCTTAGAATTAGAGTTCTCATATAGCCATTGATAAAATCAAGACAAATGGATTATCTTGCATATATTTATTAGTGATATCTAACTTTATTTCGGTCCATTGCACTTTATTAATGCCAATATATTGCTTAGAACATGACGTGGATAAAGAGAGCAGTCACAATATGCATTTATCATGATTAAGTGAGTCACATAATTTAAAACAGATAAGGAGCTGGCTCAATAAATTAACCAGTCTTATCCCAAAAGTAGCACTTTATAATTGGTAAATCCATGGTTTAGATCTGTTATTGCTCACAAAGTTCAGATACGTACTACTAACTTTTTCTTATTTTAGTTTTTTGAAAAAGAAAAGCATATGATTAAACACTTTACCCCATGCACAGATATTGTTTGTTTTACACCATACACCATTATTGCTTTCTATTGATCTCAGAAGTTATTGTTGGTTCCCTTGATATATTATTATCATAATGATAATATAAACATGATTATGAACTTTTTTAGTGACTGAGTTAGCTAGGGTGATGGATGGGAAGAAGAATCAAGAATGATGGGGCGCATAAGCAACATTCTTTTAAGGTTATAATATTGATTTGCTCTGTATTAAATTATTATTCCATTTCATCCTCTATCACATCGAGAAAAGTAAAAGTCAATTGAGTAGAGACTAAAGCTGATTTGCACGATGAACATGTGGTTCCCACTTCCCACATATTCTTTGATTGAAATTCGTTGATTGAAAAGGAATATTGGACAGAGAATAAAATGTTAACTTTAGAGTTCAAAGAGGGTTTTGTATAAGTACTCCACGTTGGGAGAATATGTGATTACTTGTTGCAAAGGAAAAATATACTAGGCACATGTATATTTATTGCCTATAAATAAAACCTTCAGAAGAGATTGATTTATTAAAGGAAAAAAAATCAATCTTATGGATTATATAATCTTATCGATGATGGATTTGCTATGTAATTTTCTTGGCATCGAATATTTTATATTTGGATGACTCTAATATATAAAAGCTTTATTTGAATATTTTTTTTTACTTATTTATATGTTTTATTAATTATAATCTAATGAATTTGAGTTAAATTTAGAGTTTTCAATATACTTAACTACAATTTAAGTTTTTATTTTCATGTATTGAAGACTTTTAAAGGAATTGGGCAAATAAAATATATTTTAACAGATTTGAGAGTCACCATTCCAAACAAGGATATTCCAATATCCCCACGGGAAACTTGTTATTCAGCTGGGATTTCTAGAATTCATCCTGCAATTAATTAAATTGTAAACAGTATAAGGATGACACATTGAGATAGTGGCAAGAATAGAAAGGTAAATAAAAAACTGGCATGCCCCATCTTGTTTACATTTTTTTTTTTTTTTTTGAGAAAAAGTCTGAATTAATTGGAACAGTCAGAAATTACAACAGACGTAATATAGGAGGGATTTCCTCAATTCAAGAAAGTTCATCGTCTAGACTAAGTACTAATCTAGCCAATCTATGAGCTGCTGAATTACATGTTTTAGGAATGTAGCTAATAGAAATACCCAGAAAAGTAGTCAATAAACTATTAACTTCATCAAGGAAATAACCCAGTTCAGAATAGTCAAGAGCAGAAACCACTGCTTGAGCATCTGATTCCACCGTTTCAAGTGAGAGAAAGGCTTCACTAGCCCATTTTAGGCCAAAGCCAATGGTTGCAGCTTCGGCTATTTTTGGATTTAAGACGCTGTGACATTTTTTTTGCGATAGAGGCCATGACAAAACCAGAGCTCTCCTGGATTATAATGCCAAAGCCCATACATCTCTGAGATTCTAAAATAACCGTATCTACATTGAGCTTGTAGCCATAAGTTGATGTTGGCTACCACTTGAGAAGTCCGGGACCAGACAGGGTAGAGGAAGCTAGTGCTCTTCGTTGTAGGGCAGTCTTATATTTCAAGAGGTAATTGTGGCCCCATGTATAAATATTGGAAGGCCTCTCACCCGATGGCCATAAGTCACCTTGTTTCTTTCGCTCCAAATACTCCAGCAGAATATTAAGAGCAACTCTAGCCCATTCTTTCCTTGTAAGCACTAAATGTTAAGTAAGATGTCTAGGAATGACCAAGTCTTCATTTGGTGAAAGTCTAAATCAAAGTCAGAGAGTTTCCATAAGGCTTTTGTGAATTTGCAAGAAATTAAAGTATGAGTTGTGTTATTGTATTGAAAGCCACACAAGGGGCACCGAGCATGATTCTGAATGTTTCGACGAGCTAGAGCATGTGAAGTAGGGATAGCATTGAAGAAGGCTGGCCAACCAAATTTTTTTACTTTCCTGGAAATTTGAAGGTTCCAGAAAGTAGACCACTCGTTTTGAGGGAATTGCAAAGAAGAAGGAGGAGCCATTGATGACAATTTAGAAACCAGATGGAAACCACTTTTGATTGTATAGTACCCCAATTCGTCAACATACCAAATGACTTTGTCTTATCGAGAAGAATGAGTGAGTGCAGAATAGCCATAATAGCAGCCATGTCCGAATGACCAAAAAAGAGATTCAAATTAGCTATATCTAGGTTCTCGAAAGAATGATAAAATCAGCCACTAAGCTATAGTTTTCTTCAAGTTGGGTCAATAATGAAGGCTAGAAAAGGCCCATATTTGGAATCCAGACGTCCAAAAAAGCTTTAACTGAACTATCATTCCCAGTGGAACATCTTAGTCCTTTCTCTAGTAATGCTTTGCCCCACATAATACCACGCCAAGTCAAGGAGGGGTACTGACCAGTGGAAGCTCCAGAGAAGTCCCTAGTAGGATAATATGTAGCTTTACAAATCTGAGCTAAAAGGCAATTAGGTTGGGATAGAATTCGCCAAGCTTGCTTAGCAAGGAGGGCTTGATTGAAATCTACAAATGATCGAAAAACCTAGGCCACCATCTCTTTTGGGTAGGCACATCTTCTTCCAAGCAATCTAATGTGTCTTTTTTGCGTCACCCACAGAACCCCACCAGAAGTGATCTATTAAGGTTTTTAGAGAATTGTACAAAGATACCGGTAGACGAAAACAAGACAAATCAAAGAGGAAATCATATATTATCCATGTCTCTTTGGCATGTGAAAATTTAGAGACGTAAGACTAAGGAAGAGGATAAAGTTTCAAATAAAAACAATAACTAGTTGATGTAGAACAAGAGTGAAGATTTAGAAAAGATGAGAGAGAAGAGAAAGAGAGGAATTTAGGAAGAATTTAGAAAAGAAGAGGAAGAACTTTAGAGAGAGAAGAGAATATTAGAGAGAGAATTTCTGAATAGTTGTATATCATTAATCAAGTCTGAAAAATAATGAACATAGAAGAGCTTATTTATAGAGAAGCTCTTAGACAAAACTAAGAAACTACAATATTCTAGAAACAAACATAAAAGGGAAATATTAAACTAGTTACTCAAAACTAAATAAAACCTAATAATTAAATAAAACATAATTATATAAACCTAAAATAGTCTAATTAATAATAATCATATAGATTCCTAATGTAGCTTATTCATATTCCTCATCATTCTCCCGGGGTTCGAGAACTCGACTCCGACGAGTTAAAACTCTGGTAGACCATGAAGCAATAAGCGGAACCGGAGGAAATTCTTCAATTGAAAGTCTTGATTCTTGATAAAAATGTAGGATCTGTAAATAGCACAATTGAACCAATTTCTCTGCGTAATAAACATAGGAGAGAACACAGGAGGTCTTGGAACACCTCGGTAAGTAAACAAATCTATCTCATTGAAAACTAGTCCAATGGTCATATTAGAAAGAAAATTAAATAAATGTGCATTAGATCCAAGAGAAACTATAGGAATTGGAGACTTATGTTGACTAGGATCACAAGATGGGGAAGTAATAATGATTTCGGCAATACTAGAATTATCTTTCTCATAAGATTCAATCACTCGTTCCTTATTAGAATTATCTTCCTCCACAGATTTAATTATCTCTTCCTCCTCAACTATCTTGTCCTCCTCAACAGATTTAGCTCTCTCTCCCTGAGCAGAACTTTTACAAACTGGCTTACATGGAGTGGTAATAACATCTCTTATGTCTTGGCAAAGTTGGCTAATGTTGGCTAAATCGATTTTCATGTCGGCTATATTTTTACGAAGGCGACAAACTAAGGCAGGATCAACTGTGAGTTGGCTATAAAAAGTTTCAGTTTCTGGAACGAGACTGACACTAGGTTGATAGAAGAACATATTTTCTAATTTGTCTTTCATCTCAACCCACAAAGTGATAGGAGGATAATAGTAATGTTCAATTTCACGCTTTATTAGTTTCCAGTGAACTTTAGCAGGTCCAACTAATTTCCAACTAGCATAAAAAATACATTGATCATCAGTGAAATTATGATAGTCAAAGAATTCCTCAAGAGCACTCACCCAAGTTAAAAAGATATTATAGTCTGGAGTACCATCATAGGCAGGAACATCTCCTATGACCCTATCATTGTGGCTATGATATTGTTGAGGATAATATGGAGGACGGTCATATTGCGAATCATGATAATATCGATTATCCTTATATGGTTTATGGTAATAGTATGGAGAATAAATTGGAACACTCATATTCAATTATTATAATGGATCAAAACACATTCATGAATTTTCCAACTAATAAA
>JXTC01000282.1:305240-393306 GCA_002914845.1 Trema orientale
CACTACCACCACCTTTACCAACTCACTCCCTTTTCTCTCTTGACTCACCCAACTCGCCCAAGTAAAAGAAAAAAAGTTCAATAATATTATTCCATTTGGGCTTTCTTCTTGTTTGTTTTTGTTTTTCATATGGGTTATCTCTCCTGTAATGGGGAGTCGGCCATAGCCACTTGCGATAGCTACAACTGGTCCGAACTCAAGAGTAAGGCCATTAAGACACGCAGAAAACAACCCAATAAGCGGCTGAACGTCAGAGAGTTCTTCTACGAAGAGCTTGCCGCCGCCACCAATGGCTTCTCCGCCGAGAGCTTTTTAGGTAAAGGCAGCCACGGAAGCGTCTACAGAGCCGTTCTCGACGACGGGAAGCTCGTCGCCGCCGTCAAGAAGACCAAACTGCCCTCCAACTCCGCGTCGAGTTTTCACCACCACGGCGGCGGAAACTGCACCACTCCGGCGGAGAACGAGATCGAGATACTCTCCCGCGTTCAGCATCCGAGGCTTGTGAATCTACTAGGGTTTTGTACGGACGACAAGGAGAGGAAGTTGATCGTCGTGGAGTACATGCCCAACGGGTCGCTATACGACCTTCTCCACTCCGCGTCGAGGCCACCCGGGTGGACCCGGCGGGTCCGGTTCGGGTTGCAGGTGGCGAAGGCTGTTTACGCGCTGCACGCGTCGAATCCGCCGGTGATCCACCGGGACATAAAGTCCTCCAACGTTCTGATCGACCAGGACCGGAACGCCCGGCTGGGCGACTTCGGCCTCGCCCTGAGGGGGCACGTGGAGGACGTTCGCGTGAAGTGCACGCCCCCGGCGGGAACGTTGGGGTACCTCGACCCAGGCTACCTCGCTCCGGGGGATCTAACGGCCAAGAGCGACGTATTCAGCTTCGGGATCCTCCTACTCGAGATCATCAGCGGCCGAAACGCGATCGACGTGAACTACAGCCCGCCGTCGATCGTCGACTGGGCCGTCCCCGCCGTGAAGCGCGGGGACTACGCCGAAATCTGCGACCGGAGAATCGGACCCCCGGCGGACCCCGCCGTGATCCGCCACCTAGCGGTGCTCGCCGCCAGGTGCGTGAGGTCAACGGCGGAGAAGCGACCGTCGATGGCCGAGGTGGTCGAGGGACTCAAGGTCGTGAGAAGGAGAGCCCACGCGCCGCCCATATGGAATAATTTCAGGCAGCGCGTGAGGTGCGTGGAGAACGAGGAGCCGTTGCTCTGCCACCGTGAGGTTTACGACGGGAGCGAAGTGGACCTAGTGAAGATTCCGTCAACTGCGGCAGTGACGGTGACGCCACAAGGCGTGAGCCGGAGGAATAGGAAGGTATCGAGTGTTTCGGGCTCGGAGTGTAAGAGTAGAAGTACTAGTGATTCTAGTAAAAGTTGTAGTAGTGATAAAGGTAAACGAGTGGTGAGGTCAAAGTCAATCGGATCGGTCAACGAGATTAAAGTGGGGCCCGAATCCGAGTCAAACATTGGTGATAGCAACACCGTTGCGGCGGTGGTGGGCGGCGGAACGAGGAGGTCAGGGGTAGCAGTGAAGGTGGTGCCGGCGGTGGTTCGGCTGAGCAAGTCGAGGTCGCTTGGAGTTTCGCGCAGTCAGCGGGTGGTGCTGCAGAGGTTTGTATTCGAGTTTGAGAGGGACCCACGTCCGGGCCCACCCCAAGGGCCAGGCCCAGGCCCAGCTCGTTCAGCCAAGGAATTTGATATGTCCAAATTGGTTCACGGTTTAGATGATGAGAAATCTGATAAGAAATTGCTGGAGAAACCACTTGTTACTGGTGCCGTAAAGTAATTAATTAATAATAATTTAAAACAGTGAAATGCCAATAGAAAAGTGGGAGACGTCACCTGCGAGTGAGGCAAATGGAAAATTTTTGATTGATTAATTGATTGGGAATATCGAAATAATGAAGATGGGTCGTGATCATCATGTGGGATGCTTTTTTGACCCGTCTTTCACTTTGCCTCCCTGTTTGACTAGAATCACTTGTGCTAGACACCCGTACTACAGAGCTCAATAACATATTCTTGTAGAGCTCAATAACATGTTTTTTATTTTTTATTTTTTGTGAAAAAGATATTCACTTGATTACTTTGCTTTTATTTTCTCTAAATTATTTTTCTTTTGCTTTTTTTTTTTTTTATAATCAGTATATGAATGATGGAAAGCGTCAAAACGGAAAACGATAAAGGAAATATATATAGTGTGTTGTAAAATGACTAGAGAAGTCTGATTGAAAAAGAAAAAAGCAAAAAGAAAAAAAACATTAGAGAGAAACAAATATTGGAGGATCACCTAGCATGCAAGTCAAGTATGGATTCTGCGCTCTAATGTCACGCAGATGAAAAATGGTGCCACCATATAACGAACGGGGGCCTATATCCATCATATTAATTACTGCAGAAGATTTTATCCCCAGTATGTGGCTGCTATTAGCCACTTGTCTTTTAACAAAAATGGTTGATGGTCCACCAATATGCTAGGGTCACTTCACTACTCTCTACTGAGTTCCAAGACTCTTTAATGCCGTCACAGCATATATTAGCAGACAATCGATGTGATTGTTTGGGCCGCGGCTGGTTACCCTGCCAAAAAGGTGGGGGAAAAAAAAAAGGGCAAAAAAAAAATCGTTTTGTATAAGATGATTATGACCATGTGATTTTTTGCTTATATAAAATAAACTTACTATTAAAAACATAAAAATTTATGAAATAAAATTTTAATTAGAAGATGAAGATGAAATTTCTGCAATAGAGGAAGACCACTCTCCATTTCTAAAACAAGTCTAGCTAAATCTTGTGAATTTTATCACTAATATATGATTAACCACGGTAATAGGTGAAAAAAAAATTGCAAAATAAGCAAAATACGTTTAATATTAGTTGACCAAACACTAAATAAGCCAATATACTTTGACTTTTTCAGAATACCATAAAGTACATAAGATTGCTATTTTGATAAGATGTCTGTGATAGATTTTTTTGCAGAGATTAATATTTGTCGGCACTGATACTTCTAGATTTAGAATTCATAAATTTTCAAATCTTGAAGAAATCCACTTAATAATATTAGAAGCCACTAAATCTCAAATCAAGTGAGACAAAATAACAATTATATATAAATTTACATTATCATGCAAAATAAAGAGTTATTAAATAAAAATAAAAAGAAAAGAAAATTCCACAAAAGAGAGATGAATGATCTTTGGTAGAGTAGTATTATGAGGGGTGAATAATGAGGGGATTGCACGGTTTTATTTTTATGCTATTTTTAAATTCTTCATACTGTAATTACCTAATTATACGGTGGCGACTTGACGGTTTTTTAGTTGGTGATAGGGCGGTATGGTGCGATTTTTGAGTAGTTATATTATTTTAAGACCTAAAATTAAGTAATTATTTTTTTAAAAAAAATTGTAATTCACATCATAACATAAACTCAATTTTAATCCGATAAAATGTTAACAATACTAATTCATCAAATAACAAAAATTTGATACCTATCAACGCTTCACAATCCTTCAAAAAATATTCTTCTAAAAAAAATTATAATATTAATTATTTATAACAAAGTTTCATAATCATCTTACAATAAAATCTTATAAAATAATAGAGTTCGTAATTAAATCTTCATAATATATTCCATTAAATAAATAAAATTTTAAAAAATAAGTTCGCAAAATTAAAACACTAAATAAATTATAATGGCATAATATCAAAATGAGTTGTTTTTTTAATGTGTTTAAATTTAGGTGGGCAGTACAATTTGAAACGGGTCTGAAAAGACGAAAACCGTAGCTGATTATTCATATTTATTGCGGTTTTCGTTTTGGACAGTTTTTCGCAAGCAGTTTCATGCGGATTTGACAGATTTTGAGTGGGTTGGTTTTTTTTGTTCACGCCTACTAATAATCATAAAACTCCGATATTTTTTACTACAGTAGGGGCGCCTCTACGTAGGGCCATATCTATTCACCGTTGGATAGAAATCTGTATATAAATAGATTCTCCACAGATTTCCGTTATTCCCCACAGATTCCCATCCAACGATAATTAAGGCATGACTTTACGTAGGACGCCCCTACCGTAGCCATCCCCTTTTTTAATTATAAGTTTACGTTTTACCCATCGCCACGTGTATAAGCCTTTATGAAATATCACACCCCATAGTAAATTAATTATTTATCGGTACGCGGTTCTAGATTATTTTTCTCGCTCCAACGAAAACAAAGGCAATGACATGTCGTGGATTCTTTTGTCGGTTGTGCTGAATACTATTTAATGTTTATTCTTGATTGCTTCCGATCGATTGGATTGGTTAAACTTAAACATAGAGCTCTAGAAATATTCGAGTATTTGACTCTTGCCTGCCATATTAGTGTGGAAGTTACTCTTCGGTCTTCCCTATGCATATAATAAGCTTAAAACTGAATAAGAAGATTTAGGGCTACGCTTATTTTCCGAATAGCATAAATGGGCTGATATTATCTAATTTTTATTTGGGTTTCTAACACTTATACCTATAAAAACCGAATAGCATTACAAAAATACGGAAGTTAGAGTGTTTTCCAATTTTTATACGGTTTTAATTAGGAAAATATCATTTTTTAAAAAATATTTAAAAAATTATCATTTTTAAAATAGTTACTGGTTACCGGTTTCTGGAAACTAGTTACTAGTTATAAATATCTTCGATTACAAGTTACTAGTTTCTGGAAACTGGTTACTAGAAACTAGTTACTATTTTAAAAAATGGTATTTCTATAAATATTTTAAAAAAAAAATAGTATTTTTCTAATAAAAACCGTACCGTACCGTGAAAAATACAAAAGTACCGTATTTTTCCAATTTTTTTTTTCAGAAATACGGTATATTTTCTAATTTCTCCTTTTTATTTGGCCTTCTTACAAAATTCCACACCCAAAGAACAAAAAACCCGGACGAGCTCAATTGTTTGAAAATTCTGGATTGATTTAAAAAAAAAAAATCACCTTTTGAAATTTTTTAAAAACTTTTAAATAATATTTAGAAAAATATCACTTTTCTTTAAATTAGTATTTTTCAATGGTACTCAATGTAATCAGTTAGGTTACTTGGGGTAACCAGTTTAGTTATTTGAATACTAGTTACCTCAAGTATCTCATCAATTAATAAAAGTGGTATTTATGTAAATATTTTTTAAAATAGTACTTTATATAATTAAAATATGAGATTTTTGAAGGAATTTAAAAATCTGGGGTTTTTCAATTTTTTGGAAAAGTTACCATATAAAATCAAATTTTGTCTTTTTATTTTAATGTGAAAATTACGCATTGTACAATATTTTTAGAAAAAAAATTAAAAAAAATACGGTGGTCTATGATTTTTTAGATCCGGTACGGTTTTTATTTTAAAAATATCATCTTTTAAAAGATATTTAGAAAAATGTAATTTTTTAAAATAGTAATCAGTAACACCAGTTTTTGAGTACCAGTAACTGGTAACCAGTTTTCAGAAACTGATAACTAGTAACCATTTTAAAAGTAGTATTTTTTTTTGAAAACTTTTTAAAAACTGATATTTTTATAATAAAAAAAATACGACAATTGGATTAAAAAAAATTGACATCCTTATTTGTGTAATTTTTTTTTGGTTTTTATACGTAAATGTGTTAGAAACCCTATTTTAATTGGCAGGTTATAAATGTTTAAAGGAACCTTTCTTGTAATTTCATGACAAATGATTTCACTAATTTGATTAGTTTTCACCTTTAGTGATCTAATTTTTTATTTTTACAAATGTTATATGCATGTGAATATTGTCAAGTTATTCTTGCATGGCACATTTTCCATTCGTTTCTCTTATTGAAAAAAATCAAATAAATGAATAGATATAAATATAATTCCGATTCTCTTAATAGTGGCCTTTACCCGTTAATTTTCTCTTATAAAAATATCACTTTTGAAATTTTTCAAGAAAAATAATATTTTTAATAAATATTTAGAAAAATACCATTTTCTCTTCAAAATTAGTATTTTTCAAAGGTACTTGAGGTAAAAGATTGATTACTTGGGGTAACCAAGCAAGTTACCTGAGGTAACCAGTCAAATTATCTCAGATAACTTGATTGGTTACTTCAAATATCTCATCAATTAATAAAAAATGAAAATTTTCAAAATATTTTTAAAAGTGGTATTTTTCCAATTAAAATCCGAGATTTTTCAAACAATTCCAAGATCTGAAATTTCTCTTTTTTTTTTTTTGAAAAATTATCATAGAAAATAAAGTTTCCTCTAAAATTTTTATCTTGGACTAGTGCATGTTTCTTCATCTTAAATAGTGCCTAAAGTCCAACTTGCCACAACGTAATTTATAAATATTGCCTTTTCTTGGGGCTTGAAATAATTCTATTACAGAAATCTTAAATTCAAGTAGCTAAGGTAAGAGCATTCCTTCTTTTCAATAATCACTACCTTTAATTTTTTTTATTTATTTTATTTATTATTTTTAATTAAAAAAAGAGACTTAAAATATGAAGCATCGTGAAAATTTTGACAATATTCAGGAACTTTTGGAATCCATATGGTTTGAACCATGTTTTCTTTTTTACATGTTTCTAACTTGGTTCAGAAACACAAAAGACCAACAATTCTTATCTTCCACAAAATTGAACCTACATATTCTTTATCGCTGGTTTTACTCGTATTTCTTAAAAAGAGATTAGATACATTACACTATGAGTATGTTTACTAATCAGTAATGAAAAGAAACGGAAATAAAAAAAGAAAGGGAAACGGGACGGGTTTAAAGAGGAATGAAAATGAATTAAAAGTTGAATCATTTTTTTAAACTTTAACTAACTATGGGAAGAATTTTTCAAAATAAATTGTCCTAAATAAATATATAAACACATAAATGAAAAGGAAAGAAAATTACTTTCTTAATTCTCATTTTTTTCAGGTTTATTATGGATTAGTAAATATGCACTACATTCTAGATTAATTACTAGTAATACAATTTTTTCATTATTATTTAATATTTTTGGCTTTGCAATGAAGCAAAACATGGGAAGGTGTACAACTTCCATTTCCTTTGCACTTATTATGATTATGAATTAGACCAACCAGAATACTGGTGCCACAGACTAGTACTACTCACGCAGATGGCAGGCTTGGAGATCAGTACACAGTACCAGCTTTTTTCCTTAAGTGCGCATTAAATTGGCCCCAAATTCCACTTGAATTTTCACAATTTCCTAAATCTAAATTTCATGGTAGATTGATTGGCTGGCAGAAACTTAATCCTTTTCACCTACTTCTCATTTGAACTGAATTTTTTTTGACTTAGAGGGCAACAACCTTGAAATCTTGTAAAAAATTGTCGTTATGATTAGATTGGGCTTATTGGAAATGACAATCTCTATTGGTAGTTAGGCTATTCACGTCATAGATAGAGCAATATGGGCTCAATAATGAGGTTCACGACAACCATTTAAACCAGGAGAATTACTACAAAAAGAACGAAAATTTTGTAAAATCCATATGCATGTTTTAAATTTTTCGATCAACACAACGTCTAATCTTTCACCCACCAGGAGACTTGAGTTTAGAAAATAGCTTGGTGACTTTGATAGTAATATCACTGGTGACTATATCGCACAATTAGTATGAATGAGTCAATTTTTAGTCACTTATCTAAATACAGGGGGAAAAAAAAGGATTAAAAAAAATTAGAACTTTTAATTAGTTCCCAAAATGACCGTTTTGGATCTAATTTTCTTTTTAAACAAATAGGTTGGAAAACTGGCAGAGAAGCCTAACCCGTATTGAAGACAAATTGAATCACTGATAGTTAGACCGTGAAATTCAACCACGCCACTGCCACCGCCACCACTACCGCCGCAACTCCTTCTCTCATTGCCCTTTATACGAAAGGCTGAAAATTTGCTTTAGGAGAGGTAGGGAAGTTAGGCCAGCAGCGGAAAGCGGGCTGGCGGAAAAACGAGCCCATCGGGACAATAAGCTTATTATCGTTGACATTTAAATGACAACTCTTACAAACGACAATGAACAAAGAAAGAGAAAACAAAGGGACAAATGATAATATTCTCATAAACGACAATAATTTGATAGCGACAATGTCTGCTAAAAGTTGGCCGAGTTTCGAGATAATGGGCTTCTATAATCTCAAAAGTGCAGGAAAAAAATTGGAACAAGGGGAGTGAGTGAACTCCTTAACAGCTAGCTAAGGAGTATACAAGTATACAGGACTCTTAGGCTCGTTTGATTCCAGTGATGTAATGGTAATGGTAATCAGAATGGAATAGAAAATAAATGGTAATGTAATTATACTCTTTGGTTAGAGTAGTGAAAACAGTAGCTAAATGTACGTTCTTATGTTTAGTTAACTGTGAAAAAGAATGGAATTAGCTGTATAATGACAAAAATACTTTTAAGCTTAAAATGAATATTTTAAGTGTTTTAAATTACATATAAAATTAAATTATTTTATTAATTAAATTACTATTTTACATTTAACATTATTTTATTTTATTAATTATTTTTATTAATTAAATTAATATTTTATTAAATTATTTTACATTTACCATTATTTTATTTTATTTTATTATTTTATTAAATTATTATTTTATTAAGTTATTTTAATTTAGCATTATTTTATTTGTTAATTATATTATTATTTTATTAAATTATTTTACATTTAGCATTATTTTACTTTATTGTATTATTTTATTAGGTTCTTTATTAATTATTTTTTATTAATTAAATGATTTAATTAACTAGTATTCTATTCTACCTTATTATACCGAAGATTAGGTAGAATAAAATTTCACCATTTTTTTTTTCAATGGAAAGACTTTTCCTAATTAGACTTTCTAACTAAATAATAAAATTAGATTATTTTAAAATTATTTTCATTCCATTCTTTTATATTACCCGATCAAACGGGACCTTAGTTCAAACCTTTTATAAAGAAAACGGTGCGTCCTCAGTACACCAGGGCCTTTTTGGCGCATGAATACACCACTCAGCTCGACCAATGCGCGTTAGATATGTCTAGCTATTACATGCTCCAACCGGTTTACAAACCGGTCTTTTTCTGGTTTTTTGCAGATAGAAAAGGCACGGTAATTTATAACAAAAAGGCCTGGGAGCAACATATGTTCACACTACTCCACGCGTGTATATGCCACTCTCACAATTTTATTTTATTTTCCACATGTGTATCTATTTTTTCTTTTTTCTTTCTTCTTTTTTTTTTTTTTTTGAGAAAACGATGGCTTATGGTTGTGGATATATATAACTGACAAATATATATTACATATACATAATTGACAAATACAACCTAAACCCATTTTTCCATAATTACAAATATTAGGGAAAAATTACAGTTAAACGAAACAAAGTTAACAAATAAATTATGGTAGGTGCCTTGAAAGATGGAAAGTGCAGTATAGTAATAATCTATATACACTTAATAACCTATATATTTCTCATCCCAATGCATAATCTCTTTGAAAATTACTGATAACAATATAAATTGGATAGTTATCCCCTTTAGAAACAAACTCAAATAAATTAGATATTTTTCCAAATATAACCTATGCATATTTATATAGATATTGTTATAAATATTTCTTATGCATGCATTTGTACTTATAAACATATCCTATGCATATATATTAGAGCTGTATATTTGGATCGAGTCAAACGGGCCAGCTCGAAACCCAGCAATACGGCCCGAGGGCCGGGCCTAGGGATAGTGCCATGGGTGTTGGCCCGTTGGGGCAAATTTTCGTTTAGAAAAATAATTTTTATAATAAAAGAAATAGCTTGAGGTCGGGCCTGGCCCAACCCGCCAAGGTTTAGCTGGTCCAGCCTTTCGCCTAGCAGGCCCTACGAATGGGTTGGCCGGTAGTTTTAAAAATCCTCTCGTTTTTCTTTTCAAGCCGTTCGGGCCGGGCCGGGTGGCTCGAATTACAACTCTAATGTATATTGACAATACGTGCATGATATTGGGGTTAAGTAGACAATTACCACTTTTTTCAAATGTTGTTGCGTTACTTATTTATCTCTATTGTTATTTGCTATTTTTTTTAATAGCAAAATACATAAATAAATAAATAAATATGTTTTTCTTTTTTTTTTATTTTCTTCAATTATTGTTTTATTTGAAGTTGTATTGCTGTGACCATTTATTTTTATTTCTATTTTTTTTTAACACATGTGACCTATATTTTTGCCTAATTAATTTAGATTAGGCTATTTTCCAAGCCTATTTTAAGAAAACAAAACAAAACGACACTTTGACACCTTAATCCAAGTCAAAACGACAAATCATACTGCTTATACCTCAGTGCCAATTTCCGTGCCTTGATATAGGCAATGAATATTAGTCCGTTCTCCCATGTGCGCACTCTCTTGTACCTTACGTAGCTTTTCTTTGTGCACTTCCTTGCGAGTCCCACTCCGAGTGTGTGGCTGATTACTATTTCTAACCCTTGGCCCAAATAGCTTTTGCAGAACTATCTCGCTATCCAAGTAAACTGGCTGGGTTGGTCGCTCTTTTTCTTGATTTAATAAATCAGTTAAATTGCTACCGTTTAGATTAATAAAGATTCAATTTCCTCGGTTAGATATGGATAGTGTATTCATACGCCAAAAATGCCCCGGCGTACTGAGGACTTTTCCTAAGGAAAAGGATACAAAATGATCTAGTATGGAATCTGAATGGTCTCCTAGATTTCAATTGGGATATAATCTTTAGTTCCTGCGCAAACAGATCCCTGATAAACATGTCCTTGTGTTAATGAAGCAAAGTTGTTGGGTCAACCAAACACGTATCGTTGCTCCCTTTAGCAGGTATAGCCTAAGTTCCAACACCAAACTGGACCCATCTCACTTTAACTTGGGCTTCATTTCGACTGAATACTTTAAGCATGTGTCAGTTTTCATTCTTTATAGCAAAATAGTGGAATATAAAAACTGATTTGTTCAGTACTAAAACTTATAAACTTATACATAACGTGAATCCAATATATGACTAGCTAATGATTTTTCTTTTTTTTTTTTCCCATTTAGCTATATATGTTTAAGGGCACCAATCCAGTAGGTATTTTTTTTTTACTTATGTATAGATATCGTTTTGGCCAATTAAAATTTATCATACATGTTTTTTTATAGTAAAAAGTAAGAGAGAGAAATAATATTAATGTCAATTTTAATTACTCATATTTGTTAAATATTATTCTGTCAATTAAAGTCCCACAACATTTTCAGCAATATTTTCATTTAGAATAAACGACTTTATTGGTTCTTGAACGGTAGAAAAAGTCTCACTTTAATCTCTAAACTTTAGATTTTGTCATATTAGTCCTTAATGTATTTAAAATGTTATATTTAGCTCTTTTATACTATAAATTCTGTTTGATTATTAACAGAACGTGCATGGGATATACGTTTGCTCTTCTATGTTATTAATTCTAAAAAGTTTTAATGTACATTATTGTCCAATGTACAACTAATTTTTCTTCAATTAAATATTTTTAAACTACTTTAATTAATGTTTGACCTATGCTTGATGCTTCTGCACATGAAATAAGTATAACAGAAGAGCACATGAATATTATGTGCTCCTTCTGTTAATAATAAAATAAAAATATATAATAAAAAAGACTAAAATAAAATTTTTTTTAGTAGTTTAAAAGTCAAAATAATGAATTTTAAATTTTATTGCGTTTCCCTATAATATAAGGACCATTATCGTCAATTTTACCATTCTTTTATATGTACGTCATAATAGTTCAAGCCTTTAATTTTAGATTATATATGCAATTCTTTTACAAAAGTTCTTGAATGATATTATGAAGTAATTTAAGGACATTTTGCTATTCCCATTGAGTTTAATCATGCAAGTAAAATTGACTTCTACATGTAAAGGTTACTAATGTGGTCAAGATTCATTATGATTATAGGTCACCTATTTGAATGGAATCTGTGTATTTAAATAGAAATTATGGAATGAGTTACAAAAAAGAATGTGAGATATTTCAAGTGAAATAAAGTTGAATGAGTTGTAATTAGAATGAGAGATATTAAAATGGACCATTCAAAAATATCTCATAGGCTCTATTCTCATTTCAAGACATCATTTCAAGACACAAAAAACTCATTCTAATGGTTGATGTGATTGATGAATCATTTGAATAGAAAAACTGAATTGTTGAAACAAATACCCATTCTAAAAGACCATTTGAATAAAAAAATTAGAATTGTTGAAATAAGCACTCATTCTAATGGATTTTCCATCTAAATAGAATTGAGTGAGTGAAATAATCGAGCCCATAAATATTAGAGTTTTTATTTTATCTTTTCCCTATGAATTATGAAGATTGTCTTATTTGCCTCTTAAATTATAAAAAATTGTATCAGTACTCTCCAGACTATAGAAATGATCAAAGTTAGCAGAGAAGACAAATCAAATGACTTAAATTAAATATAAAAGGGTACTTTAGTAATAGTAATTTTAACCTTATTATTTATGAAATTAAAAAAAATCAAAATTAATTAAAAACCGAAAACAAAGTGAAATTCATCTTCTTCCTCTCGTGTTCAAAACCGTTGGAACTCAATACACATTTTTCTCCTCTCTTTCTCTCTCTCTCTCTCTATAAATATGAACATCATCAGCACACACGAAGCCCGATAACGTGGTCGAAGAATCACAACTAAACAATGATTCTAACAAGCTTAATTAAATCATGATTGTCGTACTTCTGCAGCCATGCCTTTCATCCTCGTACTCCTCCTTAATCGGAGACTACGTACGTACATTAGGATGGAGTACTGCTGTGTGGATGTTCTCAATGTAAACGACGAATACTATAACTGCCCCAAAGCCGCTCTCACACCAATTGGTAGTACTGTTCCAGTGTACCCAGTATCGACAGTTGGATCAGATATTGAAACAGAATACGCTTCTCGATTGGGCCGAGAGTCTCCCTTGTCTGGGTCTTGAATGAAACGACATTACATCATTCACAAACGGTTGATTCTCACATAGGAAGAAGGTCCCTCATCGTGAGTATTTCAAGCACAATTGAATTGAACAGTTCTGACTTTGAATGCCAATTCTAAAAGTTATTAATAAATGTTAAGATATGTTATTACTAAATCACCCCTTGACATCTAGGTAATCTGATATGCTCATTTTTTTTTGAAAAGTTTTTTTTTTTTTAAAACCATTTGACCATTTTAATAAGCTAGGGTATAGATGAGCAAATTAAGACGTATTATAACAAAAGTTAAAGGATAAATTGTAAAAAAAAAAATATCCTCAAGTTTGGGTGTTCTGTAATTTAAACTCTGAAGTTGGGATTCTGCAAAATAATTTGTTGGGATTAAAAATTTCTAAAAATTAACACTCTAAGTTGACTTTTTGAATAATTTAACTGGTAAAAGACAATTATAACCTCAAAATCAAAGAAAATAATAAGGACTAATCTAATTTTAATAGAGAATATTATAAATTAGTCAAAAAATATATTAATTTTAAAAAATACTTAATATTAAAATATTATTTTACAAGGTTTATATTTCAAGTTTTAAATAGTATAACACTCTAACTTCAGCTACTCTTCTACCATTCACCACACAACAAATTAGTCATGTCCTAGTTTTCACTTTTCACTATAGGAATAGGACATTTACTTTTCTTTAGTAGAAAGAAAGTGAAGATAAAAACTAATGAAAGGCGGACCCACGTGCAGAAAAAGGGGCAATGGGGGTGACAGGAAAGGCAGTGCGGGTACTACTGAGTGAGTGTTTAGTGTGATGATATGTATATATAATAACCTAATAGGGTCGCATTCTTAGCATTAAAGATGAAATTTTGAAAAAGGCTGCCACAAAAGCATGGCAATGGAAATCAAGGTCAGAACTCCCCACTTCTTTTTTCTAGTCTTGTCACCGTCGACTCTGTCTCTCTAGTCTCTCCCCCCTCCTCCCCCTCTTTTTCTCGCACTCACTCAAACTCACTCACAATAATTAAAAATCAAAAACAAAATAAATATACATGCAGACAAGGGCCTTGTCGGGCTATACATAGAAGATTTGGCTATCATGTAGGAATGGTACCTAAGAAAATTTATTTGGCCCTGGTGGTAATAGAAATAATTGAGTGACAAATAAATTGAGTGAAAATTATAATTTATATTATGTTGTTTAATTAAATAACGTCAAACAGAACTATATGATTAAAGTCATTTGCGTATTCAATTATCTAAGAATCATAATTGAAATGTTCTAAATTTACTAAGTTGCCTTTTTAAAAATATGCATATTCTACATATCATTGAAGTGAATTGTTATAATTGCATATATAAAGTACTAACGATAGATTTTTAAAGTGTAAAATTGTCTTTTACAATTTGAATAATGAAAATAAAGTAAGGGAGTTTTTAGGGTAATGACATTTCTTGGGTGGTAGGAGGATAGTATTTTGATTGCTTTCCAAAATTTCATCACACTTTGATGAAAATGATTACCTCATAATTAATTAGTTTCTACAAAACGGGTTTGCTTGGATAAATTTATGTTTCGTATTTTTTTCTTTTTAATGAAATGAAAGATGAAAATATTATCAAGAATTTATTTGAAAAGATTCAACTACTCTTTTAATTTTAAAGAATAAAAAATATAAAATAAAAATATATCTAAACAAGTCTAAGTATAGACAATATTACTATGGGTACTAATCCAATAGGTATTTTTTTTTTTACCTATACATAGGTATCAATTGGGCTAATGAAAATTTTTTTTGCACATTTTTTTATTATAAAAAGTAGGAGAGAGAAATAATATTAATGATACACATCTTTTTATGTACTTAATTATAGCCGTTAGATTACCATTAGATGATGATCTAATGGCTAAAGAAAAAAATACCTACACATAGATAAAAAAAAAAAAAATACTGGATTGGCAACCTATTAGTATATATAGATACATTAGTTGATAAGTAGAGTACACTCTATTAATTACAAAGCAGAACTCATTAAAGAGCTTAGGGACTATTGAAACATCGTGTTAATCATGTGCACACGACTCTGCATATGAAGAACACAAAATCGCACAAGTCACACCTACCCAATCGCGCCTCCTTTTCAATTATAATGCACCATTAATCCAACAGAGTTGATCACATTACGTAACGCCAAGCATTACAACTAGTATAATACAATTACTAAAAGACACGATATAAATTATTAATGTTCCAGTATTTGGACGCAAAAAAAAGAAAAAAAAAAGAAGGAACGATACACAGATATTAATATATAGAGCTGAAAAGAAAAAACATCACTTGGTGTTTATCAAAATACAAAAGTTGTGTTTCCCATAATTCGGTTAAAACACATAACGGAACGGAAAAGGGCAGTGTACGGATTTTAAGCGCTTTTTAATAAATTGCTAATTAATTGCATTGGAAGGTACATAATCATGTACGTACATATCGCCCTTTAATTTAATTTAATTTAATTTTTCTTTCTTTTTTTTTTTTTTGATTGAGAGGTAGTGGTAGGTGGGCGTGTCGTTTCATAAGATTAATTAGAGCAATATTTTTATTTATTTATTTATTTTTGCTTGGGTTTTGATCTGTTATGTGCTTTTTCACACTAAAACTAAAGCGGTTCCCCGCCAGCTGACATGAGAGTGACAGACGTACGGCGTGTGGCAATTGCGTCAGATATTCCCAGCCACCAGTTGTGGACTCTAGTAGTGGGGGAATCAAATGAGGTTACCATTCTGTGGACCTCATCGTGTGTGAGTGTGTTTTTCTCACTTCTTCTATTAATCCTTAATTATCCCTCTACGCTTCCCATTTTTTCCACTATTTTCAAAGAGTGTTAGTTGCACACGCGTCATAATTAGGAACTAATTAATTAAAGAGTTGAGACTGGTTAATCATACAGGCTTTCTTTTCTCTTTACCTTAAATTACAATTTAACGGATCATAGAAAATGTACATATGTAAGAAGTATAAATATAATATTCAATTCTTCTCTTTATATGTAGTGGAAGTGTTCGGCGTCTTGAGGGGCGAAACTTGGCGGATTAAAGATGAGAAATTTCTCAAAATCTCAACCTAAAATTGCCCAACATTTTAGCAGCTTGTTGGATGGAAAGTTGGGCGAGTGGAGCTGAGCACGTTGAGCTATTAATGGCCTTCGTTATGGTTTTTTGTTTTTTTTTTTTATAAATTTTTTTTACTGTTTAGGTATTTTAAGCTGTTTTGCATGTAGATTGCAAATTACGTACTAATAGTACTTCGTGGACAATTAAGACAATGCAATACATTTGAGCATTTCGAATAAATAGACGTGTATGAGAGAAAAAAGTAACATTATAGCAAAGGCAAAAAAAAAAAAAAAAAAAACGCACAGCAAAATAAATTATGAGTTAAACTAAACATAAACCACACAACATGAAATTCACTAAAAATATACATACTAATATAACATTTAAAAAAAAAATACACAACATACATATCTAAGAACAAAAAAAAAAAAAAAAGAACGATTGTGGGTTTGCCCTTTGTGGGCAACGCGGGCAGTATATCACGTGGCCTCGATTTTTGGTGGGCAACGCGGGTTCAACAGACTCTCAATTTTTTCAACACCCCTAGTATGTATCGAAGACTCAAATTAGCATATCTCTCAACTGCGAAATAATATTAATAACAATAAAGCATATTAACAAAACAAAAAATTGACTATTTTCCTTAAAAAACAAAAAAAAAAACTGTTTATTCCGAGTTTTTAGCCTGAATTGAGCCACGTGGACTCGGCGTGGATCTTTTCCTTTTGAGTGTGGATTTCAGTAAATGTCGTCATTATCTAATAACAAGAGAGCAAATGGATCATAAAATTCTCACGCCTATGATGAATAGCAGTGCTCATTTTCCTCTCAAAGAAAACAGTACGACATTATTTGAATGTCAATGTTTAAAGACAATTTGGTTTAGTTTAAGCCTTATTTATTAATCAGTCAAAGTCAAAACAAACGAAAAAAAGTACTAATTTAAACGTTAAGACGAATTTGAAATATTAAAGTTGTAATTTCTGATGCAACTGTATCAATAGTGTTTGTACGTTGTATAGTCCAAGTCCCAAGGAGCTAGCGCAACTTCCTCTCCATTAAAAAGCTCATGTGCCACCTTGGATGCCACGCTCCACTCACAAAAGTGCAAATGTTTTGGGCCATTTTTGGTCCCTGTCTAACTGGCTCACTATCTTCACTTGCAAATTAATTTTAAGAACCTTTTCGATTTAAATTACATCAAAATTACTTAAAGACCCACTCTAATGCATTCCTAGCAGAAAAAGTAGCAAAACATAAATTTTGACGCTAAATTTATTTATTTATTTTTTAAAGTGAGGCTTAACTAATAATCTTTATTTACTACAAATAAAGAAAAATAACTTACGCGTCCTGGGAGTCGAACTCCCGACTTAATACTCAATCTCCACCCCATCCTACTCCACTCATTGAGCTAGTCTCAGTGAACTTTTTTTTTTTTTTTTTAATGCGCATCAAATTTTCAATTTTTATCATTAAATAATTAATGAGATAATTATAACTTATAATTATTACCAACCACTAACATTCACTAATGGTATACATTAGAAACAAAAAGTGACTCTTAATATTTTAAAATTATTACTCAAATAATATTTTAAAGTTATAAAATGACAACTTAATAAGTAAAAATAATATAAAATTTTAGTTAAATATCAAATTTGGTACAAAAAGTAACATTGTATTAGAGAAGGACTTCTCTGCTCAGTGCTACAGTATTATAACATCAATTGATTTAGCTCTTCATTGGAAATTTTTCTTTAATATATTAGCAAAATCTAATACAACTTAAACTACTGATCATAAACATTTGACGTTAATGGGAAATTTTTAATTTTTATCGTGGATTTTCATCATATAAATATATTCACTAAGTAGAGTGAACAAATCAATAACTAGTAATCTGACAAAACGACGACTAATGATATTCGACGTCGACAAGTCAAAATTTTATTCTTTAGTATACCGATTCGTATATTTTACAACCCCCCTCCCCCAAGTCAAAAGTTTATTCTTTAGTATACCGATTTGTATATTTCACTTCAAAGCCCCTCAATCCTTTTTTATTGAAGCCAACTTCAAACGCAATTGAGTACTAAAAAAGGATCATAATTTAGTGACATATTTTTAGTCACAATAATAAATTTGTGACTAAAACTTTTGGTATGGTCTTTTTAAACATGACATAATAATGATATTCTTTCATTTACGAATTTTTCACATTTAGTCGCTATCATTTGTTGTGACTAAAAGTAAAATTTTTTGTAGTGAAGACTGCAAAAAAAATTATGTTCTGACGTATTCAAAAAAAAAAATAAATTTCTCCCTAGTGTTGAACCTGAACCTGACTAACTCGAAACCTTAAACTGTCAATGTTTTGTTGATCCTTAGTCTCCATTTCCTCCAATCAAAAACCGAAAAAGGAAAATAAAAATAAATCACCCCATGTTTACCCTGTATGAAGTATGCACAAATGTCTAGATACTGATTAAGATTCCACTGCTGGTTTGGGCCTTCTTTGGGTTCCATTCTTACTTGTAACACGGCTTTCATTAAATGGCATGGGGTCGAACAATTGGAAGTCATCTACATGAGAGTGAATCCAATTTGGAAGGGCACTGCCTCAACTTGTCCTATATATACACATATATACATAGAGATTTTTGTAAAATCACAATAAATATGTAAAATGCATTTTGTATGGATTACGGGAATAATAGGGATTTTTTTTGGGGAACAACCTATTAAATGATAGTTAGTCATTAGATCAAAATTGAATGTGGGAAAAATTACAATTATCGATACGCTAAAAAAAATACCGATTGTCCATATAATTTCTTTCAGTTCATCCATCTGTCTACCTCATATAAAATATGTACATATATATATATATATATCTTCCAATTTAGTTTTAAATATTAGATTCAATACCCGTGACACTCTGCAAAAGCGTACGTTAACAATTCTCTATCTTATAATATTAAATTAACTCTAAGACAAATTATGTCAAATATGTATACATATATTTATATATTTATGCTAACTTCATGACATGTATTTACTTCACTAATAATTAAAAATTTCTTTGTGGGTCTTGCCTTATACAACAATTAGTGGTTAATGTTTATAATGATTATATATCTTTCGAGGGATTTTTCCAGATACATAGGTTATTATACAATTAAACTCAAATCACAAGTCTAATGAATTGATGATACTTAATTTTAAATTTTAAACTACCAAATTGGTTTTAAATTTTATCATATTTGTTTCAATTTTTAATTTAATGAATTATTTGTTTCTTTTTTTCTTTTTTTTTTTTTAAAAAAATAAGGCTTAACTAATGACCTCTACTTATTACAAACTAAAGAAAAATACCTACTATTACCAATCCCTACCCCACCCCACCCCATCAGGGATAATAGGTTTTCACGCCTACCCCGGTGTGACTCGAACTCAAGACCGAAATCCCAAGTACTGTATGCTCTTACCATTTAAGTTAACTCACTTCGTCAAAATATTTTTGGACAGAGACTTTACATTATGTTTATACTATGTGCATCATGTGCATGCATAAATTACTATCATTACTTAAAAAAATTCTTAGACATTGGTAAAAACTGTTGTCCAGATACTTTAAATATCGGTTCCAAATCTGAATTATTGAAACATTTTATAACAAAATGAACCTTGCTAATCATATTTTGTTTCTTCTCTTTTACCAAGCATATTACTGATCATAGGTATAACCAGTTGTATCCCTTTGTTTGAGTACTATTAGCAAGAAACAAAAATAAAATAAAATAAAAATAGAAACGGGCATAAAAGGTAGTGCGTATATTCTAGCTCCAGGAAATAGTATATAGTACGAATTGAATTATTGAGAAACATGGGGTGAAGGAGAGTTCACGGTAGTCCCGTATGAAGGTGCCATAGTCAGCATAAATAAGTCCAATATAGAATAGAAAAGAAAAGAAAAGAAAGGGGTTTAAATGTTTGGCGGTCGAGAAGGAGAACGTCACATTATGTCGGAGATGAAGGGCTAAGTATGGAGCTGGCTCCCGCAGATGCCGACAACTTGAAATATTTCCCGATGTGCATTTCCGTGTCCTCGTCCTAAGTTTCATGTCTTTCTCCCCCACTTTAGTAATATTGCTTCCGTTTTATGAGGCATCATTTCGTTGCTACAAATTAATCCCTTTTAATAACATTCCAAACGTAATTATAATTTCAATTAAATTCTTCACTAAAATCGTGTGTTTTTATGGTTATTTTTTATCCCTAATATTGGTTACGTAAGTCACGCTAATTAATTAACAATAAGCTTTTGGTTTTCTACATTAGTAATTGCTAGCGAGATTTACAAAGTCCAACTATTAGTGGGTCATGAACATGTTGGGCTGTTCCCATGATGTATAGATGTGTCAAGCTAGGGTCATCTTATCCTATATGCTCTTTATAATCACCGAATGCATTTTGCCACACGGGATGGTATTACAATTCGCATCAATTTATTATTCACCCCTTGATTAACTGATATATATAAATATATAGCGGTTAATATTTTCTTTTTGTAACCTTTGGGTATGCAAGTTTTAGCTAAATGCGGTATAACGGTTAAAAAAAAAAGAGTTTTCCTAATAATAGGCAATATTTAATAGATAGTCTGATAGATTTGTGCCGCATTTTTAATTTTTTTTAATTTTTTTACAAAATTAAGCCATACACTACGTAAATTTTTTACTGAGAATTCTAGTACTTCTCTTTTACTTTTACCTCAGAGTCAGAGATGAACAATGGAGTTCCTCAACATATATGCAAGGTAAATAAATAAATAGTAAATGGATGAAGAAGGAATCGGAATGTGATTAATTTCACATGTCACAATGACGGGACAAAAGTGATTTAAAAAGAAAAAAACATAATCTAGCATTTGAAATCAGAAAATAAACTTTTTTTTTAATTGGGAAAAAAAAGAAAAAAAGTAAGTAAATGAAGGAAATGAAAAAAAGTAAAATGGGAATAGGATAGGGTTATAGAGAATGAGATTTCACAAAATGGAAAGTATAGGAAAGGGTTATCGAGTAGGGCTAAGACACCCCGTTTTTTGCAGGCGGGTAATTGATGGCCACACTCTTCCCCCTTCTCTTATCGTCTCTTCTCACTCTTCACAACATATAAAACAAAACAAAAAAGCCACAAAAAAAAAAATAGAGAACTTAATTAATAATTTAATTAAATATAATAATTAGCGTTATAAATACACATAGAGAGAGAAAGAGAGAGAGCAAAGAGATAAAACAAATTTTTTTTATTAAAAAAAAAAATCATACTAAGAAAAATTAGCTGTGGATGAAGCTGTGTCTTTGGTACGGTGATGATGATGAGTTATGTTAGCTAGGGTGAGCTTGAAACCATGTAGATCTTCTCCATTAAGTGATTAGGATTAGGTTAAAAAGAAAAGAGGGTTTAAGCAAATTCAAGCCATGGAGTTCAAGGAGCACGAAGACCAGGACCAAGACCAAGACCAAGACGAGGAAATGGAGGATATCCCCGCGGCTCCACCGGGTTACGACTCCTCCTCCGCCAGGCCCAGACCCGGAGCGGGGGCAGGCGAAGGCGGCGCGTCGAGCACAAACGCGAGGAAGAGCGTCGTCATCAGGTACAGGGAGTGCCAGAAGAACCACGCGCTGAAGCTGGGCGGGCACGCGGTCGACGGGTGCTGCGAGTTCATGGCGGCCGGGGAGGAAGGCACCCTCGACGCACTCATGTGTGCCGCCTGCAACTGCCACCGCAACTTCCATCGCCAGGAGTGTACGGACGGAGGAGGAGCAGCCTCCTCCTCTGTCTCCGCCGATCACCACCACAACAATTACCAACTCTACCACCACGGCCTTGGCCACCAGTTCTCCTCATCTCCCTACTACGGTCGGGCAGCCCCGCCCGGCCCATCTGGGTACCTCCACCTGACCTCGCCGCCGGCCCACCCGAGCCGACCCCCCTTGGCCCTCCAGGGAGTTTCGTCCGGCGGCGGCGGCGGAGGCCAGAGCAGGGAAGAGGGGGAGGACGCTTCGATTCCGAGCAGTAGCGGTGGAAGCGGAAGCCGGTCGAAGAAGAGGTTTCGGACAAAGTTCACGGCGGAGCAGAAGGAGAAGATGCTTGAGTTCGCGGAGATGGTCGGGTGGAGGATCCAGAAGCACGACGACGCTGCGGTGGAGCAGTTTTGTTTGGAGACTGGAGTCAACCGCCATGTTCTTAAGGTTTGGATGCACAATAACAAGCACACTCTCGGTAAGAAACCCTAATATATCCTGGATACAATATATATATATATATATATATATATGTTTTGCTCTTATATTTGATTCCACCAAGATAATCATATGGTCAAGAAGATTGGGGCAAGGAGAGGGTGTTGGATCGGAACTATATATTAATGTAGTACTGTGAATTGATCAGTACTTCAAATTTATTTGCTAATGATCTAACTAGCTAGGGTTGTGTACTTCTAGCTTGATATTCTTGATTCACTTATTTGGCTAGCTAGCTAGTTTTTTGTTTTCTTCTTATTTGATTGTTGATTTATGTTAACTAATTAAGCTAGACTTAATGTTGAAGCTCGTCAGTAGACCATTCTTTCTCTGATGAGCCAATATTTTTTTTGCTCCTTAATTAATTCCTAGTTGAGTATTTAACTTAGACCACAATACTTGAAACCATTATAGTTAATTAGTTTCAGAACGGTTTTGGAGTTCCACGATTAATAATGATCTGTTACATGTGAGCTTTATAATTTGCTTGCTGTACTATTTTCCAATTTGGGTCTCCATTTTTGGGCTAATTTCGATTCTTCATAATTTTACGCATATATTGTCAGTTAATTTGCAGCTTTTACTGTTGATCAATATATATATATATATTTCAGACATGAGAGGCGGATTAAACTGATTGAATTGTTTATAAAAATGATGATGATGATGATGAAACGTTGGAATAAACGAGAGAGAAAATCCAGTAAGTGGAAACATCAAATTACAAGCATTAATGCTTATATGCCAGGCATGCATAGCTGCATTTATTTCCCTTTACTAATATTCACATGTGTCATCTTCTACTCTTTCTCTTCCATTAATATGACCGCTTTTACCTTTTGCTATATCTATGTGTACTTACGTATATGTACTAGCTACTTCGTGTAGTGGTACATATGAGTATTTATATACGTATACATATACACGCATATTGTAAATAAATATAAATATATTTCTCCGTGGTATAGATATATGTAATTATATATATTGAATTAGTATCAACCAGCTCCATTTGCATTCTGATCAGAAACTTGGAGCTGATAATACGCATCGACCAGAAAAAAGGCATAAGTTATAGTTTAAACGATTTTACCTTCTTCTGCTTCTTTACTTTTTCTTAAAATATTTCATATATATATATATATATATATGTATTAAGTAAATGTTCTCTCTTTTCACTCTTTCTGAATCTGCAGTCTTGTTCTGTCTTAATCAAGGCCTCTGATTTTCTGCCCTCTCTCTCTCTCTCTCTCTCTCTCTCTTATTTTTTTTTTAGATGTGGTCTTAAAACTATTCATCTTCTTCCTTCTTGTTTCTTTCTTTACTTCTACTGAATTAATCAGAAATTTGTATATAAACTATAAACAGAAACAAGTAAATATTGTGTCAAAGTTCTTTGGCGAAAAAAAAAAATACAAATAAAAGAACTAAAATTCGAATGAGGTTAATTATTTTTCTTTGCTATTTGATAATTAATTATTCGCATGTATGTTATTTTAGCTTATTGCATGTGAATGAGGCATGAAATTGTAATTAAGCACATCTTAATTAATGCACTTTTCTACATTAAATCTATATAATTTAATGTTGGTAAAACTTGCAACTTTCTTTTTCATTTTTGATTCTGTGTTTTACTTGCCTTTGAAATGGTTATGTGAATGAGGTTGTAACCTAGTTGATCAAACGCCCTCAAATTTATATGTCAATCATGGACAAAATATCGGAGTTATTGGATACGAGCAAAGTCTTATATTGGCAAAATATCGAACGAGAATGGGTTTTTAATGGATTTGGCTACTTTACTCAATGACGTTTTCAGATGGAACTCCACTCAATCATGGACAAAATGCATATGTCTTTTAACTTGTTTTGTTAAACACAATCCTCTAAATTGTGCAGAACTAATAAATTCTATGTATGAATGTTGATTTATTTTCTATGATTAATTAACTTTGTTGGTGACAGTACTCAAGCCATAAATGCCACTACGGAAAATAAGATGCCGAAAAAAAAAAAGACAATACATAGGGAGATTAAAAGTATAGTGAAAATATTACCTCAATAGAATTATAGTGCAATAATATATATAGAGAAAATCTCCACTTTTTTTTTTCGGTTATGGAAAGGAAAGGAATTAAACGAGATGAGGCATGCGCACCAAGTTTTCATTATCAGTCTATCAGAATAAAATGATCTTAAATACAATAGAATTCTCTTCCATATTTGCTCTATATATAGTTCTTAAAATTAGAGGGGTAAATATTTGATCATAACTGTAAAATTCTTATTTTTAAATGGGTAAAAGGGAAATTTTACAGTCAATGGTATTTTGGTAAATATCAATTTTTGGAATATTAAAATCAAAATATCTGAAATATTTTATTATATCAATAGTTTCCAGAAATTGCATTTAAATCCCTCGATTTTCTCATCTTCTTCAAGAGAGGTCCCTGAGAGAGAAAAAGAGCACCGAAACTTCAAAACTTCGCCGCCGACACACGGTAGCTCCAATCGCCCGATGCATGGGCCCTCCATCTTCCTCAGCGATGAAGCCACGCCGCCAAGTCTCGCCGGATTTCGTCCCTAGAAAACAGAGATTGGCCACCTTGAAGTTTCCGGCCACCGTGAGCTTTTTTGGTCACCAGAGCTTCGCCGGACCTCCTTTTGAGACACCGATAGTACCGTTGGATTCGTCTCATCGTTTTCCAACCACTTTCAGCCGTTAACTCACCGCCGGTAAGATTTTTACTGTTTGGGCCGTTTTACCAAAGTTTGTAAAAAGTGATATTTTTATAATTATTTCGTTAGGTAATTATTTTATCCGAGGTAACTATTTGAGGTAACAGTTCAATTACCTGATTTTAATATCTGTTTTAATTTATAATTATATTAAAATAGATTTATGAAAAATCGTGATTTTACGATGATTTGATAAATTGTTGAAACGTTTTAGATTATACTAGGATTAGACTATGTGGAATTTAAAAATATTTTTTTATTGTGATTGTGGGGTAAAACAGTGGTGTACTGCCCATGTTAGAGTTTATCTCAAGATAATGCCAAGTGAGATTTTAAAACAAGATTTGATTCATTGATGTATGGTTGTTGTGAATTGTTTCATGTTGTATATACCATAAGATCACACACTTGAGTTCCATTATTGCATTATGGTAGTTTAGATCGCTGGCGCTAAGTGAAAGACCTAGGCCTCTGCATAGATTTTTAGCTGATACACCTATGGGTAGTGTCAGGATGCTAAGTAACTCTGCTACAGAGATATTGTAGGATCGTGATGGAAGAATGAGAGCTCACTCATATACTTGGTTGATTTATGATATGTATAATTATATGGATTTGGTTTTGATTTTGAATATGAGATTATTCGGGATATCAATTATTTTATAAACTTGGTTTATAAATGGATTTTGGAAAAAGTATTAACCATGCAGGTTTGGTAAAAATTGCATCTATTCAAAAAGGTAATTGAATTTCTACTGAGCATGTGAATACTCATCCCCCCTATTTCTTCCACTTTCAAGTGTTTGACCATTTGAGGTAGTCGTCTTAATGGATAGACAAGCTATGTAATTCTACTCTTAATCCCTAGTGGGTGTTCATATACTGTTGTCTTTCTTTCCTTATTTAATTATTCAACTAAAATTAATAAATCTACGAAGTGGATGTATAAGGATAGTTTTATAGTTAATTTGAGAACTTGAAACTACAAATGATTTAATGTAATCATTTTGGACTTTGGATTAAAGTTTTCAATTAAACTCAGTTTACCATAATCCATGAATTATTTATAAGTTTTCAAACGAATTTATCACAAGCTTTCTTAGACTCTAATGATATTTTTCTTAAGTAATTAAAGCTACTAATTATTTTAATAGTTGTGGAATTTATAATAATTTGAGGACTAAAACGAAATTATTTAATACACAATTTTCCTTGAATTTCATAAAACTAATATTTAATTACTCTTTCACCTAAAATTACTAAAAGTCACGGCAGGTTTCAAATCCATCTAGGATGGTATCAAATAAATGGTATCAAAGCTGCAGGCTTCAAATCCATCTAGGATCTTACATATGATATTTTGCTGTTTAAAAAGAGATTTTGGAAAGTGCTTAACAAATACCTCATACATCACTTAGGAATTGGCTAAATATGTTGTCTTTGTTTTGATTCGTTCTAAATCCTTCGTTCATCTCCCTAGAGTAAAATTCTAGTATCCTTGATATGGTTATAAGCCAGAAATTCTAATCTCAGAGGTGTTACGATTAATACCAAACTAGTGAATTCTACTTCTATGCAAATTCTTTGATTCAAATAGATATTCGTATTTATACTCCTAAGTTCATTTAGATAGTGAGCTATGTATGAACCTTGAAGGTTCTATGATAGCTAACTTGTGCTAGGTATTTTAAATACCTTAGATTAAGTCGGTATTTCATAACCTTTTAGGATGTGATTTAACTTTCTGGATTTTTGTACACTTTTAATTACTCGGTTCGAATAATTGGCGGTTAATTCTTATATTTAAAATATTCAGATAGGTAATATCTTTACATGACATATGGCTCCTTCATTAACAAATTTATATGATACATATATTGAGTTTGCTTAAATGTGGTGCTGTACTTATATCACTAAGTTTGGCTTTAATTGTGCATTGGTAGAATAAAGTGATTTAATTTCATTGGACATTCTTTGACTATTTAGTTTTTTCTGAATTACTGCATCATGATTGTGTATCATTGTAAGTCGTTTACTTGAAATAATTTGTTTTGCCTACTTGATAGCTGCATACCTAGTTTACTTGTCTTTCCAAGGTAAAGCTTTTGTAATTAAAAAATTTTTCATGATTAATGGACAAAGATAATTTTTTATGGTTATGGTTTTTTTTCGGACTTACATTTTTTTCTCTAAATATATCGGCTTTGTAATCCTTGGGTAAGAAATTAATTAGCTATTATTAATGTAATCAAATTTAGAACTATTTACATGTTAGGTAATTCTTGGATTTTCAAAATTGATTAATATAGTTTGGAATGAAATAGGCTGCTATGATTGATAAAATTCCATACCTTCATTTTCAAGAGAACCATGGATATTTTAAATATCAAATAGGTAAAAGTGATTCACTTTTTTAAATAAAGATTAGTTTTAAAACTTATAGACTATTTAAAATTGGATGTTTGTAAGATGGCATTATTGTAAAGTTTGAATCTTGGTGTATATAAAATTTAGCTATGGTATTAAATTAATCCTAATCTAAATCTGATAGTGTTAGTTAGAGAATTATTTAGATCAAGAAAGTTTTTATAAACTTAAGGTTCCAAGTATCTTTCTAGATTTGAATGTGATAGATATTCTTGGTACTTGACTTATAAGCTAAAATGTATTTTCACGTATATATTTACAAGTTGACTTGGAACTAAATATGGAATATTTATGAAAAAAATTTTATGGCAACTTCAAGAAACAAGTTTAATTTCAAAGAAAACGTTTGGTACGAATTAATAGAATATAAGTATAAATTTTTGGAAGAATTGTGTATGTGTCAAAGATGTCATATTTACAATATCTTGTTATATAAATTTCGCTAAGTAAAAAAAAAAAATAGTAATAAAATCCGGTTTAGAATCTTCTGTGAATGAAAAGAATATTAGAATTTAAATCCTAGTTTGGAGGTCTTATAAACCGTTGTTATTATGGTTAGTTAATTAGACTTGGTTATGCTTCCAAGCTTCCATGTATATGACCTATATTAGTAATGTATATATTGATGGTATTTTGATCTAACACTTAGGAAAAATATACATGTATGCAAATATGAAAAACACATGATCACATTATGAACACAACAGAAAAGTTAGCGGATTTAGGTTTTAAAATTTTTACATGAAAACAGTTTTCATAACTATAGAATATACATATATCATATACATGATCATGTATAACATAAATCAAATCTAAATACATAAACCCTAGAGATGGGATTAAGGTTTACCTCTTGTAGCGTATTCCTCCTCGATCTCCTTATTGATGGTAATCAAATCTCCATCCCTAGATCTTCTTGTCTATGCTCTTACTCTTGGTTGATGAGGTGAGTGGGCACTAAGTTGAATATTACGTTGGAGAATGATCAAGAACACCTTCTTGATCTTTTGGAATACCGGGACGTGAGATGAGACTTTGAGATTGCAGAAAACTTTTTATCTTCTATCTTTCTCAGCCTTGGCTGAATTCTCTCTCTCTTTCTCCCTCTGTGTTTCACGTGTAGTACTCCTAAAGTTACAGTGCAGTTTTTTCTCTCATATATCTTATATATATGGGGCCAAAAACTGCTAATCTCAGTCCAACTAGGATTGGGCTTGTTCTCCAATTTGGGATTTGGGTGTATTTTTATAAATATGTCCAACTCATAAAGCTTATTTATAAAAATACCAACTTCTGTGTAGAATCATTATTTTACACAGCTTCATGAAACTAAGTTCATAAATTCCACTAACCAATTAATGAGCTTTGTTGAGTTAGACAAGGGACCTAATAGATCCAAATAATCTAAGCTCTAATAGTATGATAAATACATAATAACTCTTATTAAGGTATTTATATAAATACTATTAGTAAAGTAGACACTCCAGTAAAGGCTCAATACTGCACTCTTAGATTAAATGTCATGCCTTTTATAGAGGTTTAATCAACTAGCCTTGATTAACCGATCCATCTAGCATATTCTATACCACATATAGAATCCCTATACAATGCGTAGTTGGATAGGTAAAATTACCGTAATACCCATCCAACACATATTTACCTTTAAGTTACCATCTCTCTATCAAGGAATAATGTTGTCGATAATTTTGTTCTCAATGGCTATTTAGACAAAATTATCAACCAATTCACAAAGTGAATACTAAGAGCTTAGATTTAATTATTCTATGAATCTTGAAAGACCTTAAAGTGGCATTAATGTATAGTGTTCTTAACTATTTGGTGTTCCCATCAATTCATAAGCCATAACCTCTAATATGCTAGAGTTCACCTCTAATTTCATAGAGGCTAGTCTTTTAACAAATCAAAAAGCTACATCCTATGAAAGCAAGTCTAGTCAAACGTCAAGGATTAAGATCTACATGCTAAGAACTAGTTTGTGGTAATATAAAAATTGAGTTACGACACTTTAATTCTTTATATTACCTGGTCCAGTTCAATACACATAACTTATTTATGTTATACTAGTATTTCTATCAGAAGTCAGACACTTCAATGATTTGAGATATATCATTCCCATTGATATAGACAAACACTACAATCTTTAGTAAATAAAGTATTCCATCTTTATTTACAGACTGTGTACTAGTTAATTTAGACTTAGATAAAGAAACAAGTCTCCTTATAATTAACACTTAATCATGCTTGTTTCTTTATACACAAATAAAGTCATAGAATCTTTTTCAGATAAATAAACTATTCAACTGAGATAGTTTAATCTAGCAAATATCATAATTGCATATAAGAGAAAGTTATTTACACTAAAAGGGTAAAATTGAAAATATGCTTTCAAGGGTAAATATCCCAACATATATGATGTTAGTGAATTTTAGGACCAGGTTTCAGATACAGACAAATGGGATTATCTCAGTATAATGTTGATCTGGTATGATCAGGGGGACAATATCGTATGTATTCGACATTTGGTTTGCTACTCTAGTTTGGTGCCTAACAATCAGTCGTTAGATTATAAGAGTCTTGTATTGTTGACTCTTAGTCTTTATTATCATTACTACTCTTGTTTTGTGTACCGACTTAAGGACGTCATTCTTATTTTCATTGTATCTGTCGATGGGTCACCTATGATTCTATATAACTTTGTGTACTTGTTTAACTCGTGCCTTGTGTGACATTGGCATGTTGACAAGATTCTAACACCAAGTGAAGGGCGTATGTTTCACGCTCCTTGTATAACTCGTGTTTGATTCGATCCTCCTATACCCTATCTTTGATTGTTCATTATCTTTTTGACTGTTATTCCTCAATGTTCCTCTCGTACTCCTTGTATTATATTCGAATTTCAGGACGAAATTCTTTAAAGAATGGAAGATTGTGAAATCCTTCTTTTTAAATAGGCAAAAGGTAATTTTACAGTCAATGACATTTTGATAAATATCAATTTTCTAAATATAAAAATCAAAATAACTGAATATTTTATTATATCAATAGTTTCCAGAAATTATATTTAAATCCCACAATTTCCTCATCTTCTCCAAGAGAGGTCCCGAGAGAGAAAAAAAGTACTGAAACTTCAAAACTTCACTGCCGACACACCATAGCTCCGATCGCCCGATGCGCTGGCCCACCATCTTCCTCACCTCAAGAAGTCATGCTGCCAAGTCTCACTGAATTTCGTTCTCAAAAAACGGAGATCGGCCACCTTGAAATTTCCGGCCATCCTGAGATTTTTCGACCACTGGAGCTTCACTGGATCTCCTTTCACGACACCAATGGTATCCTTGGATTCGTCTCGTTGTCACCGTTATTTCTCGACCACTTTCGGCTATTAACTCACGGCCGAAAAGATTTTCACTGTTTGGGCCGTTTTACCAAAATTTATAAAAAGTGATATTTTTATAATTATTTTGTTAAGTAATTATTTTACCTGAGATAACTATTTGAGGTAGGGGTTCAATTACCTGATTTTATATCTGTTTTGATTTATATTTACATTAAAATGGATTTATGAAAAATCGTGATTTTACGATGATTTGATAAATTGTTGAAACGTTTTGGATTATACTGAGATTAGACTATGTGGATTTTTATACTTATTTTTTCATTGTGATTATGGGGTAAAATAGCAGTGTGTTGCCCATATTACAGTAAATCCTAGGATAATACCAAGTGAGATTTTAAAGTATGATTTGATTCATAGATACATGGTTGTTGTGAATTGTTTCACATTGTACATACCATATGATCACACACGTGAGTTTCATTATTGCGTCATAGTAGTTTAGATCATTGGCGAGTTGCTACAGCGCTAGGTGAAAGACCTAGACCACTGCGTTTTTGGCTGATACACCTACGGGTAGTATTAGAATGCTGGGTACCTCTGCTACAGAGGTATTTCTAGGCCGTGATGGGAGGATGAGAGCTTACTCATATACTTGGTTGATTTATAATATATACAAATATGTGGATTTGGTTTTGGTTTTAAATATGAGATTATTCAGGATATCAATTATTTTATAAACTTGGTTTATAAATAGATTTTGGAAAAGGTATTAACCATACAAGTTTCGTAAAAATTACATCTATTCAAAAAGGTAATTGAATTTCTACTGAGCATGTGAATGCTCACCCCCCTACTTCTCTCACTTTCAGGTGTTTGACTATTTGAGGTAGTCGTCTTGATGGATAGACAAGTTGTGCAGCTTGTGTATGCAATTCTACTCTTAATCCCTAGTGGGTGTTCATACTCTATTGTCTTTCTTTCCTTGTTCAATTATTTAGCCAAGATTAGTAAATCTACTAAGTAGATGTATGAGGATGGTTTTGTAGTTAATTTGAGAACTTGAAGCTATAAATGATTTAATGTAATCATTTTGGACTTTGGATTAAAGTTTTCAATTGAGCTCAGTTTATCATAATTCATGAATTATTTAAGAGTTTTCAAACGAATTTATCACAAGCTTTCTTAAACTTTAATGGGTATTTTTCCTAAGTAATTAAAGCTACTAAGAGTTTTAATAGTTGTAGAATTTATAACAATTTGAGGACTAAAATGAAATTATTTAATACATAATTTCTCCTAAATTTCGTAAACATAATATTTAATTATTCTTTCACCTAAAATTACTAAAAGTCACGGTTTCGGATTTCTAATCGTGACAATAAGCAACTAAATTAATTAACCCCTATTTAGTTTCCATTTTCTTTATTCAATTAACCTCTCTTTGACAATTCGACATTTTGTTTTCCCAACAGTACTAATTGTTGTGCATATCATGATATTATTTTCACCATAGATGCATTCCTTAATTATATATTAATTAATTATTCGGATAGGGTCGTTAAAATATCAAAAACAAGAACCAACCAGTAGCAAATCATAATAAAGATTCGCCTAATATATATGATAATTTGTGGAATTTTTGAAGTTAGTTGGCCAAATTTCTTCCTTCTTTACTGAAACTCTGACCCATAGTTATAGCACATTCTCCATCAATACTTGTATATGAACCCGGCCCCTCTAAGTATTTGATCTTTTTTTTTTCTTTTTTACAACAAATCTTAACCCTTAAGAGTAATTATAGTAACTACAATTTTTTTCTCAGAGAAAAATTGTAACAGATAGGAGCGCAGTCAAAATATATCCATACTTTCTTGTATTCAACTGCATGTATGTCATATACTCGATTACCCAAAAAAGAAAATTCATGACGTTGCGATAATAATTAATAGCAGTAGAAATAATAAATGTACATGGAATTAAAAATTATATACTTGTTTTCTCATCTGTTAATAAGCTAGCGAGTGACGAGGACGAGTGTCTCATTAACGCATGCATTGTTTTTACCAACGGAGACAGCTTTTCAATTTTGTATTATTTGACCTCCTCGTAACCGTTCTTTTGTAGTTTGTTTTCTTCTGCTTAAAAACACAAGAACTCATGTACACTTGTTAATAGATTACTTTAATTGCTTTCCATATTAATCTCACATGTAAAAAAGAGTGCTTGTTGTCTTGCTGGATTATTTGATCTTTTTCCCCACTTAAAATTCACTTTCAAAGTTGACTACTTTTTCTTTTTCTTTATTTTTTTTTTCCCAACAAAAACTTCTTAAAGAACAAAACAAACCGCCTTTCAAAAAAAAAAAAAAAAACAAACCGAAGACAACTTTTTTGTTTTATATTGGTATTTTACATGTATATATAGTAATTAATCTTTTCTAGTTGCTAAAAAAAATCTTAGTTAGGTAATTTTCTCTTCTCGCCTCTGCGCTTTTATTTATGAGTTTCTTTCTCTTTTTAATAATTAGCCTCTTTTGGAGATTTTTCTATTAAAAAAAAAGTGAAATTTCTCCATAATTCAGGAATTAAATTTTAGTTTTATTTGTGATTAACTTCCTACACATGTGAAGGGAACGACGATGATTGTCACTGGGAGATTAAGGAGCTGTCTCAAGGAATGTGATTACTTAGCTATTTTGATTTCTTTAAGTTTTCAATTATTCGTAGCTAGGGGAAATAACTATGTAGCGCATAAGGCTGCTTGGGTTACTTCGACTTTCTTTTGATTGTTTTTCTGCTTATGATATTCCTAATACGGTCTTTTCTGACCGCCAGACTGCAAATGTAGTTTAGTTCGTTGTTGAGGGTGGTAGTTGTGGCTTTCTCCTCGGCCTTCTTTGATTTGTTCCCTTTTCAATGAAGTGTTTCTTCAGCAGTAAATTAAAAAAAAAAAAAAAAAACCTTCCTACAGTACATGTGACAGTACTGTCTCTTCTCCTCAACGTAACTTCATGATATAATTATAGTTTTAACTTAATATAGGCTATCTGCATCATTTTAGATTAATGTAGGTATTGGTTTATTCATCGCACGTTATAATCTTTAAAACCCCGCAACTCCTTCACGTATAGATACACACACACACATATATATATATATATATATATACGGATATATATATATATGGACACATTCATGAACTATATTACTCCTAGCAAATCTGAAATTGGCTATTTAATTTTAAGTACGTACTTAATTTCTGGACTTCAAAACATGCATGGCACTAACCCACTAAATAATTTTGTAGTAAATTAATTATTTGTTCTTAATTATAAGATGTACGAAACTCCGTTAATTATTAGATACTCTAAACTGAACAGGTACGTGAAAAACATATTTAATTATAATTGCAAGATTATAATAGTACAGTCGACATGTTTTATTGTTTGTCAACATATAAAAAATGGTTTAAAATAGTCTATTAGTTGGTAAAATATTACATTTGGTCTATAAGTAGCTTTGGAGGGGGAAAAAATGGTGGGTCTGCATACATGTTGACAGTCGTGCATATTGCAGCTTTACTGATAAATGTGGCATCGATAATTTGTGGTCTCTGTACAAAGGGGAATAGGGATAGACAAAATATATAGATAGCTAAAACAATTCGTACTATAGAAAAATAGATCACCATCAAATGTTTTTCATTTAAATTTGATTAGAACTCGAGAATAAGAATTCAGGAAAATAATAATAATAATAATAGTAATAATAATAATAATAATCCTATTGTTCAGATAGTATGTGCGTTATATGTGCTAAAAAAGAAAATGTAATAATAATCCTATTGTTCAGATAGTATGCACGTTATATGTGCTAAAAAAGAAAATGTATAGAGGGACAAATTCAAATAAATCGTGGTACCTTTAACAAATCTGAAAAACGAAAAATAAGAAATATATGTACAAACGTTTGGTCACTTAGGCCACTACGTACTCTGACCAATCCAAAGGCATTGGATTTTATTCTTACACCGTTAACTTGGTCAAAAAGTAAAAGAAAAATGTATCAGACAAAACGTGGCAGTAGTTATAGGAGAAAGTGAATAGCCATTGGCCTATAAAATATAATGGAGAACTAATTTTCACAATAAGAATAAAAAAGAAGGTAAAAGGAATTGCGCATGTTCAGTAATCATGGCTCCTTTAGTTTTTAAAGAAGTTCAAACCAAACATATGTCAACTCGATTATTTCTCCATCTGCTCTGACATATTAACGTGCCTCCATAATCCGTGACTGTCGGCATCTAAGAGAGAGAAAGAAAAAGGGTCCTACGTACTATAGCATCAGTCATCCTAATTAATTATAATTCTTTCGGTATTTTATATAGATTTATTCATACAATGCATGTACAGATTATATGGCAATGGCATATTATATGGATCATATCAAACAAAACGAGACATGCACATATATATATATAGGGTTATAGTTCATACATTGCCCCTAATATTTCTTTGACGAATCTTGACCATTAGACTAAAATATGTCCAATCCAATCACACCTATTTATTATTTAATTATCATACATATAAATGTGATAGTAGTATTGTAAAACTATTTCAATTGGATGAAACGTGAATAATGATTTTCATATCATAGATGTAATTATTTTCCCTATAATAACATCTTGGCATATATATATAGCTTACCATATTCTTTCGAGACTGGTGGTTTCTTTTTCTTTTCCTTTTTCTTTCTTTTAATTAAGACAAGTATGTTGATCAAGACTGACCCTAGCCATGCATACAAAATAGAACAAAAAGGAGGAAAAGATAACTTAGCACATTCCAACCGCTACATTAAAGAATACGAAACCTCTAATTATATACATAATACATAGATCAGAGAGAGAGGTCATTTACTTTAAGCAATAATGTACTTTAAGTCCACCACTCCGTTCTCTATACTACAAGCCACGGAAAGAAGCGAAAAAAGAATTACTTATGCAATTTTTCGCAGATAAAAATGGCCGTATAGTAAGACATTATGTTATATAAGTATACATATGAGCAAAACTATAGATATATGAATACCTTTCCTTTATGTTGATCAAGATATATGAATGGTTTAGGCTCTCACTTTACTCATGGCAGATCACCCTTTGGACTTTAAAACTATGGCCCATGTTTTAGATGGATTATGAGTGTTATTTTGTCATTTTTGTCTTTGTTTGCTTGCATTGATCATTGCCGGTGGTTGGGATGTAGAGTAGAAGGATGGGCCGAAAGTTCGCTAATTGGGCTGGGTCTGGGCCCTACTCGCACTTTGTATCAATCTTCTTTCGACCAAAATACAATTATTATATTTGCCGATTCCATGTTTGAGTTTGAGCTTATGTGTAGACCTTGTACCGGAAATATTATTATATATTACGGCTCCGGTTACATTATCGAAAAATACTCCTGAAAGTGAAGTTGTACAAAACAATTGACAACTAGAAACCCCTTATGGTCTTTTCTCTCGATTGCATCATGTGCTTCAGTGTGTATGATGGTGACCAAAAAGAGGTGTTTAAGAACAATGGCATAACCCTTTTCTAATGAGTGATTAGTTAGGCTACGGTCTATGTGGTACCTTGATTAATTAGTGAAACAATCACATCAGTCGCAATTATGTTAAAGGGACTTACAAAGAGACGAATAGTCGCGATTGTGGTTAAAAAAACAATCCGTAGATATCTACAATGAAGTAAACAGTTACATACAATTGTCCTTGGCACAATACTATAAAATTCAGAAACTTGTGCTAATTTTGTCTAAAGACAAACCTCAAGGCTCAATTTTTCAGTTCCCATTTACACGTTTGAGTAAAACAGAAAGAAAAAACTCGTGCATGAATACGATGCACCATCTCACACCATGAAAACATTCTCGTAATGAATTTTCTTTCTCACCCTTCCCTACTTTTGAGTTATTAACGCATGTTAACAATTGAATACGATAAAGTAACACGACTCGAAATTCGTATATTTACTCGATACACTTAACATGAAATTAACTCGAATTAACACAATTAATCAATTTTTTATCAAAACATATCATAAAATATTTATATAATATTTCATAAAAAATATTTTCTAATGCATTTAAATAAGAAACAATAAACTATTGGGGATGGCTACGGTAGGGGCGTCCCTACGTAGGGTCATGCCTTAATTATCGTTGGATGGGAATCTGTGAGGAATAACGGGAATCTGTGGAGAATCTATTTATATACAGATTCCCATCCAACAGTGAATAGACAGGGCCCTACGTAGGGGCGCCCCTACTGTAGACGCGCCCTAAACTATTTTATCTTAATAAAGTAAAATTAAAATGAAATAAATTAATGAAATAAATAACTATAATATTTAGAAATATTATGATGCATCAATCTAAACGATGTTTTTATTAAACAACGATATATTAAACAGAAAATACATAGAGTAATACTATACCCACACCATATAACATAAATTATCAGCCCTACGGCCTACTGTTCAAACCTTACTTTCCGAATCAATAAGGGCTTGTTTGGTTCACCAATTCCATTCTATTGGAATGGAAAATCCATTTAAATGGGTGTTTGTTTCAACAATTCCAATTTTTTCATTCAAATGATTTTTTAGAATGTGTGTTTGTTTCAATAATTCAGTTTTTCCATTCAAATGGTCCATCAAAAAAATCAACCAGTGGAATGGTTTTTTTGTGTCTTGGATGAAAATGGAGAAGAGATGTTTTTGAATGGTCCATTCCAATGCTCCCATTTGAATTATAACACATTCTATTATTTTTTCAATTCAAATGTCTCCCATTTTAATTATAACACATTTCACAATTTTCATTCAAATATGTCCATTCAAATAGGCAAACCAAACCGGGCCTAATTTATTTTATCTATATTTCTCGCTATCAAATGTTTGAATGATTGGTTTTGCATTCGTCCAACAATCTGCGCAACACTCCATGTTAACATTTTCAGGAGACAAGACTAAATGATAACTTGTTTGACATGACCCACAAGCCTGGCTTTATTAAGCAAAAATTGTTTGCACCGTGTTTTGAGACTTTTATAGTATGCGAGCTACGTCTTTTTGTTTCGTTTTCTTCTGACATTTCGTCAGGCCCCCACATTCCTTTTCCCTCAGTTATTTGAAAAATCATCGGCCCCAATAGCATCTCTAGTAAAAATGTAAAACACAAGCATTAAGGCGAGAATTTAGCGATAAGCGTGTTAATTTAATTGTCGATTGTTTATACCATTACTATTTGTCCTTAAATCTTGCTTTAGTTGCTAAATTTTAAATTTCTTATTTTTCTCCCTGGACACAAATCGTGTACTTATCGTAAGATTCAATGGTAAAATTGTAATTTCATACAAGAATTAGAATTGGATTTAGAATAGTTTCTTTTTTATCTTTTTTGTTCGCCTAGAAGAGACTTTTCTAAAGTTGTAAGGACTAAAACAAGAAATTTAGTTAGGAAACCAAAACCTGAGACTATCAATCATGGGCCAACGAAGTAATTAATCCTTTAGATTTATGGATTAATCTCATTTCCGGCACTCAATTTACGTCTTTGATCTCATTTTGGCCCCTAAATTTCTAACCGTCCCTTGGGACCCAAAAGGCCAAACTCAATACAGAAAATAAGAACCACTATGTACATCAATCAGCAATAAAAATCTCCATTACCAAGTATAAATGAAATGTATGTGATCACAAATGTCGTTTACAACTTATACAATGTTACTTTCTATCACCCCAAATGACATAGTAAAATCTATGACAATCGATGAAATTAATACAAAAGAATGCTACAATAATTCCACGGACAAAAACAGCATAAAACACAAATGTCATAGCCATGCTCCATATATTCTATAATAAACATACTCGATGCAACCAACACGCTGTACTTTATTTCATGACATACCAAGTTTGCTCCATGGCTCATCACAAGCTACCAGGCTGCAATGCTCCTTTAAGATTTTTCACAGCACTGTCATAGTGTACAAAGCCCATAAACCAAAACTCGTGGTTGTCAACAGAAATGACCTGTATGTATTTTTCAGCTGCATTGACTTTGCTCGTTGAGGGATTAACAGCCTTAAGCTGATGAAATGGAATAACCACCTAGATAAGGAAAAACAGGAAAAGAACTTATTTACATTCTTAAGAGAGCTTATTTACAGAAACAATATAGACGTGATCAAGTTCATATAAGTTTGTGACAACAAAAGAGCTGGGAATTTCAGCATTTTACTAGAACATGTTCTAATTTCAGCATTTTACTAGAACATGTTCTAGTTCATATAAGTTTGTGGCAACAAAGAACTGGGAATTTCAGCATTTCACCAGAACATGCTATATTGCAACTAGATATATGCATAAGATACAAATAGGACGAGAAACTAGATATTGCAAGGTAACAACTATGTCAACCACTCAACATTCACATTTTCATACTTGTTTGTCACCATTTGGAATGAGAGGGAAAAAAAATTGCAGGATATAGCAAAATACACACAAAGACAGCTAAACAATTAACTTGCTTTCATGTCCATGTATAAGGTACCACTCTTTACTTCCCAGTATTACATGACTTCTTAAGCAACAACAACAACAAGTTGGCTGGAGAATTCTTCCAAGTAATTAATTTCCACCAGAGCAAACGAGGTCTTAAGTCAAGACTCAGAAAGGAGAAGCCAGAGTTAATATAAAAGGAGGAAAATATAATAACAATAACAACAAAGAATAAAGTTATCCAAAATGTAAAAAGTTAAATCTAATAGTTACAATCTTGTAACTAGCCCAAGCCACCGATCACCAACTCCTAAACCAAATTTATATCCTCTGTCATCCAGAAGGTCACCATTACCATTCAATAAAACAACTTGAAATCTTGAAAGTGATTTTTAAGCAACATAAAATGACTTATCTAATACTTTTTTGTTGATAAGTTTATTTATATTTGATAAACCACTTGCCAATCTTTTCTATTTCTTTCAGGTTTAGCTCAAAATACACCATGGGCCGACACACGCAAACAACATAACTAATGATCAAGCATTGCTATACAATATTGTTAAGAGAAAATATAATAGAGATTTGTTTTTTCGGCAAGAGATGGACTAATATTTACTCTATGGTCACGCATCAACTAAAGGATAAATGCTAAGTCTCAGCTAGAGCGGAAAGGAAGGTAACAGCAGTTCAAATTAGAAATGCAAATCATATTACAGTCTACCTTATAATAGCTCCATTCAGTTTGGTCACCAACTTTGTAGGAAAGTGGACTGTCACTACAAAATGCAAGCTTTGCAGATGACAAATATAAAATTCCCATTACTGGACCAGCAGACGTAGATAGGTAGCACGCATAAGTCTTAAGAAGTTGCTCCTCAGGGACAGTCTCAAAATTTTGTCGAAAAATTTTCTCATAACCACCTTCTGCAAGCACCTTTGTTCCCTGAGCTATTCTTCCAACAGCAGCATCAGCAAAACTAGGACCCGTTTTTACTGGTCCAAAGAAAGGTTAGTACACGACTGTATATGAAGAAAAACAAATTCTAAGAATCAACCAGACATTAAAGAGTGGGAAACACAATATTCATCACCACTGTTGAAGCATACCACAAGTACAGCTAAATGATTGACCGAAAAGAGTAACAAAAACTGAAGAGTGAAAATATAGATCATAAAAGCACACAAATAAAGAAAGGGGGGAAAAAGAACAATTGTTAAGTCCCAAATGAGTCCTTATAAAAAAACTTCAACTACACAACCACTGAGACAAGGTTCAAAGATAGAAAACTTCTCAAGCCCATTGCAAAACCTCGAGTTACCACCACCGATTGCAGTGCATATTAACCAACAAATCATTTCACGTAGAACATGCAAGCAATTGTTTAGAAATTAGGAAAAAAAAAAAAAAAAAAGGGAACAAAAGAATAGCAATTAGCATAGTAATTAGAGGATGCATAAGCAAGCAACAATTGGAATAGGTCAATCAAAAATGACACCGACAAATTACCCTCCAAAAACACGCATCAGTTTCCATCAAAGTTGAATACTTGAAACATAATACATATACATATCAATACTCCAAAATAGTTGATTAGTAAAAGTGAGTAGGACTCACAGTGTTGCCACATGTTGCCAGCAAGATCCTCAGCCTTCTTGGTAGCCTCCGCCGCTTTCTTCCCCCACTTCCCAAGAACATCTTTCACCGAATCCATCTTATCTGATCACCAAACCAAAACCCCAAGAAAAGAAATTTTCAGTTCTAACTGTCAAAAAAAATTCCCAGAATTTCTTCAAAACCCTAGAAAACAAAAAAAATAATTTACTCAAAAGGGTTTAATTAAAAAAAATCCAAGAGTAGAGAGTGGGAGTGGGTATTATTACTCACTCTTGGTGGAGGAAGGCGGGGGCGGTGCCGGAGGAGCGACGTAGGGGTTGGAGTCTTGCGGCATCGAAGTGGCGGCATCGGCGGAGATCGGAGCTCGCTCTTCGACGTGCGGCGCCGTAGTAGGAGGAGGAGCGGAAGGGGGTTGGGGGTGAGATTGTGGAGCGATTGAGACGGAAGTCCAAGTCTCGGGCTGCGGAGGAGGAACGACGTCGTCGGGTTGGAGCTTAGGGTATGGAGCGTAGTCGGTGGAATGGGGAGGATGATGATCATGACTCGGGATTTGATCAGACGGCTCTTGTTGCTTACTCATCTTCTTCCTCTCCTCTTTTCTTCGGTTTTTTTTTTTGGGGGGGGGGGGTCAGACAGAGAGAGAGAGAGAGAAGAATGCAAGGAAGGAAGACTCGAGAGGGGGGAAGAAAGGGCCTTCTTTTTTTTTTTTCTTTCTCCAAAGTTTTTTTTTTTTTTTTTTGTTTTTTAACCAATTCTCCAAAGTTTGAACGTTTGAAAGGAAGGGTCAATTAGTCAAAAATCTCATTGGCATCATTACCGTTTCTCACCTTAACTCGATGTTTCTCTGTTGTTTCTTTTGGTTTTTTTCGAAATTATTGTTTCTTTTGTTTTTTTATTAATAATCAAAGGCTTTTCAGTTATATATATATATATATTTCAAGAAGAAATAGTTATAGCCCTATCAAAATCGGCCCTGTTCAGGCCACAACGGGCCAAAATTTAGGCACTAAGGTCTAGTTCGGGTTAAGTAGGCAATTGTCATTTTTTTCAAATATTTAATTAAATTTACCAACACTATTAGATTTTACCATTTTTAGGAGGAAATTAGTTACTGTCAAGAATTCATCAAGAATGCGTCAAGAATCCGTCAAGATCACCATCGACATCAAGAATCTATCAAGATTGTCAAGAATTCATCAAGAACCCATCAAGAATTCAATAAAAAAGTGATATGGTGGTAGATTTAATTAATAAGGAAAAAAAAGTGGCGTCTAGCTAATTTATTCGTCTGATTTAACCCTATAACCCGCTGTTTTCCAAAAAAAATAAATAAATAAATAAAAAGAAAAACAAAACCCACTTGGTTAAAGACCAGGCGGGCCTGCCGGCCTTACTCTAAATTAATATTTGGGTTTCTAACACGTTTACCAATAAAACTCCAAAAAAAATACGAAAATTAGACTTTTTTCAACTTCTCGTAAGGTTTTTATTCGAAAAATATCATTTTTTTAAAAATTAGAAAAATATTACTTTTTAAATAATTTTTTAAAAAATATCATTTTTAAAATAGTTACCATTTACCAGTTTTTAAAAACTGATTATCGGTTACTAGTTAGCAGTTATAATATCTGGTTATCAGTTACTGGTTATTATTTTTAAAAATAGTATTTTTCTAAATATTTTCTAAAAAAAATGATATTTTTCTAATAAAAACTTTACCGACCTAAAAGAAATGCAAACCACCGTATTTTTCAAATGTTTTTCAAAAAATGTCATACAATGTCTAATTTCTTCTTAATATTTCATTTACAAATTATTTATTAAAAAAACAGATACATGCCTGCCTTAGGTCCGAGCCGATCCGTTTGGCCCGGCCCATTGTTACTATCCTATAACGAAATATACAACACAAATTTAAAAAGGTAATACAAATAATATATTCTTTAGATATTTATTTTTAAAATTCAATCATTTGTTCTTAGAAACTACACTTCAATTCTAGGTTTGCAGCATAAAAGTTTAATTTCATTTATAAAGCGTCTAATTATTAGGAAAAAGCTTTAATCGATGAAATCTTCATGCTCTTAATTAGGAAAAAGCTTTAATCAACGAAATATCCATTCTCTTTAGTGTTTTAAAATGAAAATTATTTCCAAAAAAAGTCTAAATTAATTAAAAAAAATGTGCATTCTCTCTCAATTTCTTGATAATTTTTAATGGAATTTTAATAATTTAGAAATTATTTGGGAATAATTTGTTTTAAAACATTGATGAGAAGTGTGTTTTCGCCAATTAACACTAATTCCCCAAACTTAGAAATTATAGGAGTGAAATTAAAATTTTATGTTGCAATCACATGGAGAAGTGTGGTTTGTAAGAACGTATGATTGAATTTTAATAAAATAAAAAAACTATAGGTGATATATTTATAATAGACCAAAATTAATATCATACACTATATATAAATCAATTATAAACATCAAATTACACATAATCTCAATATTAAATTTACATTCTTTTCCGCTCTTTAGTCTCATTGATTAATATATGAACTCTATTATGTTTCTTTTTTTTTTTTTGAAAGAGAAGACTAAATACTTTTATTCATTCAAATCATCAGCAACAATCTGGGCAATACAACGTTGAATAACAACTGATGAAAATGAAGCGAAGTCATCTCTAAGAAAAAGTTTTGCAAGTGTATAGGCTGCTTTGTTGCTCTCACGAGCCACATAGCAATAAGAACCTACACCACAATCAGCAAACAAATATTAGATGTCTCCAATCAGAATGTCGTCGTTTGAGAGACCAGTTTGAGAATTGATTGCTTCAATAGCATTTAAGCAATCGCTTTCAACAAACTTCACCGATAAGGACTGATCTCTATACCATGAGAGAGCTTCTCGCAAAGCAAAGAGTTCCGCAGTGTAAGGCCCATGCGAGAAGGCAAAGGATTTGGCAAAAAAAGCAATCGTACAGCTATTACAATCTCAGATAATTCCACCCACACCAACACGACCTAAAGTTCCATCCACTGCTGCATCTACATTGAGTTTAAAACACCCTTCCGATGGTCTTTCCCATTTAACACGAACAACACCAGCAGGAGGAGGACCCACTCCTTCTATTCGGTACAGAGCTTTCTGAAACTCATAAAGAAAAAAACCTGCATTGTCTCGAACACGAGCTGGGTGTATGCTCCCGGACCTATGCCATGCCGCATTCCGTTCATTCCATAAAGACTAAAGGACAACTACCAGAGCTTCAAAATCCTCCCTGGATAGATCTGTGAACAATCTTAATAGCATGTCTTCATGATGATAAATTTTAAGAGAGGAGATCAATTCCCCACAAGGAGTATTCGCCCAACAACTTGCTGAAAAAGGGCAATAAAAAAGTGTATGAAATATTGATTCCAATTGATGTCCACACCTAAAATAACGAGGAGAATGTCTAATTCCTCTAGAGGTAATAGCTGAGGCAGTTGGAATTATACCATGAAAGACCCTCCACAGAAAAATCTTGATCTTGGTCGGAACGTTTAGCCTCCAAAGCCCTTTCCACTATTTTCGTATCGAGTTATAAGCCGAAGAACAGACATCTCTTAAAAATAGCATCATGGCCTTATACCCCGAATGAACAGAATGCTGACCCTTCTTATCAAAATGCCACAATAGGAATTCTTCAAATTTCGAACACTCAAGGGCAGATTTTGTATCAACCCTATATCAACATTCCAAAAAATTTGTTTGAGAAAATCAACATTCCAGTTCTTTGAATCATGTAAAATAAAGTCTGACACACGCCACCCTTCAGAAAGACCAGGATCAGGGGTAATAGGTTTAAAAGTGTTAAGCCTCGGTAACCAAGGGTCGCGAAAAGGATGGATATTTCAACCATCACCCACTCTCCACCTTAGCCCCAACGAAAGCACCTCCTTCCCCCAACAAATACTTCGCCATACCATAAAGTCACAATTCTTAAAATATTTAGCCTTAAGAACACGGGTCATAAGAGAGTTCGGATGAGTGAGAATCTTCCAGCCTTGTTTAGCAATCATGGCTTGGTTGAAAATTTCCAAATCTCTACCCCAATCCCCCTTCATCTTTAGGGAGGCAAAGTAATTCTCATCTCTTCCAATGCACTTTCTTACTGTTGTTATTGCCACCCCACCAAAACTTTACTACCATAGCCTATAGCTCCAAACAAAGTGATCTAGGAAATCGAAAAACCTCCATAGCATAAGTGGGCACTGCCAACGCAACTGCTTTGATGAGAATTTCCCTCCCCCCATAGAAAAGAGCTTGCTCTTCTAAAGTTGTAACTTCTTCTACACTCTATCTTTAATATCCACCAAAGCCAATTTTTTCTTCCTTCCCACAATAGAGGGCAGTCCCAAATATTTTGTATGAGACTGACAAGAGTGTAAACCCAAAATACTTTGAATATAAACTCTTTCCCTATCTCCAACATTAGGACTAAACTTTATCGAGGACTTACCAAAGTTTATGCACTGTCCAGAGGCATTTTCATAAATCTTAAGAATCTCTTTAACATTATTACTCTCTTCAACATTTTCCTTGCAAAAGATAAGGCTGTCGTCAGCGAAAAAAAGATGACTCACCCTTGGCCCACCAGCACAAGAGAAACCCGTTATTGTTTTCCTTTTCTCCGCTTCCACTAATAAAAAAGAAAGGCCTTCTGCACAAATTAAAAACAAATAAGGCGAGAGTGGACAATCCTGTCTCAAACCACATTGAGCCACATCATTACCCCTGGGAACACCATTGATAATAAAAGAGAAGGAAGGTCGGGACACACAACGAATAATAAGCTCTCTCCACCGACCACAAAAACCTAAAGCCGCCATCATTTTATCAACAAAGCTCCACTCAACGCGATCATAAGCCTTACTCATATCAAGCTTAAGGCTCATCCATCTTTTAGACCCATTGTTTCGCTTCTTGAGAGAATGCAAGACTTCAAACGCCACTATAATATTATCCGAGATGAGACCTCCCAGCACAAACGCACTCTGAGTGTCTGAAATTACTGAGGGCAGAACCGTTTTCAACCTGTTAGCAAGAACTTTTGTGATGATTTTATAAACCACATTACACAAGCTAATAGGTCGAAAATCAGAAACTTTTATTGGGTTGGCAATCTTTGGAATGAGGACTACATGAGTTTTATTCAATTCTCTCATTTCTTCACCATCATTTAAAATTTTCAAACAGATTCTACACACCGTTGTTCCAACCAAATGCCAACATCTCTGGTAAAAAATTGCCTGAAATCCATCGGGTCCAGGAGCATTCAAGGTCCCATACCAAAAACAGCTTCCTTAATCTCATCCTTACTAAAAGGCATCATAAGTCTAGAGTTTACGTCAGAAGAAACTCTAGGTTCTAAAAGAGTCCACATATTTAGGTAGTGTGACAGGAAAGTGCAAAGAGATAGCACTTTTTTAATTCATAACAATATATAATCCGTCAACCTACCTGGAAAAAAAAAAATGTCAAACAGCCTAAAAAACAATAATATGCAAGCCGTAGAGTTTTACTCACAATTAGGGAGAAAAAAAAAAACTAATCTTCTACATAAATTGATATTCATCAGTATAGAATCTTGTATATCCATATCTTACAAGCCATAAAACAAAAACCACAAATGACAATACCCAAAAAAAAAAAAAAAACAAGAAAACTTAAACAAATTTCACACAAACATAAAATCATGTGAGAAAAATTGACCATAAATCTAAATATATAAAGACAAATTTACCATGACCACATGTGAGGATAAATTAATATAAAATTATGGCATATTTAAGGTTTTAGTTATTTTGTTCTTTCACTACAACAAAAATCTTCATACATGTTATTTATTTTTAGTGGCATCTTTGAAGTTAGTGACATTTATAGCAAATATAAAAAATACTCGTACGACTAAAAGCCTAGTGACATTTAAAATATCAAATGTCACTATACTATCTGTTTTAGTAGCATTTTAAAATTGCTACTATATTGTATTAGTGATATTTTCGAATATCACTTAATTATTTAAGTTAATAGATAAAAAATATTTTGAAAGTATAAAAGAAAAGTTTTAGTAGCATTTTAAAAATGTTATTAAACTATATTAATGACATTTGAAAAAAATGTCACTAATTTAAATCATACCAAGAAAATCCATTGTAAGCTATTAAAATGTTTTTTTTTTTTTAAGAAAAAAATATATAATATGGATTTTTTATTTAATAATCAATAAAAAAAAATATTCTACCAACAATATTTGAATGCAAGCAAATTATTATACATAAATGTATGTATTGCTTGTAAATAATTAATCAACTTAATTCTCCTCAGTTTCTTTTTATTGTTTACTATTTTATAATTGAAGTAATAATTTTAATATAATATTTACCACAATGAATGTTGGGATATTTGCCCTAAAAAAGTAGATTTCTAATTTTACCATTTTAGTGTAAACAACTTTATCTTATATACAATTTATGATATTTGTTAGATTAAACTGTCTCAATTAAATAGTTTATTTATCTGAAAAAGATTCCATGGCTTTATTTATGTATAAAGAAACAAACATGATTAAGTGTTAATTATAGGGAGACTTGTTTCTTTATCTAAGTCTAAATTAACTAGTTCACAATCTGTAAATAAAGATGAAATACTTTATTTACTAAAGATTGTAGTGTTTGTCTATCTCAATGGGAATGATGTGTCTCAAATCATTAAAGTGTCTGACTTCTGATAGAAACACTAGTACAACATAAATAAGTTATGTATATTGAACTGGATCAGGTAATATAAAGAATTGAACTGTCGTAACTCAATTCTTAGTATTATCACAAACTAGCTCTTAGCATGTAGATCTTAATCCTTGATGTTAGACTGGACTTGCTTTCATGGGTTATAACCTTTTGAATTGATAAAAGACTAGCCTCTGTGAAATTAGAGGCGAACTCTGGTATATTAGAAGTTATGGCTTATAAATTGACGAGAACACCAAATAGTTAAGGACACTATACATTAATGTCACTTTGAAGTTTTTCAAGATTCATGGAATAATTAAATCTAAGATCTTAGTATTCACTTTGTGAATTGGTTGATAATTTTGTCTAAATAGTTATTGAGAATAAAATTATTGATAACATTATTTATTGATAGAAAGATAATAACTTAAAGGTAAATATGTGTTGGAGGGGTATTATGGTAATTTCACATATCCAACTACGGCATTGTATAGGGATTTTACATGTGGTATAGAATATACTAGATGGATCACTTAATCAAGGCTAATTAATTAAATCTCTATAAAAGACATAACATTTAATCTATGAGTGCAGTATTGGGCCTTTAGTAGAGTGTCTCCTTTACTAATAGTATTTATATAAATATCATAATAAAAGTTATTATGTATTTATCATACTATTGGAGCTTAGATTATTTGGATCTATTAGGTCCCTTGTCTAGCTCAACAAAACTCATTAATTAGTTGGTGGTATTTGTGAAATTAGTTTTATGAAACTGTGTAAAACAATGATTCTACACAAAAATTGGTACTTTTATAAATAAGTTACATGAGTTGGACATATTTATAAAAATACACCCAAAACCCAAATTAGAGAACAAGCCCAATTCTAATTAGATGGTTAACAGTTTTTGGCCCCATATATATAAAATATATGAGAGAAAAAACTGCACAGTAATCCTAGTAGTGTTAGTGAAAAACGCACACAGAGAGAGAGAGCGAGAGTGAATTTTGGCCAAAGGCTGAGAAAAAGAGGGAGAAAAAGTTTTTTGCAACCTCACAGTCTCATCTCACAGATCAAGAAAGTATTCTTGATCATTCTCCAACGAAGGATTAAACTTGGTGCCCACTTGCCTCATCAACCAAGAGCAAGAGCATAGACAAGAAGATCTAGGGTTAGAGATTTGATCACCATCAACAAGGAGATCAAAGAGGAGCACACTACAGGAGGTAAACCTTAATCTTATCTCTAGGGTTTATGCATCTGGATTTGATTTATGTTATACATGATCCTATATATGATATATACATGTTCTATGGTTATAAAAACTGTTTTCATGTAAAAATTTTAAAACATAAATCTGCTAATTTGCTACGTTCATGATGTGATCATGTGTTTTCTATAGTTTGCACATATGTATGATTTTTCCTAAGTGTTACGTCTATATACCAGCAATGAAAACTAGAAAAAACTATAAATTCAATAATAAATAGATTATTGACTAATAAAAATAATTAATTTTACATTAATTCAAAATTTACACAAAAATGTATTTAAAGACTACAAAAATAGATCATTGCTAAAATAGTGAATTAAAAATCTTGACTTTGCATAAGTAGTCGTTGTGTCCTTCTCATCGATCGGCATGTTACTCGTTGGATTTTAGAAAAATGAATAAAGGAAAAATATCGATATTGCTTATATACTCCTTGCACCCATCTCTCATCGGCATGTCTCTCATTAGATTCCTGAAAAACAAACAAATAAAAAATAAATAAATATTTTTTTGTGATGGAAAAATAATATAGAGGTTTCCTATAGAAGCAAAAAGAAAGAAGATAGAAGATTTGCTTTCTTTTCCTCTTGATTTTACCTAAAACACTTTCTTTTTCTCTATAAATGAGTTGCATCAGATGAGCCTTTTAATTAAATAAGTAAATCTAACAAATAATACAAAGAAAATGTTCAAAAAAATTGATAAATTCAAAACAAAACTAGCTTACAAATATATATATATATATATATATATATATTTGTATATGTGAAATAGAAACCTAGAGATGACTCACATGATTACATCGATGCTAGAAAATAAAGAAGATAAGGCTGAAGAAAGATAAGAAGATGAAAATGGACTTAAGAAAAGCATCAGCTAGTGGAGTGCATGAATGCACACGACTAGATAGATAAAAAAATATACAAGTTAGTATTTTTGGTGAAGGATATGCTAAATTTTAGGAATTCCAAAAGAAATTAAATTTAAATTTACTCAAAAATAGGAATCTACAAAGATTTTAAATTTAAATTCTTTTAATTTGACGTAATCTTGAATTTAAATTATCATCCCTCCACCATAAATTATATGCACATCTTTTGTTTAAAATTTAGAAGATATATATTACTGTAATTAGTTAGTTCAATAATTGAACTTCAACGTAAAACTGATTTTACATTTCTTTTTTTGCTTTTTTTTTTTGTATTTATCTTTTAGATAAGGAGTGAGACATTTTGATTTGAGGCCATTCTTAAATTCTGAAAAAAAAAAAAAATAATGACGACTTCAATTTTTTTTTCCTTTTGTTTTTTTTTTTTTTTTTGGCATTAAGAATATAGCACATATATCTTATATAAAATTATTTATATATTCTAGTACGTATTTATATATATGTATATAATATATATGAAATTTATTTATCTAATTCTTTTGGCCACACGTTTAATATAGTGTTTTTAAGAAAACTAAAATTTAACTAAATTGAATATGATGAGTACGACTTGAATGTTAACTAATATGTAAAAATAATTTAAAATTAAAATAAAGATAGACAGAAACGTAAAAACATATTTTTTTTTTCTAATTTTGTTTGATCTTTTAAACGAGTAACTTTATGCATATAAATATATTTGAAATTATACTTTCACTTTACTATGATTCCTAAAATAATTACTTATTTAAAAATGAATAAGTGACATTTTAAAATGTCATTAAATCTAAAATTTAGTGACATTTTAGTTTTTACCCACAAAATTTAGATTTACTGACATTTTAGAAGTGACACCAAATAAAAATATTATGATATTTAAAAAATGCCACTAGAGATAAATTTTAGTGGCATTTTCATAAGTACCACTAAATTAAAATATCAATGACATTTGAAAAATGCCACTGAATATAAATTTGGTGACATTTTTAAGCAAATGCTACTAAATACTATAACAATGATATTTTTGTGTAAATATTGCAAAATAAAATGCCACTAATCCATATTTTCGTTGTAATGTTTGTTTTCAAAAGTAAAATGAAGGGTGATGGTTAAAAACGTTATTTGGAAAATTTTCGTAATTCATTTATTTTTTTAGAAACAAATAAATAAAATAAAATAAAATAAAAAGTTGTCATCAAAACTTATAGATATTATGCATTTAGCATAATTATAATTATACTTTAATGTACTATCATTCATGTAGAAGTAATTCATATTCACCGAGAGATTGACGATACATGATTTGAAAATTGATTATTCACTTTAATTTCTAAAATAAAAAAAAATAATATGTCATTCGTTGAATTGGATATTGATTAGGACACCTAAATTAGACAAATGATTTGAATTAAGTGTTTAACAAACGATTAATAGCGAGGTTTGATGGGACCAGCAGAAAAATAAAACACAATCAAAGTGCAATTGAGGCACCAATATAGTGCTGGTTGAAGGCAATCCAATGCTAAGTAAGAGGACGAAACCTTCGGAAGTAGTCATAAACTTTATGACATAAATAATACAAACACTTGCCTTTGATTTTGTGTGTACGTATAGCTGATCTTTCTTACTCATTGATTTTCCCAAGAAGGCTAGTTTCCCAATTTTGGTTCTACCAGTCTTTTTATATTCTTTTTATATTAGTTCGTCCATTGGTTGTTTGTTAATCAATGAAGAGTTCTAGCATTAGTCTCTTATCAGTATTTTTCGCACTCTCATATTTCACTATTTGACATATTGACTCTAATAATGATTTATATGTTAGTAAAATGTGCTACATTTATTGTGTCAACTTATTAAGTAGTAAGACATAAAAATGTATAAGAGAGTGATAAAGAGAGTGCTCGTATATAACATTCTTCATTAATCAAATCAGAGAAGTGTTAGCAACATAATTCTCTTATTCTCTCTTATTTCACTACTTAATATGTGAACTCTAACATGAATTTGTCATAATATTTTAAATGTGAGATATTTTAGCAGAGATCGTACATGTTAAGCATAGTTAGCAATGTTACCTATAGTACGAGTATTATATTAACATAGTTAGCAGTGTTACCTATAGTACGAGTATTATATCCACACATATTTATCATTAAATTATACGGCCAAGTTATGTATTTTTTTCTCAAACGTACTTATAAAGTACTTACTTTTTATTAAAAACGTAGTATACACATACGCATTTTTCAGCTATATGAAACTTTTACGAGTTTCATTTACTTTATCTAAAGTTAGATTTTTTTCTTTCAAATTTAATTTATTTATCCTAATACTTTTGTCATTATTTATCATGTAATGTTGATCTTGTTTTTGTATTATTCATTATTCGATCAAATATTAGTGTATAAGATTTATAATCAAGAAAATTGATTTATAATCAAGAAAATTGAACTATGTGAAACATATAATGTTGGTACACATTAAACATAACAGTTCTGCACCTTTTGTTTGCGTAATTTTATGGACATGTTTTTTAAAATTTTAATTGTACACATTAAATAATTTACAATTTTTATACCAATTTTTTAAAATATTTTTTTATAAAAAATCAGAATTATGCTCGGATATATTATTAACTGTTTAATTCTTATCATATATTTTACCAATTGCGATGTCAAATTGTGAATGTAAAATAAAGTGTTACTAGCGTTCTAGCACTCGTCATCCATTTATTAGTGTTTTTCCAATTTGTTGTGGCAAAAGACTTTACAATAATTCTTGTCAACTCATGAATTACACAACTAATGAAATTTAGATTTAGACTCAGTACTTGAATGCCCTGTGTACGAGGTAAAAACCATCCGTCCAGTTTACAATTTCATATGCTCTATCAAGTCTAGGGGCGACAATTCAAGTCACAACACGATAACATGACTTAAAACTCGCATGAAATTAGCGAGTTTGAGTTTGTCTTAAACAAATATGGGTCAAAAATATGGTAAACCTGAGTCAATCCGATTAAATAACAGGTGAAAATTAGGTTAACTTACTAAACCTGAAATTAACATATTAAACTCGATTAACTTTTTGATATTTTATATTATATTATGTGTGTTAAGACTTAAAATTTTCTTAAGATATTTTATATATTGAAACTTGAAAGTTTTATTTTAGTTTTATTCCTTGGATTACATATTATATTTATCTGAATGATTACAGTTGATTAGTTTTATTATAAATTTTAAATAAGTTATATATTATATTAGGTTATATTAGAAATGTGAAATAAATAAAGTATTAAATTTAATAGTTTAATAGATTGTGTCAGATTAAACTAAACAAGATATATTTAGCATTTACGGGTTAAACTGAGTTTGATTAATGGGCTAAATGGTAAACAGGTCAGTAGGTCGTATTAAGTTGAACGCGACTTGAATACAACCTTTTAAATAAAGTGATAAACAAGTTAGAAGGTCGTATTAGGTTGAACATGACTTGGATATAACCTGTTTAAGTAATGTGTTAAATGTATCATTCATAGGTTAACATATTTATTTAGTGTATCAAGTGTATAGGTCTACCAATGATTACACGAATAATAAAAGTGTCATATTTAGGTTAAGTAGTTGTTCGTTATACATACGTCTCAACACGACATGACAATACGGATTGCCACTCATATTTAAGTCTTAGACTTTCTATTAGCTTTTGGAATATATTTGGTATTACTTTTATTGTAACTTATCAAGTCTTAGACTTCCAGTTATATGAGCTTTCTCTCTCATTGGTATTTTTTGTAACTTATGTTGCAAGAAGTACTTTTTATGTTTGGTAATAAGTGTATTTCTTTTTGGCTAATTATCACTAAAATACCCTATATTTTGAAAAAATGTGAAAAAAAACTTTGTATTTTTTGAAATTCAAAATAAGTACCTTCTATTTAACGAAAATTATCACTAAAATACCCTCTGTTTTGAAAAAGTGAAAAAAAAAAAACCCTTGTATTGTTATAAATTCAAAATAAATACCATCTATTTGAATTATCATATCATTTGCTACCTTTGACTTTCAAAAAAATTAGTAAAATTAAGATTTTGCTCATATTATATTATTTTAAGAAACATACCACACTTGAAAATAAAGAGGAAAAAAATACATATGGTCTAAAACCTCTTAAAAAAATATTTTATCTATTGTTGCAGCACAAATCTAGAAAAAAAATTTAACATTTGTGAAAATTTCTCAAATAGAAGGTATTTATTTTGAATTTTTAATAATACATTTTTCCACACTTTTTTAAAACAGAGGGTATTTCAGTGATAATTTTTGTTAAATAGAAGATACTTATTTTAAATTTCAAAAAATAGAAGGTTTTTTTTTCATATTTTTTCAAAACAGAGGGTATTTTAATGATAATTTTCGTTATATAGAAGGTACTTATTTTGAATTTTCAAAAACACAAAGTTTTTTTTCACATTTTTTCAAAACAGAAGGTATTTTAGTGATAATTTCTTTTTTTTTTTGGTTATTGTTGAGAGTAATAAGTGCTTTTATTTCTACATGTTTTATTTGTTAAATTGAAAGCAAAATCTATATACATGTATTAAGCCTGAAACAAAAAGAAAGTGTAAAAAATCTTATAGCTTCTTTGATCAGTATTCTATTTTTTAAATTTTGAAAAAATTAATAATTTAACTCTTATTTTTGTCATAATATGATTGGTCCTACTATTATCTTTCTATGTTATGATTGGTCATAATATATATATATGTATTATATAATATTATATTCAATTTAATATTACTGATAGCTTATATTAAATTTAGTTCATCGAATCGAATAAATAGTAATATTACATTCATCTCATCAAAATAAATTGACTATTATACTTATATTTATTTTTTGAATGTAGAGATATATACATTTTTTAATGTTGTAATACATTGAATCTATTTATTTTTTTCTTGAAAAATATATCTATTTATTTATTTTTTATAAGAAAACCTCGGTTTTATAATATTGATTTTAAAGGTAAAATGAAAAAACAAAACATATGGAACCTTATGCCAATATATCTATAATAATAATAATATGACTACAAAATTATTTTACATATAATATTAAAAAACCGGTTTTTGATATATAATTAAATAATGATAATAATATATTTATCTATTTATATCTATATCCATCTATAGTTACATATATATATATATAATTCTGTAATGTTGTAATACAATAAACCTAACTACAAATTAGGCTTAGTGGATCCTTTTAACTTTAAATAAGTACCACTTCATCTTATAATTTAGTATCATTAATGTCAATTGCTACTCTATATATATGTCGACATTTGAAATTTTAAGATAAGCATGATTCTAAGATTCTATTACTTTTATTTTTCTGTCATTAACAATGTCTAGATCATATGCTAATATTGTAATCTATTTTTCGTATAAGCAAATATGTCATATGTCTCAGGTTTTCTTTATTATTTTTTCTTTCTCAAGCATAGACAACAAAAGTATATATGTCATGGTTGATGGGGTGTATCCATCATATTAAGCTTTAAGGACATCGTGACATAACCATCAAGGCAAAGTATAGAGCTAAAAGATTGAATAGAAAAATACATAAATAAGTAAATCCCTTTTGAATTTTAAGAAATTTCTTTATTTTAACTAAGTTAAGCAAGAGGATTCATTATTTGAAAAAAAAGTAGATACACTCAAGAATTTACTGTTTTATTTATTTCATATAGCATTACATCTATTTACTTTAATACCGAACAACGCAAAACATGGTATAACGACTAGTCTGATAATAATTTGAAGTCTGCAGTTGGTTGGTCCAGTTGTCAACCTATTAGGTGAATATGTAATGTCACTAGTAACTCTAATTAATTAGTCTAAAAACTCTTTCTTTTTTTTTTTTTTTTTCCGTTTGTCTTTTTATTTTACTCTATCTATTGGTTCTCCTTTGATTATTATTATTATTATTATTTGCTTGAAGGTTCTTCTTTAATAATTATTCTTTCTATTTTTCACTTAGCAAAAGAATTTCTCACTCCATATAAAAAAAAATAAAAAAAGATGGAATATTTATTAATTTGAAAAAAAAAATAAATTTTAATAAAATATGAACTATGAGGTGACATATCATAAGGTTTTATCATAATATTGGGGTGACTGACTGACACGAACCATACCCTAGTTAGTAGTGAGACAAGACAAGAACTTTGCAATGTGATAGGCCATAAATGAACCTGATTAGTTAAGGCCAATTTAATATTATTGTACTATGATAAAAGCAAATAACAGTTGTGAGGAAAAAAAAAAGTTTAAATGTTTGGTAAATTTAATTTACAAATCTGTTATATTGTTCAAAAACATCATTTAAGTATTTGATAAATATTCTGTAAAATGATTAAAATACTATGATTTACATATTAAGTTTTTGTATAAAAGAATATATATTGTTTTCATATAAAAGAAGATATATTTTCAAACGCATTTATCAAATATAATTTCAAAATCACTGACTAAAAAAATATAAATATCTATCATATGAAAACTAAAATTCACTTACACTATGTTTAGTAAAAAAGAGGAGGGATAGGAAGGATAGAGAGCCTATGAATAAGAGAGAAGAGTGGCAATCCTTTAAGTTATTTGGTAAGAGAGATAGAGAGTAAGATGGATGAATAGTATTTATTTATAAAATTACTTTATTTTTCATTTCAAAACTTTGTAAATAATTTTTAAAAGGGGTATTTTTGTTATTTCACATAAGAAAAGTAAAGAAAAGACTGAATATTAAAAACAGTGGGCCAAGAAGGAGAGCTCATCCCTCCATCTCTCCTCTCCCTCCCTTAAACCCTCCTACCAAACAAAGGACTTTAGCTCTCCCTCCACCCCTCTCTAGATATCCTCCCACAAATCCTCCCTATGCTTTGTATTTCAAATGTGCATATTAATAAAGTTTTATGATTTAAAAATAGTCATCTTAATATAAAGTTACTGTAGACACATTGAATGAATGAACACACATGTCCTCTTCTAATATCAGGATTAAATACGTATATCTAGTTTTTACAAATACATATATGAAGGGTAACATGAATCATTTGAAATTATATATATACATATATGAAGGGTAACATGAATCATTTGAAATTATATATTATATATATATTATGGATGATTCTGGAATATAGTTTATTATTGAGAATATTTAACAAAAAATTTATTATTATAGTGAAAAGCACTCCATTCCTTTTAAAATTTGCTGTCCAAACACCTATTCTCCTCTTTTTTTTCCCTAACTACTTTTAAAGGTAAGAGCAGCTTCTAGAATCAATCCTAAAGAAGGCTTTCATGTTTTGGGGCTAAAATTACTTTTGTAGAAGTAATTTTTATAATGACATTTTAAAGATTAATGATATTAGCGACAAATAGTTATTACATTACTAGGCACTATAATTCATAATATCTATGGTCCTAATACTTTTTATTTAAAATGTGAGAGTCATAAATTTATGATCTTAAAATACAGTGATTATCGATTACTAATATTGTAAAAGTCCTACAAAAATTATTTTGAAAAATATTCCTAAAAAGGTAATTTTGGCCCCAAATCACTTATAGTCATGTCTGTTTGCCTAGAGTCATATTATGGGCCTATCTAAATTTCGAAAGGAAAAGTAGACAAATACAATTTTTAGAACATAGTTATATTTATACCCTTTTTATTTTTAATAGATTCATATTTTTTTGGGGGTAGGGGGAGGAATGTATACTATAGGTATATGGTACACATTTTATAATATATACTATTGGCATATATTTATAGAGTAAAAATATATCACTTGTATTTTATATATGAATGCTACATTTAGTTAAAAGAAAAAAGAGAGTAGAAAAAAAAGGTACGAGAGAAAAGTTCAGAGAAAATGAAAAAGAAAAAAAAAACATAGTTGTTTGTATGAGAGAAAAGAAGATGGAAGAGACAAATTGATGGGAAAAAATAAGGTAGAGCCACCTAATATTCTCCCCCCAAATGGAGAGAAAAAGAAAAGGAAAAAGGTTTTCTTAGTTAATAAATGAGTTGAATTACTAAACACTCTTGCATACCAAACTTTAAATAATAATAACATAAGGATAAAATACTGATTTTAAATTAAACTAGTTTTTTCCCCCTCTCCATAATAAACAACTATAGAGGAAATATATTAGAAAATTTTGATTTTATATAGTAAAATTAAAAAAAAATTAAAAAATTAAAAAATACTGGATTTTTTTTTGAAAAATCCGAGATTAATTTAGAAAAATACAAATTTTAAAAATATTTAGAAAAATATCACTTTTTACAAACAGATAATGTACTCGAGGTAATCAGTCAAGTTACTTGAGGTAACAGGTTTGCTTACCTCAAGTGCCTTTGAAAGTACTAATTTTGAAGAAAAAGTGGTTTAAAAGTATTATTTTTCTAAATAATCTTTTAAAAAATGATATATTTGTAAATAAATCTAGGATTTTTCGAAGAGTTTAGCCCTTCCGAGATTTTTTAATTTTTTAGACTTTAGGCTTTTTTTTTTTTGTAAGAAGCCCAATATATTTCCTTTCCATTTTATACATTTTCTCTAAATCATATTTTAACTTTCTCTCCTTTCTTTCTCTTCATCAAACATAGCCGAAATTTATATCTACAAATGGGTGTGAAACTATTAAAATTAAAAATCGAATATTAGTGAAATATAAGGCGAAGAAAATGGGTCTTGGGCCTAATTTCACAGTTGCAAAGAAAGATCTAAAAGTAGCCCAGACCACCCCAAGGTCTCAAAAGGCATTTATAAGAGTTTTGGACACTTATACTTAAATTTTCAAAAATAATACCAAAAATACGATATTCTCAAAATAATTATTTTTTCTTACGACATTCAATAGCATTTTTCAAAATATTTTGTTTACAAGAAACTAAGATGATTTCCAGTATCAAAATTGGTTTCTTGATTCTTAGTAACTAAATTTGTTTTTAGTTTCCAACAAACTAAATTCGTTTCAAATAGTATTTTTTCTAGTTTTCAATAATCTTTGTTTTCTAATTTTTAGTAATCAAATTAGTTTTTTTTTTTTTTGATCTAAGTATTGGTTACAAAAAACAAAATTACTTTCTAATAATCAAATTCGTAGCTATATTAGTTTCACGGTTTTCGATAACCAAAATATTTAGAAAAACGCTATTGAATGTCGTACGGAAAAATTATTTTGGGAAAGTCGTATTTTTAGTCTTATTTTAAAAAAAAATCATACGGAGTATTATTTTCCCACTCATAAATCCACTGCAAGAAGAATTAAGAAGGTAGATGGCGACAAAACGAACAATCAAAGAATCAAAAGGCAGGGTGAAAACATTTTGGACCAAATTTTCGCCACTAGTTTATGTCCTTGTTGGCATATATGGTCCATGGACAAGAAAAAGCAGTCAATTTAGGAAGCTTTTTCTTCCCCATTTCGGGAAATCGGTAGCTTTAATCCTGTCTATCGCTCCCATTGCCTCATTAGTGAATAGTCATGTATAGCTAATTCTGTTGTTTTTTTCAGTACAGCTACCATATAGCTTACAAAGCCTAAGCTACCCCCCACAACCACAACCCAGGGATGACTTAAAAAGCACTGCTCTTCTCTCTCTTTCTCATTTTCATTACATTTTTGCCTTCCCTTGTCTCATTCTCAAATAGCTTTCTACAGATTAATCATGATTAGACTATAAGTTCTAAGCTTTTTCTTGGAGATATACTTAGTTAGATCGGTTTCTAGGGAAAGATGTTGTTAAAATATGTAATTGATGTCTCTAGATGAATTATGATATGATTAGGAAGAGGTTGAAACCATTAATATTATCTCAGGCTTAGCGTTAAGATGACTTGGGCCATGAACCTTTTCTCTCATATTGACAGTTTGCCACTGATAATGACGACAATATATATAGAGAATGCAGTGTGCATGTTAGCAGTTTATAAGAGTGATTTTATTTCAGGTAATAACGTATGATCAACTTGACGCTATAGGAAAAGGACGATGGAAACAAAATTTTTAACCACTTGTATACACCAACGTAAATTTGCTCGTAATTATTGGGTGGGGATTTACTTATATGGGTTTTGTCTGGGACTAATTAAGCCATGTTTTTCTTTTTTAAGACAATATTTTTTTATTATGAAATTTATACATAAATTTTTATAACTAAATTCGAACCACTCGATTCCTCCCCCACACAGTCTCCCACCATGAAAAATAAATAAATACATAAACCAAATAAAAGCTCAGAGCCTAGATACAGTACATAGTAACGGACGGGCACCAAAGTCGAGCATTCTGATGTGGCCTCCGATATATCAATTCATGATTATATCTTATATGTCAATTCATGATTATCTTCCCTTGACACCCAGAACATGTAATTACCATTGATAATTCATTCTTACCCTGAGAGCGAGATTACTACACTTAATTCTTTTCTAAATATTATTGTTGGATTAAAGTTCTATTAGGTAGAGAGATAATCAATATTCCATGTGGGTTGAATGCTGCTGATATTATAGGTTGCTCTATATATGAAAGTGACTTCAATCAGTATTCTTATGAAAAAAATAAAATAAAATAGAAGGGAGGTGAATTAATAATAAAGGACTTATTTGGTTCAACTATTCTATTCCATTGGAATGGAAAACCCATTTGAATGAGTGTTTGTTTTAACAACTCTAATTTTTTTATTTAAATAGTCTTTTAAAATGGATGTTTGTTTCAACAATTCAGTTTTTATATTCAAGTGATTCATCAGTTACATCAACTATTGGAATAGATTTTTTGTATCTTAGATGAGAATGGAGAGGAGGAGTTGTTTTTGAATGGTCCATTCAAATACTCTCATTTTAATTACAACTCATTTCGCTGTTTTTCCATTCAAATGTCTCCCGTTCTAATTATAACTTATTTTAGAATTTTCATTTAAATACATTCATTCGAATGGGAAAATTAAATGAGGCCAAAACTTTACTTACCTAAAGGAAAGTCCAAAACAACTTTTAAATTCTCGTTTTGTAGGTTAAAAACTGAGGCTTATATTCTTCGTAAGGTCACTTTTTTTTTTTTTACACTGGACCTGTCAATTTTTTGCATGCATTCCAAGCTTAGGCTCTATTTAGTAGAGAGGAAAGAAAATAGGAGGAAAAGAAAAATTAAGAAGGAAAGAAAATAGTTGTTTGGTATGTAGAGAGGAAAGAAAACTGATTTTTTTAAATGACCATTTTACCCTTTATATTATTATTTTAAAAGTTAACATTTGAGGGTACATTAGTAAACTAAGTATTTTCATTAACTAAATTCTTTTTCCTTCTCTTTTTCTCTCCATTTTGGAAGGAAAAATTTTTGTGGGTCCCACCTTTTATTTTTCCATCCCTTTTTCTCTTCTTTTTTCCTTTCTTTTCTCTTTTTCTTCCTACCAAACAACCATATTTTCTCTTTTCTTCCCACTTTTTCCTTCTACACTTTCTTTCTTCTCCCTTTTCCCTCTTACCAAATATACAGATTTTACTTCAGGCATTGTTGTACCCCACATCAGTTATATCGCTATCAAAAACGCTACTCCTATATAATAACCAAGCCAAACAAAAAAAACTTATAGCAACCCTTATATGGCCCAGTTAGAAACTTATACGAGCTAAATCAGCATCCGAATGAAAAGAATATTCATCTAGTTCAATGTGCTCCTAAAATATATAGTTGGCTAAGATAAGCTATCTTTTCGGCAAAAGCTTGATTTGAATATTTAATGGTGGCCTTTCCCTTCACATGTTAATGTTATGTGGAAAAATCACGATCCCTTTCAATTAAATTACAACAATTTCCCAAATAGGGTTGTCTGGTGGCTCCATTATCCTCTTATAAATTCTCCTCCATTTTAGTCTTTTTTTTTTAGTTTTTTTTTTTTTAAAATGGCTGTCCTGATCCAACAAAAAGTTGGCACAATTCATGGACAGATGTCGAAGTTATATATATATATATAGTTGCCAATAGGTATTTTTTTTATACCTATGTGTAGGTAATTTTTTTTCCAGCCGTTGGATCATCATTTAATAATAATCTAACGGTTATAATGATGTACATAAAAAGACGTGCATCATTAATGCTATTTATCTCTTATTTTTCTAATATAAAAAAATATGCATGACAAATTTTTATTGGTCAAATTAATACTTATACATAGGTAAAAAAAAAAATCTACTGGATTGGTACCCATATATATATATATACGGTTCATAATCCAATAAATAATTTTTTTTACTTATCTATATGTACTTTTTTTTTAACCGTTGGATCGTTGATCTAACGGCTACTATAATTTGAGCAGTTAAAAAAAGTAATAATAAAAATATATACTTATTATTTAGTGATTTTCTTTCTCCACCTTTTACCATGAAAAGACGTGCATAACGAATTTTTATTAGGTAAAACAATACTTATGGATAAATAAAAAAAATATCTACCGGATTGGTGTCCTATATATATATATACACTAGTGTTATACATGGTTTATGAGGAATGATAATTCTTAATTTGTATAGACGAGTTTTCAAAAACTATATATGATGGTATGTATAGTGAATATAAACAGAGACTTTGTGTTCTCAGCAGTAAATTATGCATCTAAAACAAATAACAAATCTCATTGACAAAGTAATATGGAACCCTTTTAATATGTCTGCTAATTGCATGAATTTCCTAGGTTCCTTTCCTGAGAAAACGTTGATAACTAACCTACTTATCGGTTATTCTGTAAAATGAAAATGATATGTATATAAAATACATTAATTGATAAATTACTTGATGGATAATCTACTTGGTATAGCATTAACTGCTAATCAATAGAAAAGACATGCTGTAACCCGTATTCCAAATTATGTAAATATATATGTATATATGCCTGAACCTTAAGTGGACTTTATAGAGTACTTTCAATTCTTTTTCCTCCATATGTTTCATACTTCTCCTATTATTCCTAGTTAGTTATCCTTTTTTAGTGAATGCATGAATTTGAAAACTAGAATCGAAAGGTGAAACTTAGAATAGATTCCATCTGAATGTTTCAACTACTCTATAGTACGTTATGAAGTCATTAATGAATATAACACAGACAAATTAATCAAGTTGTTTACCAAGTAAATGAATAGTAGTTGGTTTGTTTTCTTTGTTAAGAAGTATCATGATATATATATATATATATATATATATCCATCAGAAGTTAAAGACTGATTTGATTGTTTAAATCGAAAATACTTTGCAAAACACATAAAAAGATTCTCAATTCACAGGGAAACCTCCAAATCCAACTCCAAGGCTTTCCTTGTCAATATGACCAGAACGAAGAACTTCATGGCAGTACCACCTAAATATGGTCAGAAAAGTCTGATTTGGCTGCTAAATCCACATGGGATTTCCTTAAAAACTTTCCAAACAAAAATTAACAAATCAGTATCGATCAATATATAGTTATCTGGGCAGTATGGCATTGAGGGATTATTCTGAACAGTACTATATTCATTATTGTATGTTTGTTTTTTCCCTTTGTCAAATAATAATTATAAGCCAAGCCACATTTTAATGAGCATATTTGTTTTTGTAGATAAGTGTTATATATCCAAGTAGCTAAAAGAGATTCGTCAAGTTGTTATGTGTGGCCTCAGAATCTATCTCATATCTTTTCAGCATATGAGTATTTGACACCTCAATGACATGGTTTCTTTATTTTTCTGACTTTGGACCTCACATCACAAACATTGGTCTTAAAACACGCTTCTCTTTGTACAAGTAGTAATCCTCACTATATGGTCTTTGATGTTGACTGTCCAGTCCAAATTTTGTACAGTTGCAAAAACTCTAACATCAGCCTTATAATTCGAATTTTGATTTTTTACATTAGTTTCTAATATTTATTTATTATTATTTTTTTTTTTTGGTAGAAAAAAAAGCGGATAAGATCCCGGTGGTGGGTCACTTCTCAGAGCCACTCCCATTCGGTTGGACTCCCAAAGGCGACCCTTCCTAAGTGAGAGAATGCCTTAAGATATAGAACACCTTGCCACTTCGACCACCATTTGGGAGTCTCTCCACTTTGAGGAAAAATATCAAAATATATGTACATATAGGTACTTTATATACGATTCATACGTTTGCATGTATGAAATCGTAAACTCAGACATGACATACCAGTACAAAACACAATATACTATGGGCTATATATGCTTTTCGATCGTTTGCATTTGTCGTCAGCTTTTTAATGTAGGAAACACACTTGAATTAAATAGTGATCTTGTATTTGTTTTCTTTAGACTGGTTTTAATATGATTATCAACTATAGTTTATGTTGATTAATTTATTTATTAGACAAATAATCAAATAAGTTTTTTTTTGAAAGGCACAATCAAATAAGTTAAGCATGCAAAGAACATACGATTTTGCATAGTTCAGTAACCGCCTACCTCTATGGAATCCCATCAAGATTAGTCAATTCTATTAAAAAAAATAAAATGATTATAATCCGGTGGTCTTACTCAATTTAAGTCTCTCTTTTATTATTAACGTCTAATCTTTATAAGATCTTATTCCCTCAAACTTCTTCGATGGACCAACTGATCGCAATCTTACTTTGCATTCATCTCATAAAATCCTCTCGTTTGTATATTGCCTACAAATCTCCGGTTGGTAGGATGATACTCAAGAAAAATCCTAATCTCCAATATTTGGATATTTTAGATTTTGAAATAAGGATACAACTGACAGAAAAATGTATCCTTCTATGAGCTATAATCGTTTTAGCATAAAGATTTATCACTTAGGCCACGTCTACTAATCCGTAATAGAATGAATGAAAAGAGAATAAAGGAAAAAAGAATAAAGAAGAAAAAACAATAAGTAGAGAATGTTATGATTCTATTTCCTCTACAATTAATTGGTATTTAAACATATGAAAGAAAAAGTCATTTTATTTTCTTTTCTCTTTTCTCTTCGTTACGGATAAATAAACATATCATTGGTTTAAAAATTTGCAATGGTAACGACATCTTGCTATGTAATTTTTGTGATATGGAAGAGTAAATATTAGACAAATTAAAACTGAGGTTTTCTTTGGAGAGCGAGTTAATGAAATAGTATTATTTGCTGTAGCTCAAAGAATAAAGTGACAAAGAGGTTGCTTCAATAAGATTTACTACGGATCGTTAGCAAAATATTGCAGTTATACACTACACAGTCTCTTGTCTCTCGCTTAATTTGAAATAAAATAAAATAGAATAAAAAAGTCACGACTTTAAGCTTTGAAAAAGGATCACTGTTATAGCTTAGTTTGTAACCAATCTTACACTGCCAAAAAAGCAGAAACCTTAAAATATAGTTTGAAATGAAAAAGAAAAATAAATAAATAAATAAAGAAGAAGAAGAGAGAGAGTAGTTGGTTAAACCCTCCATGGGAACTGTCGAGATGGTCATAATAATACACTCTTTTTTACCTCTGGAAGTGGGGTTGGAATCTTTTATACATGTAGCCAAACACTATTTTTAAACAATAAATTAAATAAAGGTACGCTGGTTAACCCAAATTCAAAAGGTGAAGATACTATGCAACTCTGGACATTAGAGACTTAGATACAGTTAAGTATTAAACACATGAAATTGCACCCAGTGGTCAACTAAAGTATATTTATCTTTTCCACTTTTTACTATAACAAATCATCTCCCTTCTTTTGGAGATGGGGCTCCTAATCCTATTATGTTCATTTCTTCTTTTTTTTTTTTTTTGAAAGGCTATTATCTTCGCTTCTATGATTTAATGTTTTGTTTTTTTTGTTTTGTTTTGTTTTTTGGAATGACACTCGGTTAGTTGGTTTACCACGAAGAAAATAAATAGAAAATCAAGCTTAATAACTTATACTAAGATAGATTACAAGTGGAGTTTATGATGTATCTTAGTCAAAAATCAGTGTATTATCTTATCTAGATATATATGTATATACATTGCATATGTATATGTATAATTGAAGTTTATTTGTCAAGGGAAAAAGACAAAAAAATAAAGTGGGTAGAATAAATCCAAGCAATAAGGACAACTGATGCTAACCTCAGCAAAGTTTATCACCTTAAAAGTAAAATAAAATAAAACAAATAAAACATTTTATTTTTATTTTTGAATAGAGTGATTTCGTTTTTTTCATTAACAGAGCAACTTCTCTTGCTGCTTTTCTTTTTCTTTTTCTTTTTCTTTTTCTTTTTCTTTTTACCTTGCTGCGCAGGGAGGAGATATAAAGTAGAGTTAATCTGACGCGAATAGGAAGCGCGTGGAGTGGAAACGACGGAAGCATGGTGTGAGCTCAGGCTTTTGCCCGAAGGCCAAAGTAGGTACTGAACCTGAAGGCTAAAGCTGAGCTTTAGTAAAGGGTAACAAGCGACTGTTTACAGTTTACTCCTTTTTTATTGGACCGTGCTTTTTACTTCCCTTTGAAAAAGCGTGGACCAAAATGCTCTTTCTCTTCTTGTCTTTATTTATTCACGGATCCTCGTGAATGTGCCACACTGTTCTGTCTAATTATATGGGTAACCATGAAAAGTTTAGTACTTTAGCATTTTCACCCACTTCTTTTTCAATTTTTTTTGTTAAACCCATTTCTTTTTCGATTATTTCTTCTTCTTTCTAATTTGTTTTGTTTTTTTTTTTTCCCTTTCAAATTATTGATCAAAGCCTTCGAAGTAGATTTCGATTATCACTTATTAAATTATATAGTGAGCATATGCGTATACTACGCCGCAAATCTGTAAAGTGCATAATATATTTTCAATCTAAATTGTGTTGTAACATACAAATATTAGTTTCGTTGTTCTATAAAGAAGTATGGTATGCTATTAGCTTATTTGAATATACTAAGGAACTTCTAAGCATGTCATGTTTCTCGTACAAACAAAAAAAGAAAAAAATAATTTGTATAGCTTAAAGTGTTTTGAGCATAAATATTGTAAAATACCTTTAAATCCAATATATTAATTATGTTGTAAGATTTTTTTTTTAAAACAAAAATTAGGAGAGAGAGATTCAAACTTGAAACCTTTACATTAAGAGAAACCAAGAAAATGTGATTACCATCAAATTATGTTGCAACTATAATTACGTTGTAGGATAATTGGAAGTATGTTTTCATCAAAATAAGTATTTATATGGTCAGTGTTCTTAGCAAACAAATTCTACCAGTACATAGTGAGAGTAAGATTATTTATAACGCATAAACTCAAGAATCAAGTGTATTCCTGTTCTTAAACACTTTTTTTTTTTTCCTTATTTTACTTGAACTCTTATAGCAAATTACGTAACCAATTGTTTCCCAGAAAAACATAAGCTCTTAGAAAGTGAGACTATATAGTACGATATTCCGAGAGCAAAAATATTAGCTTTATCATTGAAAAGTATAAATCTTCTTCCTACTTGTCTTTTTTTACTTCATCAAGATAAAAAAAATGTTGAAGATGTTTTCTTGAGATATATCTCCATAAGTTCGCCTTTTTGTATTATTATCTTGTTTAACTATAAACAAAACGGTTCAAATTAGGTTATTTGCCTACAATGAACAAACAGTTTTGCCTTGTGAATAAAGCATATTATTGACTTGAATCACCTATATATAGAAGATTATGACACAATAATGATAGTACAAAAATAGTTGATTGTAGATTTGATGTCAAAAGAGTAATTAACTATGCCTTCTTCTCTTTATCTTTATGTAAAAAAAATTAAAATAAAATAGCCAGAGTAACTGTACTTTCAACTTTTGGGCCAGATGGCCAAAACAAGAGATTTTTGTTTGTACACAAATACCATGAAAAAGATAAAGCCAATATGCCTAGGACTTTCCAATGAATAATGCAACACTACTAGCTTTCTTTTTACCTTATAATAATATTGGATCCATTGAATGCATGTAACACCTACATAACATCAATTTTCCCTTTGTTCAATTGCCCAAAAAATAAAAAACCAATAAATATAAACAAAATAAAATAACATGTACAACAAAGTACAAATTTGGGAAAGTTAGGGGAGGTATTTTGTATTTAGATTTACAAACAAGTTAAGAATTGGGGGGGAAGGGGGGGTGGTTTGTTCAGAAACCCATAACTTTTTGTATTAAATTAAAGATTAGAGGAAAAAAAAAAGATAGAGAGAGAGTGTGTGTGTAAAATAAATAAACAAATAAATAAAAAGGACAAGCTGGTAAAGGAAAAAGCCCGCAAATAATGGAGGAGAAGTGTGGTGAGCCATTGGATGTTGCAGATGAGAGAGAGAGAGGAGAGAGAGAGAGAGAGAGGAGCAATGGAGAATCCCAATGCTTGGAGACACAGACAGCAGAGCTTACTGTACACCCTCTCTTGTGACCAATTAAACTAATCCCAAAACCAAACCCTTCTTCCCCAGTTGCCCTTCTCTAATCTCCAGTCCAGTCCCTACTCTCTCTCTCTCTCTCTAATCAAACTCAAAACCCAAATCCCATTTTCTTCCAAAAGCCCCATAATAACTGTGATCTGAAGCACAAGAGAGATTCCATTCTATTATTTGATCAAAACCCAGATCAGGAAAAGCTTGGATTTAGAGAGAGAGAGAGAGCGAGGAGGCTTATGGTGGAGGACCCATCTTCCCAAATGTCCGAGGACGACGATCGATCTCCGCCGTTGGATCCCGGATGCCCGGAGAGCGTATCTGAGTCGTCGAGCAAGACCCGGAACTGTACTGGGATATCCGGGTCGGGGTCCGGGTCGACTTCTTCGATCGAGCTCCAGGCGCCGTACCCGGACCAGGTGCTGGAGAACGTTCTAGAAAACGTGCTCTGTTTCCTGACGTCACGGCGGGACCGGAGCGCCGCCTCATTGGTCTGCAAGTCGTGGTACCGTGCGGAGGCCCTCACCCGATCCGAGCTCTTCATCGGCAACTGCTACGCCGTCTCGCCTCGGCGCGCCACCGCTCGGTTCACCAAGATTAAGTCCGTGGCGATCAAGGGCAAGCCAAGGTTCGCCGACTTCAATCTCATGCCGCACAACTGGGGGGCCCACTTCTCTCCCTGGGTGGCCTCCATGGCCAAGGCCTACCCCTGGCTCGAGAAGGTTTACCTTAAGCGGATGTCCATCACTGACGATGATCTGGCCCTCCTCGCCGAGTCCTTCCCTGGATTCAAGGAGCTCGTCCTCGTTTGCTGCGAGGGTTTTGGGACCCATGGCCTCGGCATGGTGGCCAATACTTGCAGGTACTATTTCTCCTTTGACCCTTTTTTTTTTTTTGGTGTCGTTTGAGAGAGCTTCCGATTTTGATTTCTGGGCACTTTTTTCTTTGTTAGATCTCTATGTGTCGATAATGGTTATGGGTATATGTTGGTTTATTTATTGGGGGTCATGGAAAGATTATAGCTTCTGGGTCTTTCTTGATCTGATGAATGTTTGTAAGAAGAAAGTTTAGATCTGTTTATTTTAGATGGCTTTTGTGATCTGTGTGACTGCTTGAACCCCCAAATCAGTATCTTTTGTGTCCGTTTCTTTAGCTTGTATATATCTCAATGGGATGCCTGAAATAAATAGTGTAATTACAATGGAGAACCAAATGAGGAGCTGAATGTGACAAGTTGATAACGTGTATTTTGCAGACAACTTAGAGTGCTTGATCTGATTGAATCCGAAATTAATGATGACGATGTGGATTGGATTGATTGCTTTCCAGAGAGCCATACCTATCTCGAGTCTCTGATTTTTGACTGTGTAGAGTGCCTCATAAATTTTGAGGCATTAGAGAGGCTGGTGGCTAGGTCTCCACGCTTGAAGAAACTTAGGTTGAGCCGGCTTCTTTCTATTGGGCAACTTTACCGGCTTATGGTTCGAGCTCCACAACTCACACATCTAGGAACCGGCGCATTCAGCACATCCGATGGCATGATTCAGTCTGAACAGGAACCAGACTATGCCTCTGCATTCGCTGCTTGCAGATCCTTAGTTTGTCTCTCAGGGTTCAGGGAAACCTTGCCAGAGCTCTTACCTGCAATCTACCCAGTCTGTGCTAATCTCACTTCTCTGAACTTTAGTTATGCAAATATCAGTGCTGAGCAACTGAAACCAGTCATAAGACACTGCTACAAGCTCCAAACTTTCTGGGTATGTGCTGAATCTCTGGTGTTTTAGTGGCATTGTGAAAATATTTGGCTTTTAAGAAGTTTACTTATGTTTTCTCAATGCAGGTCCTTGATTCAATATGCGATGAAGGGCTACAAGCAGTTGCTGCAGCTTGTAAAGAACTTCGAGAGCTTCGGGTTTTCCCTTTTGATGCACGTGAGGATATTGAGGGTCCTGTTTCTGAGGTTGGTCTGCAAGCAATTTCTGAGGGTTGTAGAAAACTGGAATCTATTTTGTATTTCTGTCAGCGCATGACAAATGCAGCAGTGATAGTCATGTCAAAGAACTGCCCGGATCTGGCTGTATTTCGTCTCTGTATAATGGGAAGACACCGACCAGATCATTTGACAGGTCAACCCATGGACGAAGGATTTGGAGCCATTGTTATGAACTGTAAGAAGCTGACCCGTCTTGCTGTATCTGGTTTACTGACTGATCGAGCTTTTAGTTATATTGGAGAATATGGGAAATCAGTTCGGACCCTCTCTGTTGCTTTTGCTGGAGACAGTGACAATGGGCTGAAATATGTGCTAGAGGGCTGCCCTAAACTGCAAAAGCTTGAGATCAGGGATAGCCCATTTGGAGATGCAGCACTGCGGTCCGGCTTGCATCATTATTACAACATGAGGTTTCTCTGGATGTCTTCATGTAGGTTAACCCGCCAGGGCTGTAGGGAGATTGCTCGAGAAATGCCTCGGTTGGTAATTGAAGTTATGAGGGATGAATTTGTGGAGGAGGACCCAGGTGAAAATGTTCAAATTTTATACATGTATCGATCACTTGAAGGACCGAGGGATGATACTCCAAAGTCTGTTGATATTCTTTAGAATTTTGGCTGCAAGAAGTTGGTTCCATTTTTCTCATGGTGACTTGCGATGAAATTATGAAACTTTTCCTGTGGGAAAGGTAAATGCTGCAGGTGACTTTTGTATAAGCCTGCTAATGGTTCCTGCAATTATAAATGATGAGCAAACAACTTCTGTTCTTGAGCTGGATTTTTGCAGTGACATTTGTGGTAAGTAGCAATGGCATCTTAAGGAGCACTGTAGAAAATGACTGTTTCTTCTTTGTTTTGGTTCTTCCTGAGGACTCGGAGGAGGGAGACTAACGCTGAGGATGAATTTCTCTGCATGGTATTATTGGATCATCCATTGTTGTATTGTACACTTCTTAATTTTTCATGTTTCTTTTTGCTTTCATATTCATTTGATCGTAAACAACGGCTGCCAGAGGAGAAGGGATGGGTGTACCACCAGCTTAGAAGATTGGTTTAACTGCATCTCTTCCCTGAGAAGATCTTGTTCTCTAGAGATGGTCTTGAAGTGGAGGTTCAGAGATGTCTTAATCGTAGAGTTCTCTTCAGCGCCACCGGTAGAGAAGTGAAAGCAAGTATCAACTCTTTAAAGAACTTAGTTTGTCTATTTTGATTCAAGTGGTAGTTTAGTTTAAGCTGTAACCGGTGAGAACTAAATGCGCAGACTGATATATCTTTCTCTTTCTCTTTCTCTTTCCAAGTGTTTGTTCTTTTCAGATGTGTTGTTTTAGCACCTGACTGTTGAATTTATTATTGTTATTGTTAGAAAATGTGATATGGGTAATAAATGCCAAAATATGCATGGACCATATATACCCCTATACTTGGTGGGACTCTCTCTTTGTTTTTGTTTTTTTGTTTTTTTTGCTTCTTTCTCTTTCTGAATATGGAATGATGAAATTGATAGTGAGGGTTATTAATGATGTATGGAAAGTGATGAAGGTGTACACACCACCTTACGGGAGGAAGACTGAGTTTCCATTCTCAATACGCATAAGAAATCTTTGCTTTCATGGTCTGATGACTGTTCTTGACCATCTTCTCTATCAGTATAAAACACCATGCCTGAACCAGATGTTAGGTCTATAATAGCATCTGGTATGTTGGTAAAACTGAAATTTTTACTCTCGAGTCTCGATTAGCTGCTGAACTCCTCCATTATTGAATCTTGGTCTGACTTGTATATAGTTGGGAGTGGGACCTATATAATTTTGATGATTTGTCACACCCCTACGATTGCGTTTTAAAGCAGTCAAGTCCTCTGGTCGGTCTCTCCCTCCCTCCCTCTCTCTCTTTCTCTCTCACTCATTATTAGAAGAGAAAATCTATCTGCCTTCTTCGTTGGTATTCAATCTGGCAGGACAGGATGATAAAAGCAAAACTTATCATCAAAGTGGGATCTGACTGTGCCATTGAATAAGTGATGGGATTCTGAGGCAAAGGCTTTGGCTTTACTTTCTTGCTCCATAGACCCATCTGAAGTTGAAACAACTCAACATTTTAAGGGCAATTGGATTTTATTTTATTTTATTTTATTTTTCTGGGAGGGGGTGAGTGTTTCTCTTTCTTTCCCTTCTCCCAAGCTCTCTTCTTTCTCTCTCATGAATCATTAGAGGGTCAATTGAGTGGCTCTGTTCTGCTTTGCAAGGAGGGCCAGCAGTTAAGGATAAGAAGACTATGTTTTTCAACAAAAACAATGAAAACAACATTGAGTTTTCCTTTGTTTCATTTCTTTCTTTTCATTTTTTTTCCCCCTCTTTGTACTTTTGCTTACCTTAGCTTATCCATATTGCTTATAGTGGGAACAGTCACTTGCATGACCGTTGCCATAGAATGTTGTTACCCATTGCTTTTTCTTGATATATATCATTAATATTTATCTTTCTCTGTTTACCTTTCTATTTTTCTTTTTTCTCCATTTTATTTACAAACAAAAAAAAAATGAAAAATAAAAGAGAAGATAAAGAAAGAAAGAAAGAAAGAGATGGAGATAATGACCTTACGCAAGAACGATGAGCTGAGGTACCTCTCAATCCTAGTCGCCCAATACGTTAAACGACCCAGTTGAGATGACGGACCTATCTTACCTACTGCACTGAACTGCACTCATAAGTCCACCAATTTTTTCTTATTTTTTTTTCTTATAAATTATTATATAAGAAAAATACCCTTAAAAGTAAATTTCTAAACCAAATTAAATAGTTCTCCGTTGAAATAAGCACATAAACCTTATTGAATGTCTCTTTCAGTGAGGACTACACGAGCTCGATTCTGGACGGCCTCATTCATGTTCTTCCTTTATTCAGGGGGGAAAAAAAAAGAAAAGAAAAAAAAAAGAAAAACATAAACCCATTCATTTAGTTAGGCACATGCATTATACTGTTTGATAAGCCACCCCATAACCCATCTAACATCTTATGCTAATATTAATGATAATTAATTATAATTTACTAATATAATGCATCTCTTTTCTTTTTTGGCAATGACAAAAGTTGGGTTTCTTTGAGATTGATTGGATGGGTGAAGAAGACCCATCTCATTCTCAGGGTCCGGCCTGGCCCCACTATCTGATCATTGAGTGTGTGGGCCACGTGTACGGCATGGGAGGTGGCATACATTAATGCTGTGTTACATAAATATTAAATTATCAGAAGCTTTTAAAAGTATGATCATGCATTTATTAATCAAGGATTATTATCTTTGCTCCTTCCATTAGAAAAAATAAATAAATAAATAAATGAAAGGAAAACTGTGGGAGGAGGCATAAGCTAATGTACAAAGTAACAAACAACGAAGCCCAACTAATATAAGGTTGGTTCAGACTGTAGAGTCCAGTGGTAGTGGGTAGTGGTTGTGTTGTGGTTCAAATAATAATAATAATAATAATAATAATTATTATTATTAATTAATTAATTTTTTTAATAGAAAAAAGTCGGTGAAGCCAAAGGAGTGTTTGGATTTCTGCATCACCTTTTTCTGTTAAGCACATTCATGGCTGAACTAAGCACGAGGTCAACCACTAAAGTATGCTCTTTCATGCTACACCACCACTACTTTAACTTCACTTAATTTGAATCTATTTATAAAAAAATGAAAAGAAAAATATTAGAGGACCACCTTTTTAATCAATCACACGTTTGTTACTTAAAAATATGTGAATTTTAGTGTGACAATATATGAATGGATTTTTCGTTTGGCACGAGAGTGCGTAATTGATTAAAAATTACGAGTGATTTTCATAGGATTATATGTTTTGAGAGACTTTAAAACAACCAGGTAACATTAAGTAGAGATCAATAAATCATATTAAGTAACTTATTATTGTATTAACATTCCATTATCCACATTTAACTCGAAAATATTGGTCATAGATCAATATTATGTTAGTGATTGAAAAGTGAAATTGATTTGATGGAGTTGGTACGAACTCACTAACAATAAAGGTCCAAAGGGGGAACTTAGCTTGATCAGTATGCAATTTTGATTGCCTATATGCCGGTTTCTCAAAACAAAACATGCTAAACTCATTTGAAAAGATACGTAACTAAATAGTGTGGAAATTTTGGGCGTAACAGTATATACAGAGTACATACAAACAATACCAAGTTGAACTTGACACAAACCTAAACTTTGACTCACTTGGATAAAGTATATCAATAATTGTTGACACTTGTGAGGCAAATACTTGCCTGCAAGGTTTGATTCGCCCAAGTTTCAAGAGTCAAATTGAAGGTAGAATATTTATTTCGCAAAAAGGCTGCTAATCTATAAATAAGTAAATATATATATATATATACACCCCTACGCATATATATATATAGGTATATATTACTTTAACGTACAATTAACAGAATGTAAATGTTAAAATCTTAAAAAGTAATATATGCCTACATGGTTAGAAAGTTAGTAACATATAGTGGTACGGATGCGAATGGCCATTAATTTAAATAACCATCCTTTGGAAAATGTACGAAGAAAGGATCTGAATCTATTAATAACTTATTTATAAGATCACTATTCTATGTGCTTAATATGTTCAAAGATATTTCTCTCCGAAAAAAAAAAAAAGAAAAAAGAGAAAATGTTCAAAGATATTGAAGGGTATGTATTTAGCTTTTCTTAATCTGGATTATCGTAGTACTAATATTATAATGCGTCACATAAACAAACATAGTGTCTTGGCCCCTAAAGTCCACTGAATACACCAATCACGTAAATAATAATAATAGTCTTAAAATATTGGACATGTCAAGTCTATCCAAAAGGGCATAACAAGGAGAGGGAACAAAAGATTATTAAAGGAGGAGATTAAAGAGCAAATGTTTTGTCACAAGTGCCCTTTGGGGGAGGAGTCTACGTGCCCTTCACATGTTGTAGATATGTGGGGGGTCCTTCACTTGCCTTCCTTCTCTTCATTTTTTCTGTTTGTTGAGGGACACCATTATTTGCAATTGAAGATAAGATGGAACCCCACTTTGATTGTTCTTATTTTTCTACATTTTATTAAAAGGCATTGGAAATAAAGATTTTCAGCCCCTCTCTAAAACTCAAGAATTGTACCACTGGGCACTAGCATTGCCCAATCATGATATGAGCTATTTGGGCACTAACTCCTACTTCCATCCTGGATTCAATCCCCAGTTTTCCAAATCCTAATCATCAAAAACCAATATTCCCTTGAATCCCTTCTCACAAATCTTTATATTGCGCCCCCCCTCCCCTCCCCTTTTGGTAATTACACATTTTAGATTGCTTCTAGCAGCCAAATTAGGATATTACTAATTACAACACTTTTTTAAGTGTTCTAATATGCTAAAAAAAAAAAAAAAAGTAGTCGTCTAAATGACTAGGCGAGCATACTAAGAAAATCTTGGTTTTCACTCATTTCTAGTTAGGACGACTTTTTCCTTCTTCTTCTTTTTTTTTTTTTTTTTTTTTNGTGGTTGTTGTTAAAATATCTTAGCAATTAAAGAACTATCCCAAAAGCTCCTGAGAAACTATTAAGAACGTGGCCACTCTGCACCGCAAATAGAGAATAAGTTGGGTCAACACTAAATAAGTTGGGTCAACCTAAGTTAGTGGTACCTCAGAGGTTCTCAAAACAGTGTGTTAAGGGGTCAATGGCCTTAAAATGCACCCATTAATTAGAAGTTGTAGTATAAGTTATATCTTTCCAAAATGCATTAACTCATTAGTTTGATCAAACAGGTTTGCCCACTTGGGGAGAAAATCCACAAGAGAGGTCCATACAACTTTTTAGATGCATGATTTGAAAGAGAGAGAGGAGGGAATCTTCTAATCATTTCTCCTTTAGAACTCTTATATACAGATTTTCAGTCCGTTGGGATCTTTTTTTTTTATAGTTTTTTTTCTTCATATATAATAAAAATAAATGGTTGATGTGTAACGACATTAGGGCACAGTGTCTTTGAATTTGTAGGTCATATTTTTTTTTTAGAAAAAAAAAAAAACTCTGAATCCTTTACATTCTCATTCATAAAAGAAGTAAGGGAAACCCACAACTTTTAAAACAAAGTGGTGCTGTCACCTTGCATTAAATTGGCCTTTCAATAAAGTAGCATCAGCTTTCAGTTTCAAGTTTCAACTGGTCAAAAGAACTTTGAAAGAATTCTTCTTCTTTTTTTTTAATAAACAAATAAATATGCATAATAAAAAAAGAATTGGACTTGGTGGAGCCCCTTTTTGGTGATGATCGGCATGACCTTCCTGAATCTAATCAATGTTATTCTCACGGAGAAGAAGCAGCCATAAAATGATAAAAGAAACCTCCAAACTTTACAACAGGCTTATTTTATTCTATTTTGAATGAGCAAAGGAGATTCACTTTTATTTGGAAGATTGTCTCTCTTTTGTTTACGTTTTGTTGTTTTCTTTCTTTATATCTCCTTTCTAAATCACCTTTTGTGCATTTTTTTCTTAAATTTTTCCAATTGAATATAGATTATGAGTTTTGAATTCTTCTCCTCCACTAATTGTCATTAAACACGCTTTCACTTTCCAAACGAGAAAAAAAGAAAACTACATTAGTTCAATCTCCAATTTGGAATTAGGTGAGTAAGAATAACAGATGTTATCGTCGGACAGGCAGAATTTTCACAATACCACATATTAAATACATTATTGCAAAATCTTAAAATTGGAATACAACACAGAAAGTAATTTCTATGATCCACTAACGTAAGGAACTTCCAAATAACCTTTGTCAAAGCATATGTCATATTCAGAATCGCATACAAATACCAAGCCCACATAAAGGGTGCTTGTGCTCAATAATACCCCACGAGATGAAACCTTTTAGTCAAAACTTAATAAAATGAAGCCTTTTGAAAGGTTGATCACAAAGACATGCAAAACAAAGGGACAAGAAGAAAGTTTCTAATAGTAACAAATGAAAATTCATTATGTTCTTAGAAAGGTATGGTAGCACTCACTACTCAATAGATTGGGTAGCTTGTGGACAAGCCTCTCGAGTTGAGCTGGGATGCATATCTGTATAATATCTAAGCTATTTATCTTGTATTGACACAAAATTTGATTAGACGTAATTAGAGGAGTTCATATTGACGTGACTTGACTAGTAAAGAAAAAAATTATAATTATTAATTCAAAATTTATAGGTAATAGTCTCCCAAATTTAGCATACTCTTATTTCATTAAGGAAATAGAAGTGTTCCACATTTCAGATTATTGATTTTAACACTTAATAATTACAATTTTCCATCAACACCTAGCAGCCTCACATAAACCAAGTTTTAGGAAATGCTTTTAAAACATCGTTAAGGAAACAAATCCTTGTCGTTCTCCACGGGAACCTTCTTTATTACATCTCCCATCGTCTTCATGATGTTTAATATATTTCCTCCGAAACCATGCAGATAGACCCTATAAAACAACGGTCGATTAACCGCATTAGCAATGCTGAGGCAAATTTTGGATGCATGAATAAGAAATAGGAGCAAAAAAAGGATCTTCACTCATAATTAGACATTTAAATGAGGAAAGACCATTATATTAATATACATATATATATATATATATAGAGAGAGAGAGAGAGAGAGAGAGGTGTCTGATATTCATCTTATGTCCAGGCGCATAAAAAGTCTCGAGAATCTTAACCCGTTGCATTTTCTATTCCATCTGAAAGCATGAATTTTAAAATAAAACCTTGGAATAATTTTCTTGTTCCTTCTTGGTAGAGATTCATTAAGAGTAAAAATAAACAAAGATCTCCAAACAGACTTTCAAAGTTGACGCCACAGCTAACAAGGCTTGATCTACGAGGAATCTTATTCCTCGGGACTACATGTGTTGCTGTAGAATCTTTTACTCGAACCATCTATAAGGACATCAGATTATCATAATGCTTACGAATGAACTCTTAGTTTAGTGTCTAATCCAATCGATAAAGATTGACCAAAAAAGTTATGGCCTTTCAATGGCAAAAAAGACAGACAGTAAAATTAAAACAACTTCATGACCATTGCGAATGTACAAGGAAATCAATTGCCATTGCATTAACCTTTCCAATACAAGAAGGAAAGTCTTGCACGTAAGAATGTAGAGAGATATAAACTGCTCTATACCGCTAGTGGCGAACTTCACAACGACGATGCCGAAAATTATAGTCACGGAGCCAATCGGTCAATTTTCCATGCTCGTTTTCCATTGCTTTCCTCTGGGGAGTACCTCAATCTGGAGGAGAACGCAGAACATAAATTACGGACAAAAGTTTGTACTTAGCATATTAGCGTATCCAGTTCAGTCAATTTAAAGTTTAGAGACAATTATAAGGTCAAATGAATTACACCTTTCTCACTGTGAAAATTGTAAATCAAATGAATTACTTCTTTTTCACTGTGAAATTTGTACTTCAGACTGACTACTAAAAAAAATTGTTTCCTCAGGACACTTGCACACTAAACACAATGATTTAGGATTGACAATTGAAAACAAAAGAATTGCAAGAAACCAACTTCCTACAAACTAACAAACCAGTTCAAGATGCAAATGTAGAATTCAGATCTCAGAACTAGAGTTCCAAACCAATCAGTTCTATATCTAACACCATATAAAGTTTATGATCTAGGCAATAAAATACATGATGACATGACAAAAAAAAAAAAACCATTGTCAAAGAACTTATGCACCATGTAAAAGTGAATTTTAAGCAACGATATTTTTCCTCCAAGAAATTTTAATGAATCATGCCGTCACATTAAATGGTTTAATCATGTCTATGAAGCATTCCACACAAAAAAGAAATTAGAACCACCTGTCATAAATGGGATAGAAACCACCTGTCATGCAAGCGAGACTTTTGTCCTTGCCAAAATTCAAACAGCTCTGGCTTAAGCCGGTATCCTCCCCAGTGTTTAGGCTTTGGAATCACACTTCTGTTAAAAAAAAAAAGGGGAATATTATTACAGACTTGTCAATACGAATAACTTGTTTTCCATTCATTTTAACGGACACGGGGAATAGGTGAGAAAATCATGTGAAGTCCTCACGTATAACAATGACCTAATCTGACCTCCGGTATAATTCAAGATTGTTATGACAGAAAAGTTAAACAAAATGCAAGAAACTTCATCCAGAGCCCACAGCATATAAGGCATTCATGGGCCAAAAGGCTAAGGACCCAATATCGAAGTTCTAAAGAATTACACATCACTTGCCCAAACAATGTCAAATTAAAACATTGGACTTACCCGTCAGAGTATTTTTCCTCTAATTCTTTGTATAGCTCATATAGAACATTCCTTCCTGGAACTACAGTACTCTGAAAGAAATAAAGTTACAAATTACTATTACAAGAGCCCTTCTTTCCGGCAGCATATCTATAATGAATTCAATATGCAGTGGAAGGAAAAAGCCCAGACAAAAAAGAAGAAGAAATAATAGGTCAATAAAGGAGACCAGTGAACGATTTAATATTACTAAAATAGTATTTTGTATTCACTTTTGCTCAAATATGGTAAAGTTTTATTTTCTCACATATAACTTTCACATGATATAGCAAGATTTATTTTGTAGCATTCAAATTTAACGCAAACCTAAGTTGAATCACCTTTTAGATCAAATGAGGTATGCTATACACTTCAATAAGTAAAAAAGAAGATCGAGAAAATCAAACCTGATTGCTAACTATTGCTCCAATCTGACTGCCTCGGGGGCGGCCGTGGAAGTATTGTTCAGATTCCTTGTCAGGAACTTTCTGAACAGATCCTTCCACTCTTACCTATGAATCAAAAGTTAATTTTAGAAATAATCTCCATCTAGGAGTGTTATCAATAACTAAGACCTTTAAGGAGCGAAGATAAATATTACGCTTTGATGGCAAACATTAATCCAGTGGAGGCACCTTAATGCCAGTAAATGAAGGGAGAAATTCATTCTAGAAAATAAAAGAACGAATGATGAAAAAAGAACACCACTAAAGCTATTAAGATTAGTACTTCTCTAGTCCAAATTCACTCACATGACAAAGAGAGAGGCATGTTTTCCAAGTTAACCAAAAGCCAAAGTCTGCATTCTTATTACTATATAGAAAAGAGTATTCGAGGTAAAAAGTCTAGAAATCCCACAAGGCAAGACTATTGTGACCTTTAAAAATTAGTGGAAATGTTAGACCAAAAGAGAACAGATTTTTGTAAAAAGTTTGCAACAAATCCTTTGAAATTCCATCTGCCATTCCAAGTTAACTTACAAATTAAGTTTCCATTAACCCAAAAGAGAAATCTAAAGCTTCATATTAGCCATTCAACATACAGATTACTCATTACAGGGAAACTCTATGCATGCATATACTGACATACATGGAGCACCTATGCAGAATAAATCAAAATTCAGGAAGAATTGTTCAACCACTATTTCCTGGATAAGATTAGTATTTATACAAGATTCTGGATCAAGTGAATGCCAGACATCCATAGGAGTTTTCCACATCTAAGTACATAAGAAATGTTCGGTGAACATTTCTTCAATATCTCTCTAGTGGAAAACAGTTTATCGTGTGTGTCAATGTATTAGTGGTAATTTACCTGCCGGTTTAAACCATCCCAGTAGAAAAGAAGTGATGCATGAGGATTTTCTGATAATTCACGAGCCTTGCGACTCTCATAATTGGTGTACCTGCATATCGGAACATCAGAAGAAAATTAGAACCATTTAAAAAAAGGCATTGATAGCTCTACTGTTAAAAGAATGTACTACCATATGGGTAATGCAGTACTGACCAGACAAAACCATTCTCATCAAATCCTTTTAGCAATACCATTCGGGATGAGCTGTACAGAACAGTGAAATAAGATGGATTGAATCAACAGATTCCACATTCATAAAAGGAAACAACCATATAAAAAAGAACTAAATGCAAGAAGCAAGAAACATATAACTGAAATTTATAAGTACATTTGTTCATCAGGAAAATGAAAAATGTGGCTCAGACAATAATAATTAAGATAAGAGCCTTTACAAAATCGTTAGAGAAAACAATCGAAAGTTACCAATAATTTTCAAAGATTTTGTAACCAAAAATCAACACCAATGACTTCTTTCATATTCCCTTGCACAGGAAAGATTGACTAAAGCTAACTTGATTCGGAATCAACAGCTGGTACCTTGCCTCTTCAAATTCACAATTGATTCCATGAGGCTGTAATTTTACTCTACTTGCAGACCAAAATAGGTTCTAAATTTGATTCCCAATCAAACACCCAAAGCGATAACTAAGCTTCTTTAAGTAGGACTCTGATAAACTTATATTGAAAAGAACGTAGATGAACAAAGTTTATTGAGGTTACTGCACAGTAAGGACCTATGTGGCATGTCGAAGTGGAGCGATTACATCGAGCACCAGATGACTACACAGGCTAAACACCTCAGTAACACAGATTATGTCCTGATTACCATGCTGGTGTGTTCAAGTTCAACTACTATTGCATTTACAAAGCATCCAACTTGACAGATCTTACATCTTTCACGTATATAAAAGGGCCGACTCTATCGGAAACTACACCACATACTTGCATCTTGCAAAATGCATGCCAAAGATTAGCAAAGGTTCTACTTTGGACTAATTAAAACCCTTGAATGTAATCTGTACCCCAAATTGGATCTCACTTAAGTCTAGCATAAGAGAAGAGCAATATGAACTCTACTTAAATACCTAAAGTGCGCACATTGACACAATCAAGGTACTTTATGAAGATACAGACATGCATTACTAACAATAAAAGTGACAAAGCAGCAAAGTCAAACATTACACATTTCCATTCTTGCCAGCAGTAGACAAGGCCATGGCATTGGGTTCTCTTAATCCAGCACCCACTGCTTCCTCAAACCATTTGCGGAACTGCAAGATAGCAAGTGGCTCAATTGATATACCATGGCTAGTTTCTGCAACTAAATATAACAAGGACTCAAATGGCAATAAAAAGAAACAACCAGCAACAGTTTTACTTTCTTCTACCTGATCAATTGGGTCAGACCCCACTTCTTCCTCAAGGAACTCAGGAGAAATGTAGTTCTCTCTCAGAGCTGATACATCAATTTTTGGAGGCTTCCCTATTCGGACACACATAGAAGTGCCAGGATATGGTGGAAGACGAAGTTTGTACTTTTCAGCAATGACTGGGGGTACAAATCTCCCACCAAGAAAGTGGTGTGGACCAGAAAATTTTTTTGCACACAACTTTGGAGCAGTCAGAGAAACCTAAATAATACTGAAATCTCATCAACAAGATAAATCATCTCTTTTACGCATGTCCATACTTGAGCATGTCTATCTGTGTATGTTAAACTACTATGAAATTTTTTGAAAATGCAATCTTCCTAAATGGTGGTAGATGAAACTAGTACTTTTCAGCAATGAATTGGGGTACAAATCTGCCACAGAGAAAGTGGTATGGACCAGAAATATTTCTTGCACACAACTTTGGAGCAGTCAGATAAACCAAAAAAATACTGAAATTTCATCAACAAGAGAGATCACGTCTTTTACACATGTCCATACTTGAGCATGTCTGCTTGTGTATGTTAATCTACTATGAAAACTTTTGAAAATGCAATCTTCCAAAATGGTGGAAGATGAAATATGTACTTTTCATCAATGAATGGGAGTACAAATCTGCCACTGAGGAAGTGGTGTGGACCAGAAATTGTTTTTGCACACAACTTTGGAGCAGTCAGAGAAACCTAAGAAGTACTGAAATTTCAACAACAACATAGATCATGTCTTTTACAGATGTCCATACTTGGGCATGTCTGCTTGTGTATTTTAATCTGTTATTAAAATTTTTGAAGATGCAATCTTCCAAAATGTTTTGTGCAAAACCACAACGAAAGTTTCCATCAAAAGCCTACCAACATGTCAGGTTTAATGCCTTCACCACCAACGTCCCCTTCTTCAACATGCCACCCAGATGGAATATCCACAGAGACAATAACAGGGGACTTTTGACGTGTTTGGTCATAATTCCGTAAAGAAATAAGCATTTGGATCAGACCATCAAAGGGTGGCCTCGGGAAACCTGATCAATTGATTATGGCACTTAATTAATTAAACATGGAAAGAAAAAAACTTCATTAGGTGTATCCATTTAGATACATCATCACAAACATCAGTATATAATAATTTCTCATCTTGCACAGATTTATCCTTCACAACTCTTGTAATAAGAGTTAAATCTGTTGAGTTTACTAGGAGGAATAATGCTTGTACAGGAGACCTAGAAACAAAAAGAATTGCCAAAGAAAAAGATAACAGTTACCATGGTATGAGAACCCAAACATTGCATCAACAATAATGTCAAAGCCCTCCGACAAGTCTAATGGCAAATCTTCGACGGAGATAAAAGGTACTGAGAGTGATTCGAGCTACAAAATTACTAATCAGATAAGAACCTCCAAAAGAACCATATAAAAGAAGCTGAAGCTTCTGAATCCATATGTGTGAAAGATATGCCCTTCAATAATACTCAATTTACTCCATACCTGAGTAACAAGCCCATCATACAGAGCTTTGGGAGTCCGCTTTGGATAACAAATAGCCGGTTTATATCCAAAGTGATGTAGGTGACGAGCAGCGACAAGACCATCCCCGCCATTGTTCCCAGGGCCACAAATAGCAAGCACGCGATTATGCTCACTTGGTTTGTAGACCTTTCAAAATAAAAAATAAGGAAAAAATAATGCTTGATAAGTAGAAAGCATAGCCAATCCAAAATTAGTTCACAAGATCTACAAATATAACGAAAAGGCCCATGCAGGGTGTTGCAAGGAACATTAGATGAATAAAATCCAATCAAATCTCCCAATACAATGTAAAGTAACAAAAACGAAACAAAATTTGAGGCAGCAGGTTTAGGTTTAGTCTGATTGGTAATCAAATTTCCAACCTTGAGGTTAGGTTCGAATTTCCCCACCTCTTGAAAAAATAAAAAACTAAACAAAATTCAATTGCAAAACGATGCGGAATAAATTCTCAGTTCGTAAAGATTACAAGTATACAAAAGACCGATACAAAGTACACTTAACTAAACTTTGGATCAATTGTACGATTATACAAAAGTGAGGATTTAATACGCAACCCAACTCTCAAAACACCATGATGAGCATTTTTCCGAGTATAATTCAACTGAACAAGAAACGAAAAAAGAGCATTACGTTACCTCTGTTATGGCAGCAGCCACACTCAAACCAGCCAATTCCTACAATGCCCAATTGACAAGAACATGTAATGAACCGATTTCGAATTAAGCACATAAATGAAAATAACTCTATCTCCTTGAAGAAAAGTACACAAAAGAGACTGACCATCAACTGATCGACACTGAAGCCAAGAGGACCCATAAGGGCCTCATCGATCTCGGCAGCTTCACGCTGCGTCAGGTACGATATAGACTCGGGATTCTGCATGCTTTTGAGTGACCCAGTTCTCGATTCGCTTCCGGGTTTCGAAGAAAATGCGAAAATTGCAGAGCTGGCAATTGGGTGGAGGAAAGCCTGAAGATACATACATATATATGTGTGTGTGTGTGTGTGTTGAAGAATTGGTGGTCAGTAATGGCAAATTCTGAGAAGTAAAAGCAGAGAGAGAGAGAGAGAGAGAGAGAGAGACTTACAGAAGAGAGGTTGGGATAGTGAATATGGTTGTGGAAAGAACGAGAGGGTTTGGAAATGTAAGAGTAAGAGTGAGCGTTAGAAGTAAGAAGGAGTGATTGAGTGAAGAGAAGGCATGTCATTGTTCTGCCTTTGCGTAGTAACCACCACATTTTTCTATTGCGACTGTCTTATTTTTCCTATTTTGTTGTGCCAAGACTAGGAACTTAAGCAAGGAATTTACCCCATTGATGACCAAACGTATACACCAAGAACACAACACCTTTTCTTTCTTTTTTTTTTTTTCTTTTTTTTTTTAATGACACAAATGGTCCCTGGACTGTCCAACATGTGACCATTCGGTCTCCAAAGTTTTAATTTTGGCAATTTAGCACTACTTACAAATTTTCTGATTCCTTGCAATTAAAGTTCAAATTGCAAATGATGCTAAATGCTTGACTCAAAGGCGAAAACATAAATAAATAGCACATGGTAATATCTGAATGAAAGGGTATTTGGGTGAAATAAACTGAAAAAGAGAATAAAGAGGGAAGACAAGAGGTACTGCTTATCATTTTTAGGATTTTTGAAAATGTAGAATTGGCAAATAAAATTGTGTGCTCATTCATCTTTCTAGTGAAAATATATGAATTATCTCTCAAATACACTCTCAGATGCAACCATGGACTTAAGTGTATTTTCCGTTAAAACTCTAATAGCATGTTATAATTTGGACTTCATCACAAAGAATCAAAAAATTTAGAAGCTTAAATGCAAAATTTAGAACTCTGAGGACCAAATTGTCACATAGTGGGTAGTTTAAGGACTATTTGTGCCATATACTAAAAAAAAAAAATTCTTTATAATCTATAGAGATAAAGTTAATTATTTAGTAGTGACAGAGCCCAACTTATTTGAAGTAGAGTCCTCTAACAATAACATAAAAAATAACTAAAACTTCGTAATATTATTAATCCATACAATAATGACACAGAAAAATAGATAAAACTTTATAATAATATTGAGGGTGAAAATTGCAAAAAAAAAATCCTCAAATTTGAGTGTTTTGCAATTTAAATCTTGAAGTTTGGACTTTGCAAAATAATACCTTAGGATTAAGAATTTCTAAAAATTAATACCATGAACTGACTTTTTGACCAATTTTGATAAGAAAAAAACAATAGCATCCTCCATTAAAATTGGATTAATCCTTATTATTCTTCTTAATTTTGAGGATATTATAGTTTTTTTATCAGTTAAAGTTATTCAAAAAATCAACTCAGGGTATTAATTTTTAGAAATTATTAATCTCATAATATTATTTTACAGAGTCCAAATTTCAAAATTTAAATTACAGAATATTCAAACTTTGAAGTATTTTTTCGCAATTTACCCTAATATTAATCCTAAAAACAATAATATAAGCGCACTTTGAATGATTCATCTATTACTAACTTATATAGCATGTACCCTCAAATAAAAGTGTATATAGCATGTAAAATGTCATCATTCAATTTTAAATTTGTAGTATTCTTCCTTTGAAATTTTGAATTATAGCAATTCACATTCTAAATAAGTTGGTATTAACTGAAATAAAAATTAGAATTCCTAACATCATCATCATTATTTAAGTTAAAAACTTCAGAGTCTTTTGCATAATAATGCTTTATATTTTTAACTCTATATTTTTCGTAGATTGAAAACTAAGAGATAAATGACGTAGTGAAAAAAATTACCCCTAATGAATGTCAAAAAGTACACATAAAAAGCCAAAAGAAACCTCTCTTTATTCTCTTCTTACAAAACCAACTCTCAGGCTACATGCCACTCCACGTAGCTGAAAAAAACACCTCAGCAACACCAAATGGTTTAAATGACAAGAGAAAATCTAGGAAACGCATATTATAATGCATGGTTCAAAAAACATATTGTGCATCTTAGCATCTAAGCCTATACATTGCATTACAATTTGGCCGATAACGTTTATTTTGGATGTAGTTCAAGTTTCCGGGGTTCCATTAGGAACTTTTGTATTACTTCTGTTTTCCTTGTCATCTGCTTTGGTCTCATTTGGTAAATAATGAAGCTTTACTTTAAAGCAAATAAATAAAATAAAATACAACCATAGCTGCTGAAGCACAAATCCTATAATCGAACTCTTATAATTAGCCCAATTTGATGTAGAATCAACTGTGTCCCCAATATATTGCCCCCATCGTTGTAAACAATCAATTAATATGTTTATATGGTGACTAAAAATTTATAACATGACCATTATTAGCGCAAAATTCATTGCATACAACTATTCTTCTTTCTTGGACAACTTTTCTTGAATCTTTTCAAGGTAGCTCTGCATTGTCTGCAAACCCTTTTCATCTGAAAAGCAAAATATTAAAATAAAATAAAATAAAAAAACATAATTATTATCATAGAATAAGTAGTCTATATAATGGCATGAATATCAAAATTTGAGCGGGTATTTACCAAGTCTTGGGACGGTGTGGCCCTTGGGATGGTGAATCACTAGAGGGTCTACGCACTCTTTTATGAGCTCAAGTCCATATGGCTTCAAGAAGTCCGTCTCTCCTGTAACAGTTTAATTTCGTAAGATCACCACCACTATTACAGTGAGAGTAACTTTAGTTATGCAATATAAAAAAAAAAAAAAAAAAAACAATCAAGTGATGAAATAATGAAGCAACAACTTATAAACCAGCTAGGTACAACTGTAAAAATCACTTAAAAAAGAC
>JXTC01000282.1:394126-421600 GCA_002914845.1 Trema orientale
AGGAGGGTCAAAAATACCCTCGACATCGGACTTTCCTTGGGCCGGAAAAGGCCCATCGAGGAAGACGAGATCCAACTTCTCCACCACCGATTCGGGCCACTTCCCAACCACCTGCCTCTTCATAATTTCTCCACTCGTTCTAAACCCATGCAGGCACACAAACCTGGGTTTTCTCACCATTTCCCCCTCGCTCCCCATTCTTTGCTTTTTTTTTTTTTTTTAAATTGGTTTTCCTTTCTGGGCTCTCAGTTCTCGACTCGTTGAATTTTTCTTCTTTTTTTTTTTTTTTTGACACGTGCTGGAGAGGAAGTTGGGGGAGGTTCGGCTATTTATAGGGAAGATTAACGTGTGGGAATCGAGGAATGGAGTTAAATGGGCCATTTTGGGCCCAATGAATGTGTATGGCTTTGGACTTGCCACTAAAACCTGTTGTCGTTTACGACCAACGATGCTGGATACCTCCGCGTTTCTCTCTCTCTCTTCCTCTGAGATTGAAATTTAAAAAAATAATAATAATAATAATTTTGATTACGTCAGGATTGACGAAATCATGCGTGACTTTCCAGGACACCTCGAAATGTGAATAGGCGAAAATTTGACTCGTGTGTCAGTGTGTGACCCATAAAGAAACAAACACGTATAGCATGGGCTTCTACTCTACCCATAATGAGGGGAGCTAATCCACCTTCATTTATTGCCACGTGAACAAAAACTGAAAAATCCTAAGACGCCACGTGTTTTTAGTGCACATCTTTTTTGCCATTTCGGATCAATTTCCAGCACTTTCCATCAAATCTATTGTATCAGGTGAGGCAATATAATTATTCCGGTTAGTCGGTTGCCCAATCCCATTTTCTTTTTCTTTTTTTTTTTTTTTTTTAGCATTTTAACGATGAGATTTTTAACTAATTAATTAGTTAACTATCTATCATGCATAGTGTTGTGAAGTTGCGACAGATTCACATGCAGGACATAAGGACCGCACGTACTTTAATTTATAATCTTAATTTTAATTTCAACGTATAGGTATGTGAATTGGCCTAACATAAATTATAGTCAATAATAAAAGAACAATGTTATTGGGTATTATATTGTGTTCAACAATATATTAGTGTGTCTATCATTTTATTGATAAATTATAATTAGACATCATATAGTTTCTCGTGATAAATCCAGCTTATTAATTATAATTATTCAATAAAAAAACAAAGACAATAGTTGGTATTAGGTATCATATGATATCCATAGTGTTATTTAATAATTAAATGTTACAGAGATAAAGTTTTCACCAATTGCAACAAATTCTCAAATTTCTCATTTTACCTGGAATCGAGGGTAGAGGCATACCGGAAAATTTTATTTAATTAACTATTGTGCATACACTGCATAGCGTTGTGGAATTTTTCCGGCCATAATTTTCTTTAAAGTATAAATAAAAATTCATGTTTATAGGTTGAACAGCTTAAGACTTAGTTAATGTCCTAGGACACAAATTAATGCCCTTTTGTAATAAGTGTTTGGACTTTTAGTTATGCCCTTACATAGAATAGACTAACAATTTAATACATAAAGGAAATTGTAAGGGTCACCGTTATCTTTTTGTTTTTTTTCCCCCCGACTATCACCACGAAAGCATGAACTCATAAAATCATGAATTTACTATGTTTGAAATAAAAGCTACTTGCCTAGATAATTTGATTAGCTTTTTAATAAACCATAGATTGTGTGTTGTAGAATAATATTTAAGAAGATTTGAATGATTATAGTAAAATTAGTTTTAAAGAACAACCTTTATATTGTTTATCAAATTATGCTTAAATTAACAATTACACAATACATCTTAAAATTTACCATCCAAAAAGTAGAATTTATCATATGCCTTCTTCTTATCTTTCATTACTGTTAGAATTTACTATATGCATTCGACTTATCTTTCTTAATTGCTTCTAAAAGCTAAAAACAATCCCAAACGGACACTCAAAAGATGCATCTTGGAAACTTCATCGTGTCTCTAAAAGTAAAAAAATTTTAGTTCAGCCAACTTATGATGCATAGGAATAGTAACGCAGGGGTTAAAATTTTTCCGAAAATCAAACGATATTGGCATGTTATAAAACAACAGAATATATCAACTACAAATTAAGTTTGACATCTTCACCGCCTTCAATAACTTTCGTTAAGGTGGTAGGAATCTTAATCTTCTAATGGAAGATAGTCTTCACAATTTATTGTTAATAACAAGAACGGAGACTGATATTTTAACGTAATTTTTTGTTACTTGTTCAACATTTAATTTAGTAGATTGTAGATTTATAACTAGCATGTAAACGATTGTTTCTCATTAAAGAACAATTTATTTAGATGTAAAGAGATGCTAAAATTTTGGTCCGCTGAATTTGTCGAACTTCAGGCCCAATTTGGGATAGGGCATAAAACACGTGTGCGGTTTGTTTCACTAAATGATGGATAAAATTGACTGAACTGCACAGTGAATACCGTGCCACAATATACTTTTTTCTTTTTTGATAATTTTAAATAATTTTTTGTTTTTCAATTTATAGATTATAAATTAATAACTAAAATTTAGATTTTTTTTATTATGAAACAATTAATTTAGATGTAAAGAAATGCCGAAATTTCAATTGATTAAATTGTCAAACTAAGACCCAACTTGTCAAGATTAAGTCTACAGCTTTTTAAAAATCCATTTCCTTCTCATATTTTGTAATAAGTTAGTTTTATAATCTTTACATTTGTTCATTTAAAAAAAAAAAAAATCCTTACATTCGTTTTCTTCTCTTTTTCTCTTTTATCTTCTTCTTCGAAATAGATCAAAGTAAATTGAAAAGAGCATTAATATATCTTTTTTTTTTTCAGGAGACGAAGGAAAATAAGATTTCAACTAAAGAAATCAAACATTAATCCTTAAAAAACTGCATGTTTCTTTTACGACTTGCAACTTAAAAATAAACCCAGTTTTTCTAAATTTTTTTTATAACCGTTAATTAAAAATAATTCACATTATTGTTCACAGCAAAAATGAAAAGAAAATAAAAAGACGGCATTAAAATATATGCGTTATTAGTGTTAATTATTAAATGGTATATTATATTTGTTCATTTATTAGTATTAATTTAAATGTGTTTATTTATGTCATTTAAAATAAAAGTTTTTCTTTTAGAGATAATTAAATTTTTATATCTTGTATTTTGATTGTTTGTCTATTTTATACCATATATTTTGGCTATTATCAATATTGATCTTTACATTTAAAATTTGTAATAAATTTAGACCGTTTATGGGTCAACCATCGATTTTGACCATTATATTTATCAAAATACCCTTAAAAGTTTAAATATATATATATATATTTTCAAAGAAGTCAAATTTAAAATTTATTTAAATTGATAGTTTTTTTATAAATAATACTTAATCTTTGTAGTTTTTACATTTTTTAAATTATGTTTAATATTTTTTTAGCTATTAATTTGAATTATTTTTAAATTTAAATTAAGCATTAAATCCATATCCATAAAGTTTAAAGTGGTATTTTGATAAACTTAATGGTCAAAATTAGTATTTGACCTAAATAATGTATAAAGTTATTACAAATTTCAAATACAGAGGTTAATGCTGATAATAACCAAAGCACAAATTATAAATTGAATAAATTGTCAAAATATAAGATATAAAAATTTAATTAATCATTTTTTTCTATCACGAGATTTAATTCATAAATGGGTGTGAGGAGGAAAATAAAGTGCTAGCACCCAAGTTCGGCATGAGATGTATGCCTGTGTCGGGCCTAAAGTATTTAAATCTAAGGTTTATGGCACAAATGGTCGATGAAGTACTAAACTTGTGACAATTTGGTCCTCGAAGTTTCAATTGTGGTAATTAAGCCTTCGAATTTTCTAATTTTAAATAATTTGATACCTGGACTTTCTAAATTGCAACATGCTATTAAATTTCTGATAAAGAAACGCACGTGAGAAGCTTGTTGTAGCATCTGAAAGTATATTTAATTAAAAATAAACAGAAAAAAATTTGGAGAGAAGTAAACGTGTATTATTTATATTTTTTAGGATTCTTGATGTGGAGCTGCAAATTTGGAAAAAATTCTTCTATGATTGTTCATTTTTATACCATCCTGTGCTCCTTACATGTATCTTTGATAAAAAATTTAACAACAGATTATAATTTAGACAATTTAGGGACTAAATTATTATAAATTAGAAAATTTAAGGACTTAAACAACTATAATTGAAACTTTAAGAGTCAAATTACTCTAAATTAAATAATCAAGAGGCCATTTGTGCTATTAACCTTTAAATCTGGGCTAGCACAGGTATTTAGTGAACCGTGCCGAACACAACACACAAAGTACAAATAGGCTTACTTCTCACAGCCCCTGCATGGACATCGACATTTTTATTATGGCCGAATTTCAAATGTCCAAATGAATAATTATGAAAGGGATAACTGTAAAAAAATACCCTGAAGTTTGAGTGTTCTACAATTTAAATACTGAAATTTGGACTCTGCAAAATATTACCTTGAGATTAAGAATTTCTGAAAATTAATACCCTGAATTGACTTTTTGAATAATTTTAACTGATAAAATACAATAATTTTCTCAAAATTAAGAAGAATAATATGAATTAATCTAGTTTTAATGGAGAATATTATTATTTTTTAATTGCTAAAATTGGTCAAAAGGTCTATCTAAGGTATTAATTTTTAGAAATTATTAATCTCAGAATATTATTTTGCAGAATCTAAACTTTAAGGTTTAAATTATAGAATACTCAATATTTGAGGGTATTTTTCTTTTTGCAGTTCACTCATAAGCAAATTTGAAGGTTACCGATTCTTTCTCCTCTGTAAATAGTACGTGATACTAATCCAATTTCCCTTCCTTCCTTGGACGGTCAGATCTTGGGGATCTCAAATCCAACGGCCAGATTTCACTGAATAACGTCATAATAAGTACAACCATTTTTTCTTCGCCCTTATTAATCTCATGTCAGTCGTAGCATATAATCGTCTTCCTCTTACATGTTCGATTGGCGCCATCTTCTTCTTTTTCAATTCTGAGACCCCTTCAAGTTTCCGTACACGCAGCTCTCTCCCTTCTTTTCTCCATCCCTAGGGTTTTGATTGATCTTGTTTCGTTCTTCCATGGCGGCCTACGGCGGTGCTGCTCCGTACAGATCGAGGTAAAGTAAATACCCCTTTAATCTGTTTGGTTCCTGAGCAATTTTGAGAAAATCGGAAAACAAACCTAGGGTTTGAACTTTAGCTTTTTGAAGAAAAATGATAATTTTAACGAAATCGATGTGTTGAGCAGGGAGGGTCTTAGCACCAGACCAGGGGCTAGTTCTGAGGAAATCCAATTGCGGATCGATCCGATGCACGGCGATTTGGACGATGAGATCACGGGTCTTCGTAGCCAAGTCAAGAAATTGAGAAATGTTCGTTCTTTTTTAACTTATATTACTTTTCTTCTTGGTTTTTTGGATTAGGGTGATTAACGGGTTTTTGTGTCAGATTCCTTATCTTTGTTTCTTTGTTTCTTTTTGTTTATTTGTTTGTTTTTGGCTTCTAATTTTAGTCATGATATATTTTGAAAACTGGGTCTTTGAAATGAAAGGCAATGGTTCTAGAAAAGGTTTCGTGCAAAGAACACGAGTAAGAGTGTTTCTCAAGAATTTAACTTGGTCCCAACCAATTGGTTATGTATTTAGGCGTGAAATATATTCCAAAGTGTACATAAGACTTGTCCGCATATTCTTGTTTATATTATCAGTACCAATCAATCAATCATGATACGTTTGTTATGAAGAACAAGTGCTCAATATTGAATTTAAGATTGTCTACCAGTCAAAATCATAAGAATCTTTAATTTCATCTGGTTATCTACTTTGTCTTGTTTTCAATGGGAACTCTATCATTTTGACATAAAATTTTATGGTCACACTCACCGGAATATGGATAACTTAGAAAGTACTAGAGTTATATGTAACAAGTTATTCCCATGTTTTTATTGACTGTTTCATAGAGGCGTCAAAATGGGCGGACCGGGCTGGGCCGAAATTCTAAAATATAGTCCAACCCGGCCTGTAAGCCTGCCGGGCTCCTAGGCGGGTCTAGGCCTGGCCCGGAACGGGCCAAAATGCTGGCCCGTTCTTAGCCTAATTTTAAAAATTTTATAAAAAAATCCAAAAAAAAATGAGATTATTATTTGTAAATTAGTTTAAAATATTAAAATAAACTTTATAAAAAAATAAATAATATATTATATTTTTTTCCTATTGATAAAAGTTTAAAAATAATTAGATAAACTAAAAGTATATAAGTAGAATAGTTGATAAAAAAAAGTTAAAGTGTTGGAAAATTATTTAGAATTAGATTGAAATTTGAAAGTGTGAAAAAAAAAAGAGCGAGGAAATGTATATTTATAAGTATTGGAAAAAGTTTGTATTTAAATTTATTTTTAAAAAAATATAAAAAAATATTATTTTTGGCGGGCGGGCCGGACGGGCTAAATTAGCGGGCCTAAACATGTAACCCAGCCCGGCCCTAACTTAGGGCCGGCCTGAGCCCGGGCCCGTTATAATGACGGGCCGCGGCTCATTTTGACACCTTTACTGTTTCATCCTTTCCTTTAGAACCTTTTCAAGTGTTTCTTGCTCCTACACAACTAAAAGTTCTGGTATATAATTAATTTGTATGAACTTTTACAAAATACGTGAGGATGCTCTGGAATTTTCTTATCTTGATTGCAATGGGACTGTAGTTATTGTTCACAGATATTTAATTGCATAATTGTACTCTGTTCTTGCAAAATTGTGTTCTGTTCTTGTATCACTGAAAGTATCCTGGTGCAGGTAGCGCAAGAGATAGGGGCAGAAGCGAAATTCCAGAATGATTTTATCAATCAACTGGTAATTTACCTTTTGTCATTGTTTTGAGAAATATTTTCCCCCTCTTATCCTGCATTTTATTTAATGCAATTCTGTTTTATTTTTTCTTCAGTTTTCTGAATTAACTTGTGAATTATCTAACTTGATTGAATAAGGGTACAAGAAACAGGGCTGAGATTTTTACTTATTATCATGATCACAGCTGTTTTTGCTACATGGTTCACTTCTGCTACTTAAGACTATCATAGTGGTATCAGAGTTTCATCTGTCAACCGATATTTCTATAACCAACTTGTATACTAGGTTGACTTACAATCTATATAAATTTTATGACACTCTTAAGCATTGAAAGATATAAAATGATGTCTCAATAATTGAATTGGTTTTAAGTTTGTAACGAAGGAACATTCTGGTGAGAATCCATTCGTTAGAATACATACCTAGTTTTGCCCATACTGTTCGAGTCTTGTACAGATAACAGATATATTTAAATAGAGAGACTGATGTAATGAGCCCAAAAGCAACTCTTTTGAACTACACTTATTTCATTGCTGTTGTCACCCGGTAGTTGGTTATGTTATGTAATTACTCTCTGGCCTTCAAAAAATAATTTACTTTTTTAGGTCTCTTCCTCTAGATCATTACTTTTAGGAAGTCTGGGAAAGTGAGGATGGTCACAGAATGAACTGGCTTCAAGAACATGGACACCCCTCTTTCTATTTTTTTCCCCTCACTTTCACATTGGTTGATTTGTAGTTTTTGTCAATTGGGAGTTTTCTTATTAACTTAGGCACCTGAAGTTTTTTGGAGCGATTATGTCATTAGGACCAGACTAGTAACACTTGTATGCTATGGTATGCCTTTTGCTTGCTTCACACATTGCTTCTTACTCTCTCAATATAAAGATGGAACACCTTTTCTGAAAACTATTTTATATATCGTTCTTTACAGCAAATGACACTGATCAAAGCTCAAGCGGGAGTTAAGAACAATGTAAGAAGATTGAACAAGAGCATCATTCAGAATGGCTCAAACAATGTTGTCCATGTGGTTCTTTTCGCGCTACTTTGTTTTTTTGTGGTCTACCTCTGGTCCAAAATGTCCAGAAAATGAAGCCCCTTAAAAGTCCTGAGCTCACCACTTACACCATGGATGTTTGTAGGAAGGCCGAAAGATATTTGTTGAACTTTACTGAGTGTATACTAGTTTATTGTAAATCCTTCTCGATGATCTTATGAGATTGAGAGTTGAATATCTTGAAAATCGTGGTTTGAGTTTTATTAATGTCAGGGTTAAAAGCATGACTGCTTACTCAATTTTACATTGGTGTTCGGGTTTAACTGTATAACTGTATAGATTTCCTCATTATCTTATGGTTAAAGCATGACTGCTTACTGAATTTTACATCTGCGTGCATACTGGTTTAACTGTAAAAAAGGAAAAACTTTATAGACTTCTACATTATCTTATCACTTCGCAATTGAATACCATATTTGAAGTTTTCATGATACTAACTCGATCATGTTACTATGTTATATGTATGACTTTTGGAAAGCGTTATTCAATCCATGAAGCCTTCGCACCAACTTTTTCCCGTTGGAATCTTACATATTTGAGAATGTAAAATAGGGGCTTGAGTCAAGGAAAAAGAATTTGATTTTGCTCAAGCAAGCCTAAAAAAAAAAAAAAAATATTATTCGTATACATTCTCACTGGAATTGTGTACTTTTGCTTGCTAATCTAATAAAATGAAGGACAAATCAGTAGACTAGCATTTACAGACATTTGATTTTGCCTGTGATCTCTTTGTTTTCTTTTCTAGCTTGCTTGTCCTCACTTGGTTTAGGACAGTTCTTGCCCACTCGGCAAAGTAGGTCTCGTTGTGACCGACTTGGCCATCTTTGTAAAAATTGAAGCACTCTAGATCATTCTGAGGATTGGGGCATTCCTTTTCACCAAGAGTTTCCCACCAGGAGCCAGTGTGGTCCATCCCAGACATCTCTGCCATCCAGTGATGTGCGTACTGTCCAACACCTGCAAGCTCCAACCATCCCTTTGGGAAGAACTCCATTATTCTACTGTTTCTGTCCATGAAGAGCATGTTTGTCAGCTGTGCTCCATGCGGTGACACAACAATGTCGGTATTGGTCATCACTTTCACCTGAATCAAAAGATCAGGCTTTAGCCATAAATTTTGCTCCAAAATTTGAGTTTTAGTGCAGTAGTTTTGATCACACAATTCTTTTCTACTGGTGGTTACACCTCTCCTACTTCCACGTATGTTCAATCGTTGTACCTCTCAAAGTAGACACAAATGGAGTTTATGACATTATGGACCTCGTACACTTTAAAAAGGGGTGTCACAAAGTAGTATACAATTTATGAATAGCCCACCATCTCCGTAGTGCTAGATAATAAATTTATCATTCTCTCTACTCTAAATTTACAGTGCCAAGTATATTTAATCTTTGCTTCGTTTCTAAGTTTGACCCTAGCAACATTCTTTGCATTGACACCACCAAAATATAACTCGGGACCATTTTAGTGGTCAAGGTAATATATAGTACAAACCAAGAACACAACATAGAAAGCTAACAGAGAAAGGAACCAGTACTACAGACCTGATCACAAAAGCTCAAGTCTTCAGACTGAGAAACCTCCATAATGCACCCTTCCACCATTGCGCATTCCCTTGCAAATACCGTGATCACGGCCGCTGGATCCTTGAATGATCTCGAACCTCTTCTCATCAACAAAGTCAGCCGTATAACAGGCTGACCTCTTCTGTTAACCTCTTTCCCTCTACCCCCGGGGCTTAGCCCACAAAACAATCTCGCTTTGCATCTCAACATGTCAAAGACATGAAGCTTCCTCTCCTTCCCCATCTTCCCCACATTGTGTCTCATCACAACAGCCTCCTCGAAACAGTAGGGACCATCTCCTCCTTCCCCTGAAAACCTTTCAATGAAAACTTCTCCAAAGTTGGCCTGAGTTATGTTGTGAATCCACGTTCCCATTCTGTCCCTAAGCTCGCCCCAATGGAACAAAACCCATCTGGTTGGCTTTGAGCAGCCGTTCTTTAAGGACCACCCCACAAAAGGAGCAATGGCGGACACTCCATGCCAGAGATTTTCATAGTCATAGTATGTGTCCGAGACAAAGGTTAAGCCACTTAAGAGCGTGGCCGAGTCGGGAAGACATTCTGGCCATGCCAAGGCGTATGAGTTTTTAGTACCATCTTCTGTGTCGTTTCCCTTGATGCATAACAGACGTCCCTTTGATGACTCTGAAGGGAAGTAGAGGTACTCTGCTTCGTTCTCCTCTCTAGTGTCGTTTAAGGAGCTCATGAACCAAGTGTTTCCTTCCATGGCGGTATTAGTAAACCTCAGGTCTTTAAGAGGCAGGAAAGTGACCGAGTCTCGGAGCTTCGACATGAAATTACTCTTTGTGGAAGGAAAGAAACTGGAGGGTTGCATGTGGAGTAGTATAAGAACGGTGAGAACTAAGAATATGCAAATGATGAGTTTGGTTGAGGGGCATGGAATAGCACTCTTTCTTTTGCTCGACGCTCTAGAGCTGGAGCTGCTTTGGATTTCCATAACTCGACTTTGATCAAGGTGGTGGCTGAGAATAGGCATCATGAAGCTAACACAGTTGTAAAATATGTTTAAATAGAACTCACCTCGAGATTGAGGCTTGGGAGGACTTGAGCAATAAACATTGATTTTTGTAGTTTTTGCGGGTCAATGGTTAGGGCAGACATGCACATGCTAAGAAGGTAGCATAGCATCAGCTTAGATCTGGTGTTTAAACATCAGTTTAGATCTGTGTTTAACACAACTGTTTTCAGAATTATCTTCTCTCTGGTTTCCGTATTTGCAGTTTTAAAATATTTAAGGAATAAATAAAAACCAACTTTATTGAATCAACAACAAAGTCAACGAAATAAATAGTGAAATGTATCATATACACTAACCAAATATTGACTTGGCTATTACTGATATAGCATTCAAAACAACGAATGGTTGGTGTCCATTGAATAGCACTTTTCTAGAATAGCTTGCAGCATTGACAATTGAGCTTAACTATCTATTAAGAAATTTCAAATTGTTTGCCCTTAAATAGCAAATACCAATACAATCCTTCAATGATCATGTTAATTTCTAGCCCGCTATTACTATTACTATTGCTGCTAACATGGGTGCCGTCAGGATCCAGCACTGTAGATGGTTCAACTCGACAAAACCGAGCAATAAATAAAGGATANATATCTCAAAATATTATTTTAATATTTTTTACAGTTCAACTACTACAAACAAAAACCGAAAGTGAGAGCCGTCGTTAAATGTGATTCCATTTTCAGATTCCAATCCCAAAGGGCATTAAAAATAACCATTCGCGAGACGTAAGGGGTGCCCAAAATAAATTATTTGCAAATACCAAAATGATTAAAGTCAACTCTCTGTTGACAAAAAAATAACTACAAGACCAAATTATTGCTTCGAATAGCTCCACTGCTAATCAGAAATAGAAATATCTAAGCACCGTATTAACTATTATTATTATACAAGTGCGAGGAAAACACTCCAGCAGTCTATTTACATAAATCTGTACATGGATTATCTTAGTTCATCAGGTTAAAACCGTTATTAGGTTAAAAACAGCAAATATTGCAGAGAATTAAAAAGAGTCCTCGTAGTGGGTTTGAAAGCATTATAAATGACACCCAAATTACCACTGTGATCTGAAATCGTCAGCTTGTTATCACCCTTTGCCCACTGATAATTCCACCGGGGCAGGCTAAATTCCGTTCCCCAGCTTAAAAAGATTTGGAGATCGTGATACTGGTGTCAGTCTGTCAGCAAGATCAAAATGCTTTACACAGATTGTTAGCATTTATGTTAGACGAACACTGCTGCTCAATTGGACCTGTAGGACCACACAACCTGCTTCTTTTTGGCTCTGAAATTCTCACCCGCGAAACTGCAGTCGCCAGTGCATCTACCAGCCCACAATCATCCCGATCTGCTGACTTGCAACTATCAGAAGACGAAAGTGAACTTGAATTGTCATCAAAAGAACCATTTTCGATCCTGCTTCGGTCTAATTTTAATCTGGATCTAATGGCAAGTAGATGGGAAGATGCTCCAAGTTGGTTTTTCATTCTAGACTTTATAGGAAGTGTCTTTAAGGTACGTGCAGTGTAAAAGAGTATCCAAGGATGTCCTGAAGATAATCATTTTAAGTATCAACCATATGAACAAATGAGCTCGAATAATATTCAAATTTCAAATATAAAACATAACAATATTAAAACAGTCAAAGATCACGAGAATCTCAAGTACACCAAGTACTTAAAACGATCTCCTTGGATCCTCCCAAGTGATATTTCAAATACACCAAGTTAGTTCATCTATGTGTGGAATTTCACAACAAAATAAGGTCGGGTGTTCAAAATAAGCATATTTTTTAAATGCTTTAACCCAAAGCGGCATTAAACTATGCTCTAGTCCTGAAACCAAATTTAGCGTGAATGAAGCACAAAAAAACAGGTGGGGTACATCAAAATAAACAAGTAGTCAATAAACTAAAGTAGAACTTTAACTTACTTAAAACTTCATCAGCTGTAATCCTTGCAGAAACATCCCTTGTCAGCATTCTTCCAATAAGATCTCGTGCAGGTTTAGATACTGATTCCCATATCCCTGCGTGGAAATCAAGCTTCACAGTCTTGATTGCCTCAAAAACTGCTTCTAATGAGTCTCCTTTAAATGGAAGAGCACCCACCAGAAGGACATGTAGCAAAACACCAGCACTCCAGATATCCACCTTCTCAGAATATTTTCCCGACAAAACCTCTGGTGCAACATAAGCAGGGCTTCCAGCTAAACCAGTCAAATTTTGACCTGCAGTGAGCATGGGAGAAATTTCAGGTTTAACTATTTATAGATTAGACTATACAAATTGAAACCACAATTCGAAGCAAAATGCCAACTGCTTGCAAATTTTAAATTAATATTAATCTTTAATATTGTAATTGAAACTTTCTCCCTTTCACCAGTAACTTATTGTACATTTGACTAGGGCAAAATGTTATCATTTTATTAAAGTACATAAAACAGCCAAAGCTTTTGGAATAGGATTTAGGAAAGAACGAACTAAGTCTCTTAACTAAAAGTGGGCTTCACTGAGTATTCACAGTTTCAACTTACATAAATATTAAAATGGGTTCTACACTACGTGGCATGGTGTGGAAAACCAACAACTAGTCAAGCTGTTAAGATCCATTCAGAACACAACATATTAACTCCACTAAATTGGCAACAGTTTCTAAGCTGCACATATTGGGCTGATATATTACATATGTTCCTACATACAAGTAGATGGGAGACAGAAAAACGATTGAATGCAATAAAACAAACATTAATCATACGTATAATGTGCGTGGGTGTTCTATACTACATAGCATGGAGAGGGAAACCAATTACTTGTCAAGCTGCAAAGATCCATTCATAACACGACTTATTAACTCTTCTAAATAGGTCATTTTTCCAAATATTAGACAGATATATTTCATATATATATTTCATATGTTCCACCATACAAGTAAATGCAGAAAGAAAAGTGATCATGCAACAGAACAAACATTAATAATAATTCATAACGAACATGTACGTGTTTATGATCCTAACCATTTGTTATGCGCATGGCCAGCCCAAAATCTGCAAGCTTTATCTTTCCCGATGTTGTGAGAAGAATATTCTCAGGCTTTATATCTCTGTGAACAACCCCCATATCATGACAATACTTGACAACTGACATAACTTCCTTGAATATATTAGCAGCACGGTGTTCTGAATACCGACCCTCTCCCAAAATCTGATCAATCAAGCGTCCCCCAGAGCACAACTCCATGACAAGATGAAAGGACTCAGGTTCCTCATACACAGCATGCAATGTCACGACTCCAGGATGACCAGATAAATGCTGCATTATCTCCACCTCCTTATGAACTGTCTCCTCTCCCTTCCTCAGAGTCTTACATGCAAACTCTGCCCCACTAACCCTAGACCGACACAACCAAACTGAACCAAATTTTCCATGCCCAATTGTTGCACCCGACACATAGTCATTCTCAATCTTGTTCTTCCTGCCTGTTTGGGTAGCAACGTCAATACAACCAATCTTCCTCTTAAGACCCCTTCCAGGTGTGCCTAAAGATGAAGTTCCGCAAGGCGGTGCGGTCGCAATGCCAGCAAGCCTACTTTTATAAGAACCAGCAGGTTCGTCACTAGAATCCTCTTTGCACCTCTTCTTCAACCTTGTATAATCTTCTAGTGAATAATGCGAGGTAATAATCGATGATCGTGAATGGCGGGTTGACGATAAAATGTCTGGTACATTCGGACATGGGTCTGTCTCACTTCCTTTCCTCTTCTTCCTCATCAATTTAAGACTTTCTACCAACAAGCACGCGCAAATTGCATAGAAATTCCCAAAAAAAAAAAAAAATCCTGGGTTCTGTTCCCAAATCAGAAAATAAACAAACATAATTCAGCGAATTCTGATCTGATAACAAACATAATTCAACGAAAAATTGATAACAAGAAGCTCCTTTATCTGACATCCAAAACCTTTATTTAAAAAAAATATATAAAATAAAACCAATTACAGTCCACTAAGCCGGATTGCACCATTACTGATTATACTCACATATATATATATATATCAAAGTTCCAGTATAACAAGAAAATAAAAATAAAAAACCACACTTGATTTCTCTTTCTCGACAACCAAACTACGACTAGTGAAAAAAATCATCTAACCACTATCAGAAAACCCAAAACTCCAACCCAAAATCAAAAATTAAAAAGTACAAAAAAAAAATGGAAAAAAAAGAAACGGACCTTTTGCTCGGAGCCAATGTCGACGAGATTTCAGTGTTGGAGGAAGAAAGAAAAGAATAGAAAGCCAGAAATCAGGGACTGAAAGACAAGTTCCAGAACCAAGTTCAGAGAATTGCGAAAGAGGAAGATCGAGGCTGAAACCCTAGAATTCTCACATTACAGAATTTGGGGAAGATTTTTACGTAACGAAAACTAAAAAGATCTAAACAAGAGCGAGAAAGGAAAGGTAAATAAATAAAAACAAAAATAAAAGAGGTTTTTGTTTTGGGGTTTTCTTTTTTTTTTTTTTATTTTAAAAAAATATATATATTTATGGGTTCTTTTTGCCCTTTTAACCTAACCGACGTGTCTCGAAATACTCGAACGGGTATTACAGTCGGGGACGGATTTTCCGTGCCAATTTCAAGTGAAACCCGGATTAGCGTTTTCCGGTGTGCGCGGCTCCACGGAAGAGCCATGGAGGAGCGGGGTGTGATTGGTGGGAATTTTCACTCGCTTTGGACTTTTTTGACCTGTTTCCTGATTCCGTGTAAAGTTGAAACTGGTAAGTAAACACTGTGTGTGCCTGTTGCGTGGGACAGTCTGTCTGAGAATAGGTGGAGTGTGTTAATTGAGGCTCGCATGTGAAGGGGACAGTGGATTGGTGGGTCACACGGTAACCGAGGTGCACGTGTGAATCATAGTCTTGCGTGTGTCTGCGGTCTAATTAAATAAAGAGCAGAGGTGGTAGATCTTTGTGAAGCCATTGGCTGGTTGTCCGCACTGAAGTTTTCAGCTGCGGTGTACGGAGTACTGACTCGCCCCGCGGTAATCATTAAATTTCATATTCACGGATTTTCCGTCGTTCCTCGAATTTTTCACTACGAGGTGTTTATAATTAATACAATAAAAGCTTGTTTGACATAACTTTTAAGGACTTTTAGACTTTAAAAAAGAGGTTGTTTGGTGGTGGCTCTATTGGCATTCTCTTCACACGCTAGTTTTTTTTCTTTCTAAATTGTATGGGATAATTTATGATTTTTATGTTTGTTCAATTTACACATTGTAATTTGAGTATTCACTTTTAAAAAATTGTAACAAATTTATAACATTGTCCTTTCAAACACCACTTTTTAACTCAATAAATTTTAAAATTCCATAAATACCCTTAATTAGTTTTTTGAAAATACGGATTATAAAAAAAAACTCCAAATCAAATCTTTCATCTTCTTCCTTTATGAAAAAATAAAAAATATTAAAAATTCCAAGTAAAAAGTGTACCTCTCTCAACTTTACTTTGTTCCCCTTGTGCCTTTTCTATTTCCACATCTAAAAGTATTCACCATTATAAGACTACATTTGCACTTAAATCTAATAATTGAAACACCTTTAGGCTATCTTTGGAACTTGGATTTTAGTATGGAAAAAATTGTGAGGAAAAATTGAAAAAAAAGTAGAAAGAAAATATTTTCCTAAAACTCTATAAAATTTAGTTTTCAAAACTTTTTTTTTCCCTCATAATCTTTTCATTACAATTTAAATCCTCCAAATTTAATGAAAGTGTCCCTTATAAAATCTCCGTAAAATTTTTTCCTTCAATATTTGATAAAATCCAAACAAAAGAAAATAAAATTCCTAAGAATTTTTTTTTTCCTTCCTAAAATCCAAGATCACATGGAACCTTATTTCCAACAGTAGCTATATTTGGAGAAAATAAGTTGATTTATGTTGGCAATTAGTATTCAATCTCATCGAAGATTGCCATAACTTTGTGTCATTGTCTATAATCTTTAAGCGCTTCTTTTTTCTTCTCGTTTAATTGCTGTTAAGAATTATATGGGATTAACCAAATTGACCATGGTCAAGAGAAAAACCATGAGTAGTTATCATCAGGGCGTAGCCAAGAAATTCATTCAGTGGGGGCATAATAGCATAATTATGACTAAAAATATTTTTCTCCAAAAATTTTACAATATTTTATACATCAAGAGTATTGTACTTTCTAAGTATTACAATTATTTCCTACGAGATTTCATCCCTTGAAGACATTCTATGATAACTTTATTATCAATCTTATCAAAGATATCTTTTTCAATGTATACAACTAAACTATTATTCATCCATTGGTCTCTAATTCGATTGTGCAATCGATTCTTCACAAGATATGCAAAAAATACTTTTTCAACTGTAGCAGTAACAACTAGATGAAGTAATGCCAATGTCAAAAGTATATAAATTAGTGGGTAAACCTTTTTTTTTTATCTGAACCATTTATGTGCAAGCTCACTAATTCCTTTCAATCTAGCAAAATAATTTGTAGAGCACATATCAAGAATATAAATTTCAAGTTGATCTTCAAGTATCAAAAGCTCTACTATTGAAAAATCTTTTGGATAATACTTAGCAAGTTATATTAATTTTATCTTTTCAAAAGCACAGAATGAATCATTCAGATACAGATATGCTACACAGATAAGTAACTCAGTATTTACCTCAGAATAGCGATTATTCAACTCTTGAAGTTGCATATCAATTACTGAATAAAATAAATCCACCTGAAACTAATGCAAGTTTGTGATTTGTTGAGCTCTACATCGTGATCGACCTCGATGCTTGAACATTGCATCCATGTCAGGAACATCAACATCGCGTTTTTCGCAAAATGATGAAACTTGTTCCAAAAATGAATCCCACCCGGTGTCTCTCATAACTTGTAATCGTTGTTTGTATATTTTCACTAAACTCATGGCATTTACAGTATCTTTATCTTTCCTTTGCTAAGATGATTCTCATCAAATATAGACTAAAAACAAAATTAAAGGATTGCATCATCTCTAACAAATTGTTTGTTTCACATCTCTGTTCAGAATTAGATCCATCATCTACATTAATTTCAAGGACATTAATTACCGATGAAAGCATGATAATTAAGCTAATCAAAGTACTATAGTATGAACCCCATCATGTATTACCGGAACGTTGGAGAGTAGTAGTTTGATGAAGGCCTCGTCCACTTGAAATATTACCATTATTGAATGCATCATCAATTATAGCAACTTGCTTCTCTTGAAGAATAACATACCGTTTAGATGATGTTCCAACAACATTCACTATATTAGTAACCAAACTAAAAAGTAATGCAATCTGAATGTCTCTTTGCAACAGCTACAAGAGCTAGCTGAAGTTGATAAGCAAAATAATGAATGTAAAAAGCACATAGGTTCTCTTTTAAAATAAGTGTTTAAAGACCATTGAACTCACCTTGCATATTACTAGCTTTATCATGACCTTGTCCTCGTAATCTAAATATACTTAACTTATATCTAGAAAATAATTTGTCAATTACAGTTTTAAGTGAGAGAGATATGGTATTGGAAACATGTTCAATGCCTATCAATTGTTCAATCACATGTCCAATCTTATTCACATAATGCCTATCAATTATGTGAATCTTATTCACATTACAGTTTAAAGTGAGAGAGATATGGTATTGGAAACATGTTCAATGCCTATCAATTGTTCAATCACATGTCCAATCTTATTCACATAATGCAACACAACAGCCATTTGCTCCTTTTTAGAAATATCACGAGATTCATCTACTAGAATAACAAATAATGCATCGCCAGTAGCCTTGATAATTACACAGGTTGTTTCAGTAGCAGTAGCTCTAACAATATCCTTTTGAATCTTAGGTGAAGTTAATTTGAGATTGTCAGAAGCATTTTTCAATGTAACAACTTTGATTTCATCACTATGATTAGATAAAAATTGCAAGAGCTCGAGAAAATTACCTTAGTTTCTTGAATCTTCAAATTCATTATGACCACGAAATGGAAGTCATTATCATAAAAGAAATTGAACACAAGCAATTGATGCACCTAGACGAATTCGATAATCATATATAGCTTGTTTTGATTGCTTGAAAATAAATGTATAAATATGTTACTCTTGATTCATCAAAGCTTCACACTTGTTCTAAGCTTGATTGTTGGTACTATTAAAACCTCCAATATGAATTTAAAACCGCTTTTTCTTTTTCCAATTTGAAAACCCTTTACTAACAAAAGAATCACTACTTCCTTGCTCACCACTATTTGGTTTAAAAAGATAACAACATAAGCAAAATGTAGCATCTTTATCTATACTATATTCTATCCAATTACCATACTCATTAAACTAAGCCGAGTTAAATCGTCTTGATGTTGCTCTAAATTTTCTATATAGAAAATTATGATTTCGAGGTTCACAATGTCTTTTTTGTATATATGATCTTCTAATTTGGTCTCGAACATTAATACAATACTCCATAATTAGAATTCTTAGTCCTAGGTTTGTGGGATGTTGTGCAAAATCAAATTCCACAACACTTGATTTTGGTTTATCAATATATTTTTCAATAGGAGTTGGAGAATCTAATTTTCTCTTGAAATATCTTTCCATACTCCTTTCCTAAAATTCAACAACCAAAAAAAAAAAAAAAAAACCTATTCAAATAAGCAAATAATATCCATAATTTCATCATATTCAAATCTCTATTTCTATCAAAGTCTATCTAACTCTAATAATAGAAATTAAATGGAAGGAAATGAAAAATAGAAATTGAATGTGAGAAAAAAAGTAAGAAGATTTGAACCTTTATTATTAGATCCTCCTATTGAGTCTTGAGTCTTGCTCTTGTGGGTTATTTATTGATTCGTAAGTTTTGAAGTAACCAATCAAAGACTTATTTTGGAAAATCTAATTTTCTTTTTTTGTACTCCTTTCCTAAAAATAAACAACCAAAAAACAAATATCAAATTAGTAGCGCTAGCAAATAGAAGTTAAATGTTTAGACTTTTTATATCTTTTTATATTTCTTTAATTATTTATCTAACCATAGAATTACTTATTATGTATATCTAAAAATTGGTTATTAAAAAGAATAAAATCAAAACTGTACATCAACACATGCACTTTGGGCCTTTGGTTTCTAATAAGAAAATTAGAGAAACTAGGAGTGTTTTGCTTCCACTTTACTTTTCTAGCAACTTTTGGTGAGAGAAAAAATACTCATTTTGAAAATGCTCATATGCGATATCGAATTGTGCGATTACCTGTCACAATTTTTTGACAGTTTGTGATCTCAATTTTGTTTTCCATTATTTTTTTAAAGGAAGTTTTGTTTTTCATTATTATTGACTTCGTGATTAGAAGTAGTCGCAATTTGTGACTCATGGTCATAATTTTGGACTCAAGGTCACAGTCTGTTTTATATCGTTACGAACATTGTGAGATTATATTAGTGTAATTTGTACAATCTTGACATGTTATCGTGATTTGTGACTCCTAGTCACAAATTTTGCATCAACCTTACAAAAGAAAGATAAGTATTCCCTATTGGCCAATAATGACTCAGTAACATTTGTCTAATATAATTAAAATTTTAAAAGAAAAGTCATGACATTTTTCCTATTAGTAATCAATATATGTGATACCAACAGTCACATAATTCATGTCAATCATAATTTTGTGTCATATAACCTTGATTTGTGACTGCTAGTCACAAATTTTGTGCTTGTCTTATAAAAGCTAAATAAGCATTCATATTGGATAATAAGTTCAATGGATTTATATATATGAGATACCGACATACATAATTCATAAAAGTCATAATTTTGTACCACATAAACCTGATTTGTGACTGCTAGTCACAAAATTTGTGTTTGTCTTATAAAAATTGTCACAATTTGTCCTATAATTTAAAGTCACAATTTATGATGACCCAACACACAGAAAATCATCATTCCAAAAACACACAATATTACATCTTCCTATTGGCCTCCAACATTCTTCGTGCACGAGAATGAGAGTACATTTTTCGGATCCAAACCATATATAACCAAAAAAATGCAAAACACCCAATAAGATAACTAGCTTTGGAAATGAAAAATGAATAAAAAGGGGACAAAAAAAAAAGGTACTCATTGGAGTTGACCACCCGAGAGCTTGTGATTATAAATGGGTCTGCTTCTCTTCCTCATGAAAACTCTCACTTTCTTTAATCCCATATATCTTTGTATCAGTTTCTTTTTCTTTTTTTTTTTGGAGATGAGATTGAATGACTTTCGCTCGAGATTAGTGGAAAGCTTGTAGCTGGAGCTACAGATGTAGGTGGGGCCGCTCAAGCTGGTGGTAGAAGTCGACTCGGCCAAGTTGGATCGGTGAGTTCGTGGGGGTGGTAGGAAGAAGGAAGCATCGAAGGAGGTAGAGATAAGTTGGGCTTGGTCAGCTTGGGAGGCTCAAGTGATCAAGCTAGGCTTAGCAGCTTGGGTGGCTATTAGAGGAGAATGAAGAGGTGTAGGTTGGCGGAGGAGAGTTTGGCGTTGGGTGATTTTGGTTGGGTTCTTATTCTCCTTAGGGTATTTTGATCTTTTGGCTTCTCTGAGACTCCTAGAAAAGAAATTCTGAAAAAAAAAAAACTCCTAGAAAAGTAAAATAAAGGCAAAACACTCCTAGTCCCCTAATTTCTTTTTCTAATACCCACACGACAAGCCTAATGTTACTTTCTTATTTCATAAAAAGAAGGAGCTTATAGAAATATGACCAAATTTTGGGCCTAATTTCAGTAAATGTCCCTTTGTCAAAAGTTATAGCAAAATGTCCGGTATATATGCATATATACCAAGTGTAAAATTTTATATACCAAGTATAAAAAATTATATACCCAGTGCATTTCAGAACAGTAACTAAAATTGATAGATATATGTATCTACCAAGTGTAAAAATATATCTACCTGGACATTTAGCTATAAAATTTTAAAAGCGGACATCTACTTAATCAAATTTAAAATTTTAGTCATCCAACTAAATTTCTCTCAAAAGAATTAGCCCACATATTGGGCCTTATCTTTTCCAATTCCTTTGAGCCCGTAACTTTTCCCAGATTACATAAAAGTAACTATACTCTAGCCTAAACCTAATTTCTTCTTTGTTCTCTCCCTTTGTGTCACTAAGTGCCAACCCACCCAGACGTGACTTATCTTTCTCATAAGAATATATGAGTTTTCTTCATCATAGTCTCTCTCTCTTTTCTTAGTCTTCTCCTCTTTAAGGTCTTAGGCTCTTAAAGTCTATCTAACCAATTCATAATATTTAAATATCCATTTTTATTAAAGTTTATCTAACTTCAATTAAAAAAATTGAATGAGGGAAATAAAAAATAGAAATTGAATGAGAGAAAAAATAGTGAGATGATTCGAACCTTTGTCATCCTCCTCTTGAGTCTTACCTTGTATTTGCTATTTATTGATTTGTAAGCTTTGAAGGCTGAAGCAACCAAGTAAAAAACATACTTTGAAGTCTGCGTTTTTTTGGAAGTCTGCAATTTTTGTTCAGCTGCCAAAATGAAGTCACAATCTCATTCTCTTCTTGATAACCCTAAGTTCTATATATTTTTTTTTTTCAATTTTTAATACCTTAGGTCCATAATTCTAGGTTTTTTTGTTGTTGTTTTACTAACCTATTGTGCTAATATTAGACCAATATAGTTTAAGGTCTTAGTATAATTTTGGCCAATTTTAGTGGGGTATGAGACTATTTTGGCCTATTTTTTGTAAATGCACAATTTTTATTTTTTTAATACATGTAAATTTTTTTTCCCAAAATCCAGTATTGGGCCTTTTCTCCCTCCTCCCCTGGTTGTCATGCTTGCTGGGTCACTTCAATCGATTAGAGTATGAGCTTGGCGTACTAAATCGATCTTGGCCATAATGTTAGTGGTGATGCATTGTTTATGGGTTTTGGGACTAACGAAGAAGCTAAATCTAAAAATAGGATTTGTATGAAAGAGAGCTTGATTTGAAAATGAGTTTTTCTGATAATGGAGAATATGATTAGTTTTATCAGAGAGAAAAAGGCATTTCTTTTAAATTTTTTATTTTATCTATTAATTTTTAATTTGTTATATATTCGAATTAACTTTTAAATATATATATGTTTTAACTCTCATAAGGGAATTTCAATAAAGTAACCCCTTCAATGGAGAAATTAGTATAAATATGTAACAATTTTAAAACGTGAAGAATAATGTTGATAATAACTAAAACACATTATATAAATTGAATAAATAGTCAAAATACAATGTATAAAAAGATAATTATTCCTAATTTTATTCTAGGAGATTATATAATATACCTCCCAATTTTGTATAAAGGTACCCCGTTGATTATTAAAATAACTAAAAGAGACAATTTAAGGAAAAAAAAAAAAAAAGGCACCCCATCTTCATCTCTCATTCTTTTTCAATTTCGTATGAATGTTTCCATTCAAAAATACTCTTTTGCCATATTATTTTTAAAAAAATATCTTTTGATACACAATTCATCTTCTTGGGTTCTAATTTCTTTGAAAATTTCTTTAATCTTAAAATAAAGCAGAGGAAGTGAAATTTCTTTACTTTATACAATAGTTTGCTTATTTTTTTCCTTCTAATATCTTGTGTTTCATTTTCTCGTGTTAATTGTTTATTTCTTTTATAATTTTTTTTGTTTAATAAGTCATTCTTTTCGTCCTAAAAATTAAAACTACTAATTGTGTTTCATTTTTTTGTGTTAATTATTTTTTTCTTTTATAGTTTTTTTTTTGTTTAATAATTCATTTTTTTCGTCCTAAAAATTAAAACTATTAGATTTACATCATTGCAATGAAGAAAGTTAGTTTCAGAGGGTGTTTGATGTGCTTTTAACATGACTTTTGATTTTTTATCCTGACTTATCTTTTTATTTATTTTAGAGATGCTTTAATAATTGTATAGGGTGCAAATATAGCTCCCCTTTTTCTAATTTACAAAAACTCACTTTTTCTAAACTAACCTTCAATTTAATTCATTTTTCTCTTTTCACCTATATTCTTTTCTTTTTTATTCTCTCTATTTTCCCTGTACTCCATGCCCCATCTTTCTTTTTTTCGTGAGTCTCATCATTCTTCAAACTAGCAACCTAAGGAATTCACTTTTACCATTTTCTTTAACTAATTGATTTGTGATACTTTTGGCTAGGAGCATGGAACAAAAATTACTCTATATTTGATCTGTTTACTTAACTAATTACTTTTTTGAAAGATCTTATCTTTCTCTCTCATGCCCACTGACTCTACCTGAAACCCTTCTCTTAAAGAATAAACTTATATTCTAATACATAGTATAGAAAGGCTACATTAATATTAAATTGTGAAAGGCCTTTAGATACGTGCGACCCATATTATAATTATGTCTTTTGCTATTTTTTAAACAAGAGAAGAACTCTTCGATTTGTAAGGTTGAAAAAGGGTGAGGAAAAAACTAGAGTGGGTTGGGTATATACATAGAAGTATAAAAGGAGAGAAGAAAAGTGGAAATAAATGGGGTGTAAGTGTGTAGGTGAGTGGGAAAAGTTAAAGATCAAATTAAATTGATGGCTAGTTTAAGATGTCCATAGCATTGTTTTTCTTCTATTAATAATATTAGGGCGAAGGGATTTATTTTCTGCAGGAGAGAGAAAAATCATTATTAAAGCGGTTCTTCAGTCAATCCTTACATATATTATGAGCTTATTTAAACTTTCAGATGTTCTTTGTAAGGAGATTCATTCTTTATTTTTGAACTTCTAGTGGGGCACTAATGGTGGAAAAAAGAAAGTACCTTGGATTAAATGAGAAACTATCTGTAAGCCAAAATCGATGGGTGGTCTAGGATTTCGTGACATTGGATTATTTAATCAGGCTCTAGTAGCAAAGCAATCTTGGCATTTAATCCGGTATCCTAACTCCTTGACAACTCCTTGGTAACCCGTGTTTTACAAGGCAAGTACTTCTCTAACTCTCACTTTTTGAATTTTGCTCATAAAAATGGAAGCTCATGGCTTTGGAAGAGTTTTTATGGGGTAAAAGTTTGTTGATTAAGGGTCTTCGATGGATAGTTGGTAATGGAATGGCAATTAAAGTTTTTCACGATCTTTGGCTTTCTAATCCAAGCTCCTTTCGCCTAATCACTCCAAGCTTTAATGATGATCTGCGGGTTAGTGATCTTATCAGCAGTCTGAGTCAATGGAATTGTGCTTTTATTCATCAATATTTTTATCCTATTGATTGGACTACTATTTTTTCTATCCCGTTGAGTATAGCATCATATCCCGATTCTTTAATATGGCATTTTGATAAAGCTGGAGAATATTCTGTTAAAACAGGTTATTATGCCTGTCTCAATTCTACACTTCATATTGGTTCATCCTCTGACTTTGAATTGAAGACATGGTGGAATTGTCTCTAGAGCTGCAATATTCCTCCTAAAGCTAAAATTTTTGTTTGCCGACTCTTTTATGATGGCCTACATGTGTCTTTTAATTTGGTGAAGCTTAAAATTTCTGCTAATCCCATTTGCTGTTGTTGAAACGAAGAGGTAGATACAATCACTCATTGCCTCTTTTTTCTGTGATCATTTGGAGAGTTTGTGGACCTTTTTGAAACATTGGGATTTATTCTTTTCCTTGCGGAATGCTTCAGCTACAGATATCCTACTTGTTATTGCTTGTAATATTCCAAACGAGGTCTTTGAATTGTGCTGTATTGTTCTTTGGGCTATCTAGAACCGCAGGAACAACAAGTTGTTCAATGGTGTTCTGAAAAAGGCGTTGAAACTTTCGGACTGGGCTCACTTTCATTTGCAAGAGTTTCAAGTCTATAAGCTTCGGATGTAATTAACTCCGGTTGGCCCTCAACCTTCTTTGGTGAAATTGTGGCTTAGACCACGACATGGTTGTCTAAAACTTAGTGTCGATATGACAATTCACGTAGGTCGAGACGTTGTTGGTGTTGGTAGGACGATTAGAGATCATGAAGGTGTCGTTTATTGGGCATTGAGAATTATTGGTAGATGTGACATCCTCGCTAGTGAATTATTGGCAATTCAAGAGGGGATTCATCTCGCTATCGATTTTGGATGTCCTCTTGAAGAGATTGAATCTGTTCCTTACTTGTTGTTAATGCCATTAATCATGTTAAGCCTTATTCTATTGTAGGTTCTATCGTTAAAGATATTAATTTATTTATTAGTTCCACTGATTATGGCTCTTGTCAATATGTTTCCAGAGTTGGGAATATGATGACCCATAAACTAGCAATAATTACAATTAGTGTTGATCGGGATAGACTATGGGGTGATTCATGCCCGTACTTTATTTTCAAATTTATAATTGCAAACTTATAGCAATGAGAACATCTTTCCTTTAAAAAAAAAATCTCTTCCTAAATTTATCTTCTTGTACTTTTCCGTCTCCTTCTTCCTAAGAAGCCAGAAAATTTTAACAATAAGGTTTAAACTTTAACAAAAGAATTAAAAAAAAAAAAAACTAACAACTATTGAATACAATAATTATCCTTAAAGTTTTCATGCTTTTGAAAACATTATTATTCATAGTCAAGGTCATCGAAATCTTTTCTATTTTGTTTATAGTATATACAAATGATTTTTTTTTTTTCTTTTTTTAGTCTTTAGTCCATTCATTTAGCACCCATTAGATTGTTTTTTATAAGGCCAATGCAAGACTTTAAGGCCCTATTTGGGATTGCTTCTAGATGCTTTTAAAAGCAGTTCAAGAAAAAAAAAAAAAGGAAAAAGGAAGGGGAGACGAAAGTGTTTGATAATAAGGTTTTGCTTTTAGTCAATATATTTTAAAAGTTGCTATGTAACCGCTATTTGAAGCAGAATTTGAAAAGAAGCATAGTAAGGATTGCTTTTCTAAGTTGATTCTGCTGCCGTAATACAAATTGTTTAGAATATCATTTTATAACACTCACAATCTATAGTTTATCTAACATTTAGATGATACTTTTAAACATCACAATATTTTTGTAAATTATATTTTATCAAACGTCTAGGTCTTTTTTATTTTTATTTTTTATATTTCTTGTTCATAACACAGTTACAATAAAGCTACAATATAAATACAATATAGTACAACAATACCAAATTAGCTCTAATTAAAGAATAAATTCAGGCCACCCAACCAAACAGAGCGGACCGCCCGACCGATATCTTTGGCCCAACCCGGCCCTGTCCCTAGGGCTGGGATGACCCTTTTGGCCCGATCCAAATTTACACCTCTATAGTGACCCATCATAATTTGGGTATTTTTTTTTTTCACTTTTCTATTTAACTTAAGTAAATTCAACCTAATTTATTAAAAAGAAAATAAATATCTATACATTTGTTTTAAAAATAATAAAAAAACAAATGTATGCAAGTTCGTTATATATTTGTTAGCAAGTATTTTGTTTTATGGGGTATATTTATTAATATATATATATATATCTATATGGCTTTGTGCCTGACTTCGAGCATTTGCAAATCTTCCTAAAGCAAATACAATTTTTTTTCTTTCTTCTTTGAGACGAAAACACAGGCATTCCTGCTAAAGTATTTAAAGAAACAATGATAAGAAGACACGAAAGTAATTTGTTGTTCTCTCTTGTTTGTTCTTTGGCAGAAAAAATTATATTTATCTACACTCGTTTGATTGAGAAGATTTGTATAATCTTTGTTATATGTGTCGACTTAATTAATTTTTGTCGATGTGATTTGACCCACATGTCACCTATTTAATGAAAATATTATTGAATGTGTGTTTGTTTCAACAATTCAATTTTTC
>JXTC01000283.1:3707-81883 GCA_002914845.1 Trema orientale
TATGTATTTATCATACTATTAGAGCTTAGATTATTTGGATCCATTAGGTCCCTTGTCTAACTCAATAAAGCTCATTAATTGGTTGGTGGTATTTATGAAATTAATTTCATAAGACTGTATAAAATAATGATTCTACACAGAAGTTGGTATTTTTATAAATAAGTTACGTGAGTTGGACATATTTATAAAAATACATCTAAAGCCCAAATTGGAGAACAAGCTCAATCCTAGTTGGACTAGAATTAGTAGTTTTTGGCCTTATATATATAAGATACATGAGAGGAAAAACTGTATAGTAACACTAAGAGTGCTACAGAAATTAGAGGGAGAGAGAGAGAGAGAGAAAAATCGACTAAGGCTGAGAAAGAGAAGAGAGAAAAAGTTTCCTGCAACCTCACAGTCTCATCTCTCGTCCCGGTGTTCCAATAGATCAAGAAGGTGTTCTTGATCGTTCTCTACCTTAGAATTCAACTTGGTGTATAGTAGCATTTTCACATTCGGAAGAATGCTAGACATTACTATTCAATTTAATTAGAAAAACATAAGATTTTAGCACATTTTAAGGCCGTATAAAACATGACATTACACACAGTATTACAGTAAACTAATAAATATCATAGTATATAAATGAAGGCAGCCATCGTAATTAAAGCCTTGCTATGTGACACATAACATACAACAACTATAATCATAAAGATAAGAGAGACAATGATAATTCTTAGGTCAAACTAGGACCATTTGTTGAAGACATCATAGAGTTTCTATACGAAGTTTTGTTGTGTCCATAAATTCCACAATTTAAGTACTTTATTTTCTTTTTTGGTAGAGCCTCGAGAGTTTTCTATCTTTTTTCTTTTCTTGATTCTTCGGTGGAACTCTTTCTCTTCGTCTTTGAAACAGATGTTTCTTTGAAAACTACATTTTTCCGACTTTCTTACCAACATCACATATAATGGGATAGTATCTTTCTCCTGCCAATAAATGAAAGCCTTAACATCTCAGTTATTTTTTACAGCTATTAGAAAAATATATATTTTATATATTTAGCTTGTAACTCAATTCTATGTTAAAGACATTACTGTCGAATTCTATGCATCCATATATCTCATCTACAAGTTGGTTAAAAGTTATATTTGGTTCGGCTACAATATATTTTGATTTTTGTCTCTTTCTGTTCCAATTCTAATAGCCTTCATTCTTTTCCCATACACCATCATAAAGTATGATTATGAGTGTTGATGACAAATCTGAACAAAAAAATAAATTACAAAAGAAACATAAAATAATAAATTTTGTTAAGTTTGATATGTGTGCTTAGTAGCTAGACTTGTATTTCTAGTAGCTGGACATGTTAATGGCTAGACATGTATCTTTAGTGGCTAAACATGTTTTTCTAATGGCTAGATATGTGTCTTTAGTGGCTAAACATGACTGTCTAATAGCTAGATAATACTATTGACCTCTCTAGACACCATATCGAGCCACCCGACTATGATATCAAAGCGATTATTTTATATATTCTAGAAACTATCTTGATATTGGTGTCTAGTCACTCGGTTCCATGGTTGAGAATTCCAGATAGAGTATCTAGCATACTCGAGATAGTGTCTACCATTATCGAATATGGTGTCGAGAGTCTATATGTACAATGGTTGAGATAAGACTCGACAATAGTGTCAATCGTAGTCGATATTGTATAGTTTATCGAGTGCTAGACAAGGCAACTCAACACATATGTATATCCAGCAAATCTCTGCATTCTACACTTATTTTGCATCTTACAGCTTTTTAAGCTCAAAAAATGAGCAAAAATTCCTATTTTTCATTATAGTTTTAAATCCTATTATAAAATAACTTCTAATCTACTAATTAAACTCATATTATCAAAGTGAAATTTTTTTCAGTATTGTTTTCCACTTACTTCATTTGATACTTGAACCTTGAAATGGAAGGACACTCAAAGAGGAAAGTATAATGAGGAGGAGGTCTACGTTCTTCAACGTTAGTGGACGAAAAAATAGGGACTTTTTTATGTCTTCATGTTTCTGGCTAAAATGAGTTAAGATAATAGTGAAGAAGAACAAGAAAATTGGAAGAAGGTGATGAAAAGGGAGAAACAGAAAAGAATTCTAATATTAACTTTGGGACTTACCAAACCACTATCAAAGATATGTTGGTCTTCACAATCAAATTTTAACTTGTTAACTTGAAAGGTGTATTCACCAAAACAATATGAAAAGGGGTACAGTTACTAAAAATGGTTTTGGAGAAAAGGCATTTTGCAACGAACTTCTTTAACTATATATATATATATATATGGGCACTAATCCAGTTGGTATTTTTTTTTTTTAACCTATGCATAGGTATTAATTTGGCCAATGAAAATTTTTTTTTTTATATTTTTTAATATTAAAAAATAAGAAAGAGAAATAGCATTAATGATGCACGTCTTTTCATGCACATCATTATAGCCATTAGATCACCATTAGCTAAAAAAAAAAAACCTACACGTAGGTAAAAAAAAAAAAATACATACTGAATTAACAACTTATATATATATATATATAAACAACGACAATACTGACATACCCACTTCAACTTGGATTCCCATCAACAGTTTAGAACGGTGATCACAAATTAAAAACATGAGGCCCAGCAGTTTCCAAGACAGCTCGAAATGCACAAAAAATTGCAGCTTATCTAATTTATATTAAAAAAAGAAAAAAAAAACTAATGTAAACAAAAACTAGAAACTGGGAAAGACAGGACATATCATGCAGCCAATTAAATGATTAATAAAATGGTTTTACCATGTGGGTCTCCACTAAACTGAGCAAATTTTCTCACATTCCAAACAGAGATTTATTCTTTAGTTTTTTTTTTTTAAATTTAAAAAATGGGCTTTTGGTGCTAGTGTACCAGCGTAGATTTAATGTGAGAGCGACTTTCCAAAGGGAGATTCTCAAGAAACATTATATGACAGACCAACCCAAATGGCCAAAACTTTGGTCCGTCTTTCTCTGTAATTGGCTGGATGCAATACCTTGAGGCCTTGACAGATGAGGCGCGTGAAGGACACGTAGCAATGAGTATAACTCACAATGTTACCGTTGTGTAACTGAGCAGCTCAGGCCTCAGGGCCACCGTTTGCATGTTTGTCCATTTTGATGAATTTTGGCTTTTATTTGCTTCCATTATTTTTGGTGGCTTTGTACCTGCTTGAGCACTGTAATTGGACGTGAATTTGCACGTCTTGGCTATATTGGGGCAACTTATTCAATGAGGACGAGTGTCATGGTCTAACTAATCTCAGTCATTCATCACAATCGATTTCTAATAGGTTTCATCTGATCTATCATAATACACGACTTTCATTTACAAGACGCGTAGACGGTATCATTTCTCGCCATTGGGTTACTATACCAAAGCAATTTGTGTTATTTCCTATTGGGTGTACAGCAATATGTTAACCAGTTTCCCGCCTTGTCTCAAACCATCCTCAATGCGAAAGGGTGTGCTGGTGCAAAATTTGGCACACTACAGTGTTATAATGTCAAATTAAGTGCAAACGCTTATTTTTTTGGGTTATATTCCAATGTTGTAATGCCCAAAAAAATGTATTTGTATTTAAATATAGTTTTTAGTTACAAAAGGTGCTTTCATCTTATTAACTACTGGTATTTTATTATGTTATTTAACTACTATCCACCTACTTATCATATGAAATATTGTGAATTTAGAATTCATATTAAATTTTAGTATATGCTATATTTGGTGCTACATTTAGTATATAAAATAGCACAGACTAAAATTTATAATAAATTTAGAATGGCATCGGAGACTTTTTTCTTTTTTTAATTTAGCATAAATGCTTAAATTTGACATTGGTATGAGAGCATATTATTGGAGATGTTATGATTGTTATCTATTTCAAAGAGCTAAATCCAAACCAAATTTTGTGGAATTTCCTTGTCCCACTTTTCTGTCAATTAATCAATATATTCATGCTATGCTGCTATCTCATTTAAAATCCGAAAATATTTAACTCTATAATTTTGGAAATTATTTCTATGCAAACTTCAAAATGATGTGAAATCAATATACTACTTGAATGAGAGATGTGAAATCAAAATTTGACAGACGATGCTCTATTTATCAGTAAAAATATTAATTAGAAGGGTATAAAGTATACAATAGTTGAGGGCAGGTTTTGAGGTTACAACAAGCAAACTGCCAAGCTCTACTCGTCACATTATTTATGTATTAAACATGCCTTTAAGAAAAAAGTAGACTTGAAAGATCATTTGCATCAAGAATACCTAATACAGAATTTCGGTTTTAACAAAGCTAACAAGTAAATCATTTTAGCTATGTAAAGGATAAGAAAACACCAATGCTTGCATCAACAATTAAATATGAAGCAATGTCAAAACAGAGTCACGTTGGGTTTGGAACATGTGGCCTTGTACTGTTGTACCTCTATTTATAACAAAACCTCATAAAATTGTTTGGTCTATCATTTTTCTCCTCCTCTTTAATTAAAAAAATTATGATGGTGAAAGAATACAAAAAATGAAATAGCAATTCATTCTTGAGGGAGACAATTATACAGTACTAAGCAAAGAGGCGATGCCTGTGATAAGCTTTGCTTTTCCATTTCTTCCTCCAAATTTAGGTCTATATTGGTTGCTATACACCCCCGGCTCACTGAAATTCAACCCAACTTACATGTGGTCCAGAAGAAAAGACTACAAAATAATGATACAGTAAACAATGCTTATGTCCTCTGACAATAAGATCTCCTTTAGATCCTCTGCCTCCAAGATTAGGTATACCATTATTCTCATGGGTATTGGGTAGTTATGAAAAGCTCCACTAAAATTTATTGTACATATGCTTCCCGCTATTGATCTAACCCATGATTTTGGGTTTCACTATAGTTCTTGATTTGAAGTCTAAATAGTAAACTTGAGGTGTTTCACAATAGAACTCTCTTTTAAATATTAATATTAGCATTGGTGGAGTGCATTTTCTATGTTAGACATAACAAGTTAAGAAGAGTCAAGAATGAAATAAAATAAGGGGCCATACTGTTTCTCCAGTACAAAATAATAGATAGAATATTACTACCCTTTTCAGATCTAGATGTACAAAAAGAGAGAAACAAAGTTGGAGAAACAGCTAGAGAAGCTATCCTTCCCTTCTTTCCCACAGTCCCACTAGTAAGACACCACCAAAAAGGAATCAAAAACCCATCTTACTTTCCCATATAGCATGATGATGATGATGATAGAAGGTAGAAACAAAAATAGTGAAAAAATAAAAAAAGAGAGAAACTTAAGAAAGGTTGTCTTTTAGATTTGAACACCTACAAAACAACAGCAGAATCACATGCATAAACAACCTCTGCACATTGAAAATCCAGCATCAGCCTATTCCTCACCCCTACCCCACCAAACACCCTCTCTCACTTCTCATTTTCTTCTCAACCCCACCAAAGCATCAAGCCTGAAAAGAATAGGGTCACAGCAGAAGAAAAGAACAAACTAGTGCTAATAAGTCTCAACCCACCACTTTCATCCGTGTTGATGCCAGCTCCCGTGGGGCCCACGCCGGTTCCGATCCCTCCTAACACTCCGGTGGAAGGGGTCGTGCTGTATGGTGTCGTGGTGGAAGGCGTCGTGGTGGTGGATGGGGTGGTGCCGGTCGATGGCGTCGTCGTCACCGGAGTTGTACCGGTGTTTGTTGCACTGATCAACGAAACAAAACAACAAAAGGTCATTATGTTTTAGCATAGAAACCAGAATGCTATTGTCAATCACAAGCATAGGTTCAAAAGAAGGAATTGTAATGTCTAATACAACAGCATGCTAAAAATACAAGCTTCCTTACATCAATGATAAGAGAAATATTGTAACGTAAGGTGCATGCACTTTTTCTACGTGACAAAAGCTCATTGCTGAGAAACGTAAAGCATACTATGGAAAAATAAAAATGGTCAACAAAAAAACTCCCATCAGAAAAAAAGTAGAAACTGGGGTTCTTTGCTCTTAAGCAAAAGTAAAAACAAAGATATTAGCCTTCTATCCTCTAGTGATAATAGATTCTATGAAAATTATGATCCCTTTAAGCTAAGTAGTAGGTACTCCCTTTTAATCATTCAAGAAATAGAAAATACAAAACTTTGCCCAGATCAAATCCAGCTAGCAAGTGTTTTTTTTTTTCCTTTGTCATGGCTCGTTTATGGTACAATAGACTCAGACCCACCATGTGATGGATGTCCTCAATATTAGTTTAAGCTGTATAGCTTAGGCCATCATAATCAATAAACACCTTACCAATTGCAGAATTATCTCACAATTTTTCATTACTACATCTTTTTTTCCCAAAGATGAACCAAAAGATACTATACAACACTAAAAGCTCAATAGTAGTTCACTACTGCAGGTAATTTATCTTAACTACGACAATGGTGATATAATGCTTCCTATATTTATCTTCCTTATTAGAAAAATAAAAAGAAACAAGATTTTTAGATTAGTGCTATTTCCATAGATGTGGTGGAAAAGGAATGAAGACGCACAACCCTCGAGAATGCCCAAAAATACAAAGTTGGCTCCAATCTCAAAAAACCTTGTTTATCTCGAGGCTTTGAGGTGGCTCTTAAAGGACCCTCAAAAGAGTTGCCCCACTCAGAGAAAAAGCAGCCGCTGCCACCCTATTTTTGCCACCATAATGTGGACAAAACTTCTCAAGTCACTGCTCACGGTTCCTTGATGGCCACACAACTTTTGACCACGGTTAGCTTTATTTGCATTTTCATTAGTTGTTTGATAGAGGGCAAAAAGGTAATTTAATATTTTATCTTTTTACCCTTTTCACTATTCAAGTTCTATGAGGTAACCATCTATAAAGCATTGGATCCCAATGATTGTAGCATCTTTTAATCAAAAGATAGAAAAAGTCGCACACCTATAAGCTCCACCACCAATAAATGGGCAATGAGTCAGGGACATCATGATGCAATTACAATATTGGTCAAAATGACAAAAAGAGCACATATAGATTGGTTAAAGCAAAAAGAGAAAAAGAGGGTATTGGAGTTTTATAACATGGTAAAATGAACGGAAGGCATCTGAAAATACTTGAAGGAGACATGAATTCTTTCAAAAAGCCTAACCTTTTATCTTAATAAATAATAAAAAGCAAAGATGCCCATTCCCACTATAAAAAAATGTCATGTAAAAAGGAAAGGCTTTAGGCAAAGGCATCCCAATGAAACATCAAAACAAAACTAAGCACATCTTTAGATCAGAACATTTGTTTTTTCCTAGTTCCTGGTTTTGATGGGTAAAATCTACATGATCCTTACTTTCTTTCACACCAGACTTTTTCTAGCTCAACTTTAACTAAACACAAATATTTTTTTATTTGTTTTTTTTCCGGTTGGTTCTGCTACAAAAATAATAAGCTGAATAAGGACGGACTTTTCATGAGTTTTACTTTTAACACCTTATTTTCCTTCTTTTAATGAAAGACAGAGACTTTGAATTTGAATACTTCTTTCTTTTGAATTATAGTCCTCCACCTAAACCCTAGATTCTTTAGGAGAAAAGAAACTCTAGCCATATTCCAAGGTACATACTGCTAAGTACGATACCATGAGGGCTAGAACCTTAAATATCATGAGGTTCAGGTCTTGCCCAATTTCAAAAAAGTGATCTAAATTCACTTCAAGAGTAAAAAGTGAATTTACTCTCGATAACAAATATATTGAAATTACCACCGTACCTTTCACAAATCTTCTCAACACTTAAATAAAAGTTTCCTATAGTGTTACTTAAATATGTTTGAACTTTTAACTGAAGTGCAAGAAACTTAAATAAAAGTTCCCTATAGTGTTACTTTTCCTGGTCTAGAATGCAACTCCTTTTGCATATTATTTGAAATGAAATGAACCAATTTGAATTTAAAAGCAATAAGGCCGCACAGCGTACCAAATCAAACCCTGATAAATGTCAGACCCGACACCGCATTAAAAATGACAACATCAATTGTTGCAAGTGGCACCGAAAGAACAATAGCAACATTTAACATAAACAGTCCTAAAGTTTGTCAAAACTACGAAACTAGGCAGAGAAATAAGAAAACTCTGCTTGAAGAATGTTGACTCTTATGCCACCATTATGACTCGTGTATATATTATAATAATAATGAGGCTATTTAAGTGGATACTTAAACTAATGACACTTTTAAAATATGATTAAAGCCATGATTATGACATTATCTTATAAAAATATCATTATCCCACTAGAAAAAATATATTATGTAAGAATAACCAGTAATGGAAACAAAACCATGTATATACCTGGCTGTAGCAGGGTAAGTGCAACCAGATATGCCTGTAAATCACCATGGTAAATTATAAAGGTAAGAAAATAAATATAAGGGAAAAAAAGGAAAGGAAAAGGGTGACTTGGTGGTGAGCTTACTAGGGTCAGAAGCAGTGACAGTAGCAGCTCCTGCAAAATCACAAGACCCTTGAGCCTGGCCCTTCCTCTGGAAATAGCTGTTCACAGCATAATTACAGTGAGCAAGAACAGTGTTGGGGTTATAACAAGGCCCAGTTGAGTGGATGGGGTTACAGTCAGCCCCAGCTCCACAGGCATAGTCTAGTGCCTTCTGTAGCTGTGTGTCACCTATACCATTCTTGCACACACACCAATTGGCACCTGTAAAAGTAAAACAAATTTCAACAAAATAGGAAAACAAAAAATTGAAAAATAAAGGAAGGAAGATCTCATGATAAACCATGTGCAAGATCGAAAAGGTGTGTTTATGCAGCTAAAGAAATTAGAGACCAAAAGGTGAAGAGAGAAGCACCATTGGGTACTTTCCCTTTACCTCATTTGGTTTCTCCATTACCAAGAAAATATTGAAACAAAATACAATCAGCGGGAGAGAGAGAGAGAGAGAGAGAGAGAGAGAGAGAGAAATGCTGAGAATATAGTGAAAAGGGACTAATTTTAAGCATTCCCAGAAGCCATTTAGAGCTTTCCACATGAAATTTAAAAATAAAATAAAATATAAGAGGAGGAGAATTTTTAAAAGCCTTTATGTAATAATAAAAGGCTCTGTCATGGCATATGAGCAAATGCTTCAATATCCTCAAACCAGATGAAATATACAAAACACATCACTAGCAAGGGAAAAAAAAGTGATGATGATACCAGGAAAAAAAAAAATTACAGCTATTTAAAGAGAAAGAAGGTTTTGATTGTTAGGTGGGAAAGGCAGAAGAAACATGGGTAAGAAAAGGGCTTACTTGAGTGGCCAGACATGGCCAAAATAAGCACTAGAAATGCTAAAGCAGCCATGGATGATGAAGCAAGCAAAGATTAGAGAATGGTTAGAAAAGAAGTAACAATGGTGTGGTCAGAGCAAGCAGTGCAGCCACTCAGAGAGAGAGAGAGAGAGAGAGAGGAAATAAAGTGAGAGAAAGTGGCAGTAGTAACTAGGGTGTGAGTGCGTGAGTTAAGAGATGAGTTGTATTCTTATTTCTGTTATTCTGTATAGTTAATAATGTAAAAATAAAAAATAAAAAAATAGAACTTGCACGGAGGTAATGCACCGATGTTAGACATATAGACGGGATGAAATTTAAAATAATAAATAAATAAATAAACAAGTTGCCTTTTTAGTGTCGGTTTGTGGGTGATTTTGTTTTGCGTTTTTTTTTTTTTTTAAAGTGTGTCCTTGTCCTTGTCCTTGCTATCTATAGAATGTACCGTTAACATAACACTAAACACTGTTCCGTTCTCTTAGCTTTCTTTTTTTTATTACTTTGAAGTTTTGTTGCCTATTTTCAAGGGAAGAGGAAAAAAAAAAAACTGGCTTTTGGGAACCAGTGCATGCTGCTAAGTGCTAACAGAGCCACGCTTGGTTTTGTTGCCCTAATGTTGTGCTCTTGGAGACTGTACCTTCCTATATGTATACATTTTGATTTTTCTACTATATAAGTTACTGGGAATTGAATATGCTTACTGTGCATTATAAAGGTATAGTTTCATATCTTAGCTTATATTATATGCATGAAAACACCAGAAACGGAATAAGAATTTCAACAATTTTGAAATTTTCTTACGTAAAAATGAGTATTTGGGAGTACTTTTGGCCATTGAAAGTGATTTTTTAAGCACCCCTACAAAATTAGTCGTATCCAACGTATGATTGTGTATGATCACTACGTAAATTTGCACAATTGCTCATAACTGCAACTGTGGTTAGAAGTCATGCATGGAACTACTACAGTACTACTTGACACTAATGGCAACTTCTCTTGTTATATTATTGTTGATGTGGACCCAAATCCTCATCCATTTTCTGTCCTCTTTTGCTTTCACCTAGTCATATTCTTACATGTTAAAATTAAGTAGAAGTTTTGTAAAAAAGTTGGTTCTGATTAAATAATGTATCAAACAATAATAGAAAGAGAATAAATCACATAAAACATATGGCATCCACTTTCCAAGTAATACATAAGTAAGCTCGTGAGAATTTGGATGTGGGGTTCACTATTTATTAGTACAAACATATTTTGAGAGCAAGAGTAATACTAGTGTAAACAAGTACTAATAGTAAACATCATACTCCAATATAAGTTGGTTCCACACTTCTAAATTTATATGTATGCCTTGTAACTCTAGGAAGTAATTTCTAATATTTTTCGAAGAAATATTATATGGAAACTCTAGGAAGTAATTTCTAATATTTTTCGAAGAAATATTATATGGAAAATACTTTCGCTAAGAGCCCAATACTTTTATATAGAGTAATGTAATAAATGATATGTGCTAAGTTGAAGTCAATAGTTTTTTACATAATACGATGATATGACCAAAAAATAACACGAAATTAATGAATTTAGGCAAAACATTAATTTTCGTGCCAATTTCACGCGTATTATATGACTAATTAAAACAAAATATTAGGTCAGCTCATTTAACCGAAAAAATAATTAACGTAATACATTTAATTAAACGGATCGTTTCCGTGTCAACACGAATATAACACAAATATACGTATATTAATGTATTAATTTTTTGAACATGATTATGATTAATCATAAACATAGTTATATGTGCTTTCTTTAATTAATTAGTGCATAATTATTATAAACATAAATAATCATATCAAACGGGTCATAATCAAATACATAATACATACATTTGTCACACCAATTTCAAATATTACACGAGTTTAAGATTTTAAAATATTTATTAATTATATCGTATTCAGATCATATTAGATCATATTAGAGTACCATTGTATCGTGTACAACATAATTAAACAAATTGCTAGTCCTACACTATTACTAATTACCAGCCTAACTAAGCATCATACCCTGAAATATATGTATACGAGGGTCTCACTCTCACCTCATTTAGTATTTAAACCTTCAACCTGATCTAATAGTACGTTGCTAAATGGCCGTAGTAGTACCTTTCATCATTTTCCATTATGTAGCATGAGGCATTATGGTACTCTTAGCACGGATGATGCCATGAATGATGCAATTGCCCCTATAAAGAGGAGTAATAAAGGACCAGTGGAATCAGCTGCTGAGCTGCCTTTGAATCCGCAGGTTTATGGCTCACAGAGAGATGTGGAGCCCACAGGGGTACGACAACTATTCATTATGATGTCCTTTCATCTTTTATTTATTTTATGATATTTGATTAAATTACATTGTATTGCCCTTTGGTTCTCATCTTGTGGTCTTAACTCTTATCCTACATCTCCTCTCTCTCTAGCCTACTATTTGCCTGACCTGTCCCCAATATTTTTAATAAAGAATCAAAAACCTGATAAAATGCCCCCAAAACAAGTGTAATTAAAGAAAAGAGCAACATTATTGGGAAGGGATCGTTATTATAAGAAGTACGGAATTCATAAAAATACAAAGATTAATAAATAGGATTTCTAACACTTTTACCTGTAAAAAAAAACAAAAAATAATTACAAAATTACGATGAATCAATTTTTTTTCCAATTTTCGTACTTTTTTTTTTAAATTATTGCTAATTATCTGAAAACTAGTTACCGGTTATCTATTATAAATATTTTTGGTTATTAGTTATAAGGTTCGAAAACTGATTACCGGTTACTAGTTACTATTTTAAAAAATGATATTTTTCTTAAAAAAATTAAAAATGATATTTTTCTAAAAAATGTAGTACCATATTTAGAAAAAATTTTACCACCGTATTTTTCTAATTCTTTTCTAAAAAGGTCGTAGATAACCTAATTTTCTCTTATAAATAAATTTTTTTTTTTAAAAAAAGCCATAAATAGCCTAATTTTCTCTTATAAGTACGTATTGTCAATAGGGTCTATTGTCCTTGAGAAAATAATTTCTTTTTTAAATAGTGTAGTTTTTAATTGGAAGGAGAAAACATATGTCAAACTAATTGTTATCTTCACTGTGGTACGTGATTTATAACAATTAATTCATTGCTACTATAATATTCACTTTTTTAAAATTGCTGCCAGGCAAAATTGTAAGGATTTAAACATGAAGTGTTCGTTGTTTTTCTTTTATTGACTTCCTTCATACTTTTTTAAAATAAGTGTTCCTCGATCAATCTATTAATTATGACAGTCGAAAATGGCATGCAGCATGAAGCCGCCCAGAGCATAAAAAAAAAATATTGCTAGAGATACTCATTTTTGTGCAAATTACTAAATGATGTACCATGAATCATATTTTATCTCAAAAGTGTGATCCTAATATTTAAAATTAGGGGATGGCTACGGTAGGGGCGTCCCTACGTAGGGTCATGCCTTAATTATCGTTGGATGGGAATCTGTGGGAAATAACGGGAATCTGTGGAGAATCTATTTATATACAGATTCCCATCCAACGGTGAATAGACAGGGCCCTACGTAGGGACGCCCCTACTGTAGACGCGCCCTTAAAATTATATGGTTAAAAGTTATATAGCATCATTTTGTGCAAGTATTTTTGTTAAAAAAACATAAGTTCTCTTAAAATTTCTTTATAGATAATTAGTATCTCCACTATTACGCAACTATATTGCATTATCTTTTTTTTAAATAAAAGGGCTTCGCAAAGAAACAATAAAATGAAAGAGCTTCAAATGTAGTACAAGCACAAAAGAATACAACTTCAAACTCCTTAAATAAATAAGACGAAAAATGGATCACAAATACAACAATAACAAGATTTTTAGGTTACCATAATTTACAAGAGAGGAAGATAACAAGGACCACTAGCAAACTATTACTTTCATTTGCTCTTGTACTACGTTCTTAACGGGATAGATAATGGTTCCAGTACCAAACGGGATCCACACCAGTTAAAAAGAAAAACAACTCAACCACCTAAGAGATCTAAATCAAATAAGAAAATCTCATATTCAAAATCTGGTAAACAGACTTGAAAGTCCATACAAAGATAATATTACAAACCAGATATAGATTTAAACTTATTAGAAAATTAAACGAAAAAGATAAAATTCCTTATCTCCAATAGAGGTCAGGGAGAGGGATCGAGGAGGAGGAGGAGGAGGGGGAGGAAGAGGAGAACGAGAAGAGAAGGAGGATGGAAGATCAAAGAAAGAAATTGAGACACTCTTTCTCCGACTTCTATGAAAGTAGCGATGAAGGATTCTTTTTCGAGAGAGAAGGGTAGGTATAGAGGGAGAAAATATATTGTATTACCTTTCACATGCCGGTAAATAAAGTAAGTTTCTTTATATTATTTGATATTTAAATGCGAGGATATGAGATTAAATATTATTTTCACAAATATACAAAAAACTAAAATCTCGTGATTTAGAAGAAATGTTCGATCTATTTTTCTTGAAATCCTGTGATTTAGAAGAAATATTCAATCTATTTTTCTTGAAACCCTGTGTCTACTTCCGAATTTAAAAAAATAACAAAAAATTCTTCATATTAATAAATCATGTCAAAATCCACCTTTCAATGTACTTAGTTCAAACTTAATGCATTGAGAAGACAAAATTACTCCTAATTAATGAAAACATTTAATTTTGTTTTTACCTTTTACCTTTTTTGTTTTTCTTAGTTCATTATTGGTGTTTTATTTCAAGTTTATCTACTCATATTATTTAATTCAATTTCTATTGTTTTTTTGAAATAAGTTTACAAGGATAATTTTGCTTATAATGTAGTGACAAAGTTACGAATTTTGTTTAATAGAGGCTACCACTACAACAATCATTTAATCAAAATTGCCAAATACTAAAGTATTACAATTCATAATTACTAAATACTGAAGTGATACAATTATGTTAGGCGAGGTTTTATGCCTTGATAGCGTCTCATAATAACCTTATTATCAAGCTTATTAGAACTGTCTTTCTCATAGTAAACAAGTTTACTAAAATATTGTTTATCCACAGATTTATAATTCAATTACGTAGAAAAAACATACTAGAGGATCATCAGCACAAGAACCGTAGCATATTAATGCCAGGGACAGAGCTAGGAATTTAATCCATAAGGGGCAAAAATTAAATGTGCTTCAATTGTAGGAAGGCTTAACTCAAAACTTGAGTGACATATTTAAAATTTTACAAATTTAAGAGGGATAATACTAAATTTGAATAAGGCAAAAACTAATTTTCTAAAAAATTTACATGCTATTAATAAGGAAAATAAAACTCAGAGGGGGAAATTAGGGGGTGGCAATTCATATCGGCAGGTCGGATTCGTGTCAGGTTGATGTCCAATGTATACAAAAATTATATCAACCTGATTCGTGACCTGATACGTCGGAAAACACAAATACTAACCCGACCTGCACATAAAACGAGTTGACTCGAACCCAACCCACACAACCTATTTAGATAAACAACACTTAATCTAACAATCTGATTTTGACCTGCAATCCACTTGTGACCCGCATTTTTATATTTTTATTTTCTTTTTCTTAGGCTATTATTGTCTTCTCTTAAAACAAATAAATTATGAGCAATTTATAAATATAACTAATAACTTATAATCTTAAACACATACATAAATATATCTATAATGATATTTATTAACAAATATTTTTATAGTTTAATTATTTATATATTTTATTGGTCGGTCAAATAGGTCAATTTCGGGTCAAGTGGTTGACCTGAACTCAAATATTCGTTTATTCGTGTCAAACGGATTGACCCAATTTCGACCCGCACCATTTTTCTTCGACCTTAATCCGCAAACAATTATGTCGTGGTCATGTATTGTCGTAATCCAAATTGCTATCCTTACAATTACCCATTCAAGACCTCATGTAGTTCCTCCCCTGAATTCAATGCCATTTTTCCATTAGCAAAATTTAATTACATTTGGAAAGTAACAATAACTTAAATAATAAGACCACTCATAAAATGTAGAACATGTTATCTTTTATTTTGTTTTTAATTTTCTTAATTTCAATATTTAATAGTTAACAACAATATCAAATAATTTGTATTTTCAAGAACTTAAATAATAAGAACACTAATTAAATGTAGAACATGTTACTTTTTATTTTGTTTTCAATCTTCTAAATTTCAATCTTTAATAGTTAACAACAATATCAAATAGTTTGTATTTTCACAACTTTATGATTCTTTTTTTTTTTCCTATTTTTTTCTTATGCATGTCTCTGGAGTCTAGAAATAGAAAAATCGTACCCTTTTGTATTTGTTCTAAGGCAAAGGCGTGATGAAGGGAATTAAAAAGTACCTTTTTCATTTATTAAAAAAAAAAGAAGAAAAGAGGTATTTTTATTATTTTTTTTATTTAAATCTATAATTTTCACTCCAAAATAGGTTTCAAAGAGATTTACTCAAAATACTTAATTTATATTCTCTTTTGTTGGAGGTTCAATTTATAATTTGTAGGGACTATTCTTTATTTTATATATTTTGAGGTGGGGCTTTTTATATAATTTAAATTAAAATATATAAATATTATATATATGTAATTGCAAAAAGGAAAAAAAAAATATTTGAGGGGGGCTCAAGTCTCTAGTGGGCCTTGAGTCCGTTCCTTCATCCTTGCTATAATGTATTATTGTTGTTTCGATAAACGTATAATAAGAATTTCTTTTTTCATATAAAAATTTGCTGATGTAATTTTGACAAAATTAAACAAAAGGGTAAAATATTTTTTGTCCAAATATATGTATTAATATTATTGCTATTTAGATTTCATGCATAAAAATTAAAATATATGTGATATACTTTTATAGTCTGAAAATATAACTATTGTATACATTATAAAATGCATAATTGTTTCTAGGTATACATTAATCATTTCACATATGGTATATATTTCTCTAAAAATAAGTATAAAAACATGTATGAATCTATTAAAAATATAAGAGATAAATATATATATATACATATTAGCTCTACGGCATGTACCCCTACTGTCGTTAAATAATGTAAAAAATTAATATTTAGAAATGTAAGTAATTTGATGTAATGATTTTTTTAAAAAAATTTATTTCTCCAAAAGAATAATACTGATTAGGTTTAATTTATATGATAAAGTGGAGATCTTTCATATATATTGAAATAAAGATAATTATTGAAACTGATTAAAAACTGATTAAATAAACTGATTAAACAAAACCAAAAAAAAAAAAAAACGATAAAGCATTCATTAAACATAGTTATTGAAATATTAAAATAATAATAATAAAGAAGTAGCTGATACTTTTTTTTTTTTTTTAAGTGGGGTTTAACTAATGACCACCACTTACTACAAATTAAAGGAAAATGACACACACATACTACCAAAGTTTGAACCCCTGACCCCCCAAACACACACACACAACCCTCAAACCTTGGACCAACTGAGCTGGCTCCAGTTGGCTAGAAGTAGCTGATACTTGATTCAAAGTTATTTTCACAAAACAATAATTTTATTGATTTATTGAAAATAATAATTATTTTTCCTTGAAAATGTATTGTTAATGAAATTAAAAATATAATACCCCACATAAAATGACTTACCAGAATAAGGAAAAAATGAAAGTTGACCGAGGACTTTTCTTCAAAACAAAATTAAAAAGAAAAATGAATATAAAAAAAGGAAGACAACTAATGAATAGATGTAATTTACTTAAATAGTCACGTACTTTCTTTTTCTTTTTTAATTTGTTTTTAAACTCACACTCTATTTTAAGCACATAAATCTCTCGTCGTCACTGCGGAATACCAAAATTAATTGATATTAGTATAAAAAAAATTTATTTGAAGAAAGATAGAAAATCACTGACTTACCTTTCCTTTTTTTGAAAAAAGAAAATTACTCACTCTCTTTTATGTATCTCATCAATTCCCATTACCAAAATCTTGCTAATAAGATAAACCCAAAAAACAACAACAATAATAATAGCAGGACAACACTCAAAAAAAAAAATGATAATAGGACGAAACTCATAAGAAACCAAAAAAAAAAATAAGCACGCATGTCGAGCTATTGACCCACAACTGCTTATCCATTCTTCTACTTCTGCATATTAGTATCGATATATCTATGCAAATATGCTTTAGAAAAAAAAAAAAAAGTTTCTAACACTTTTACTTATAAAAACTAAAAAGAATTACAAAAATACAGAAATAAGTTTTTTTTTTCCTATTTCTATAGGGTTTATATTAAAAAAATATCATTCTTTAACAAGTTTTTAGAAAAATACATTTTAAAAATAGTTACTAGTTATCAGTTTCTAAAAACTGGTTACCGGTTACCAATTACTAGTTATATACCAGTTATAAATACCTTTGGTTACTAGTTACTAGTACTCAAAAACTGATAACCGGTTATTAGTAAATATTTTAAAAATGGTATTTTTTTAAATATTTTTTTAAAAATAGTACTTTTCTAATAAAAACTATATTGGATCTACGAAAAGCTGAGATCACCTTATTTTCTAATTTTTTTTCTTAAAATGCCATACAAGGCCTAATTTTCACAGAAAAAATGGGTATTATCTACTTTTGCCAACAACAGATCCTCAAGCACATGCACGATGTAAGGGAAAAGCATATGAATTCTTATTTTCTTAAGCATATTTTCATAGAAACCTATTTTATATTATTATTTCACAAATACCTATTTTTTAAGAAATGTATATTAAAAATATTTATATCTTCTGTTTTGGTTATTATCAATATTGACCCTTAGATTTAATATTTGTTACAAATGTATACCCTGACACTATTTTAGAACAGTTAATTTACCAAGATAATTTAATAAATCTATTCTCGGATCAGTTTTTATATAGTTTATTTTTAATTTTTTAAACTGTAACTTAGTAAATTAACTGCTCTAAATTGGTGTCAGGGTATATATTTGTAACAGATTTCAAATCTAAAGGTCAATGTTGATAATAACCAAAACAGAAGGTATAATTTGAACAAAATGTCAAAATATATAGTATAAAAATGATAATATCCCTAAAAATATTTCATACATTAAATGCATACTGTGATAGTTCATAAATAAAAGTAATACCTAAAAATAGGTATATATTCAAAATAAATACCATAATTATAAATTTAGATGGTAAATGTGAAACATAGCCAAAAAATTATATTATAAATGCATACTACACATATTTATATATGAAATGTATAACAAAATAGATATTTTTGAAATAAAATAAGAAACTGATATTTATGAAATATAAGGCACAAAACAGATACTGTGAATGACAACGGAGCGGATCAGGGAGGCCAATCGTAATACCATACCCACCCCATTAACCATTATTTTAGATGCAAGGACGGTACAGGGAATAACCAACGAATAATGAAGAAAATTATAGTTATCCATTACCATTGACAATGACAAAATAAGAAAAAAAGAAAGATAAAAATGCTAAATTTTTTTTATAATTGACAAAAATTAAACACAATAATATACTAAATAATTTTCAAACTCTAAAATTTAAATATATAAATATATATAACTCTCTAAAATCATTATTTTACTATAAATATATGAATAGAAATAATGTAAAATTATATAATATATATATAGGAGGAGGTTTCAATGGTTACGTATCCATGAGTAACCACCATTAAATTGCGTGTAATAATAAATTTATTATTTAAATTAGGATACTAATAAGTTGACTTTCTAAAAAATTTTTATAATATCAATGTCAATTAATTACAATAAATTTTGTTACCCAACTACCAACTTAATTAAAGCCGTTAGATTTTTATCCAACGGCTAAAAAAACAGTAACCATCGATGGATAAATATAGCAATAACCATTGAAACCTCACCCATATATATAATAATTTTTTTTACGTCAATATATATATAGGAGTAAATCATACTAACATCCTCCCGTAATACATCCGTATATTAATGGTGTGATCATTTCCTATTCCAACCCGTTTGAGCGATTTTTTCATTCCCAATTCGGTTCAGATAACCATGAATGAGCGTAACCGTGAGTTATATTTCGGCCCTATTTTTAGTATAATTCGGCCCAATAAAAAGCCCATATACCTGTCCGCCGCTGATAAACCGGGAATGCCGAAAGCCGGTCCAAACCGTGTATGGCTGCACAAACCCAAAAGCTTTATATAGAACCAGTAGAACTGAACAGCCACATTCCTTTTCTTGCTTGCTCTCCAATTCACTCACGTACCCACTATCACTTTCTCTCGAGGAAAAACCATGTTGGTTCAGCTTCCGCGGTTGACCAACTCTTTGCGAGAGCCCTTCGACGTTGACCATGCCTATCTGCAGCGCAAGCTCATCCTCCATAGCCACAAGCCTCGCAAGTAATTTTTTCCGATCACAATTTAGTTTATTTGTTTGGATTTTGCTTCTTTTGGTTGCCTAGAAAATGAGGGAAAGTGAGCTTGATCGATTGAGAAACTGTGAAGTTGTCGTGGAAAAAAAATGCTGTCTGTATAAATGGGTTATAAGAGGATTTCCGTATTTATTTGTGCAAATTGGAAATTTCCATTTTTGGCCACAATATAATGTTGGTATTTTGAATTTTTATTGGCTATTGTTCTGAAATTGATTGATTGAAGTTTCAATGTTTTGTGATTGTAGTTCTGCGAGTTCAGTTGATGAGTCAGAGCTTGCACGGAAGATAGTTCATAGATGGGAAGAAGGTATGGCAATGTTGAGTTTATTATAATGTGAATATACACAACATGAAATCTGATAAGATGATGTGTTGTGTTAATTGGGAAATGGGTTTTTGTTGGAGCAGCTTCTGTTGAACTTAGGCAAGCTTACAAGCAATTTATTGGAGGGGTTGTAGAGTTGATTGATGGGGAACTGCCATCTGAAGAGTTCCGGGAGGTGGCGTTAACTGTTTACCGCCTTTTTGGTGGGGAAGAGGAAGCTTTTGATAGAAATATTGCTGAGAAAAGGTAAGTCCTTCAACCCCAGTCCCATAGTTGTATTCGTCCGTGTGTTGTTCATAATGGTGAAAGATAAAATTGGTATAGGATGCTAGGCCTATGGAGCCATGACATTTGTTGACTATTTTTAGATCATGTTCATAAGTTCATAACATGATGCGGCGGTTGAAAATGCTAAACAGAAGGCAAGGTGAAACCACTTTACAGTATGTTGAAGATTGTTTAAGTTATATAATGTAGACTCCCATAGCCTATGCTGCTAGAGTACAATGATGAATTATTGGTAATTTTATGAACATACGGAATTGAGCATTTGATGTTGATGAAGGAAGAAAACCGCTATTTTTTTTACATTACAACATTGATCAAGGTGTGTGATAGATGTAAACTAAAAGGTGTTTGGGTCGAGGCGGAAAAATAATCCTTAGCACTTCTATTTATTATTAAATTGACTTTCCAAAGTAAGAGTACAACTTAAATTGGAATCTGCAATAGTAGTTGATGATATCATAATGCAGGCCAGAATTGCAGAAACTTATTGGTCATGCAGTTTCAGATAGTAAATTGAGAAAAGCTGCATCTTTAGCACGAACACTTTTTGCACTACAACCTATTAATCATGAGAAAGCAACCATTTCTGAAGGCTCTGTAAATGAGAGTTCTGAAGATATTGAATTTGGTGCTGACCTTGTTTTTCAAGCACCAGCACGGTTCTTGGTGGACATTTCTTTTGAGGATGTATTGGCTGAGGAACGTAGTGCATCTTCTTCCTCACATCATGAAGGATGGTATGGTCGTCCTGAATTTATTCCTGAGTATTCTGTGTCCGACGGAGGACGCTTTAATTTAACTTGGTTAAGAGATGCTTGTGATCACATAACTAAAAAAAGTACTTCACAACTTTCTCGGGATGAATTAGCATTAGCCATTTGTCAGGTGCTTGACTCAGACAAACCTGGTGAGGAGGTATGTATCTTTAGTTACTCTTCTATAGGTTTAGCTTTGAAAATTAGTTGAAATGGAAACTAACCATTTCTTTTCTGCTTTCCTTACTGTAGATAGCTAGTGATTTATTGGATCTTGTTGGAGATAGTGAATTTGAAACAGTTCAAGACCTTATATCAGTAAGAAATTGAATTGAATTTTAGAATTTTGTATTCTACGTTTTCAGTTGTCTGGCTGTTTATAATCTCTTAAGGATGTTTTTCATTGATCCAGCTCACCCTGGATGAAATGACCCTTCTTTTCAATTTTCATGTATTAATTTTTGACTAGTGCATGGCTTATTCTTAAAGAAAATGGCGTTCTTTTATGTTGGATTGCAGATAGTTAAAGGAATTTATTCCAAATTTCATGTTCTCATGGAATGAGAGTTAAACTTTATTTTATTTATTTATCTATATATTTTCTATTTTCAGCATAGGAAAGAACTTGTTGATTGTATTCATCATGGTTTACTGATCTTGAAATCTGACAAAGTATCCTTGACCTCTCAATCACGCATGCCTAGTTATGGCACTCAGGTAATAGCTGGCCTTTGCACACATTTACATTCTTAAAATAAGTAAATTCAAAAAGCTAATTTGAACTCCTTTTTAAGTTTACTGTTTAAGTAAAGTCAAAAAGCTAATTCGAACTCCTGTTTAAGGTTACTGTTCAAACAGAGTCTGAAAAGCAAATTGATAAACTTCGGCGTAAGGAAGAAAAGCGACATAGGCGAGGAGCAGAATATGGGGCTGAGGGTGACTTGTCTGCTGTTAATTTTTCCTCTTTACTTCAAGCGAGTGAGAGGAAAAGTCCTTTTGATGATCTGATTGGGTCTGGCCAGGGGAGCCAATCACTAGCAGTTAGTGCTCTTCCTCAAGGAACTGTCAGGAAACATCGTAAAGGGTATGAGGAGGTGATTATCCCTCCAACACCAGCAGCACAAATGAAACCAGGTGAAAAGCTGGTATGTACTTATCAGTGTGACAAGAATTCATTTTGATCGCATATACTATTGTTCTTATTTGTTGCTTATATCTCATTTTATTTTCTGTGTATTTGGCTGGTTCAACTTCAGTGGTTGTGAGGATACAGTGAACACATGCAGTTGTAGCTCTATACACTCCATAAAAAAAGGATTTTTTTATAAGATCAAACAGAAAAAAGTACTTTTGGCTATAAGTCTGTATTCAACTATATTTCTTATGGTTGTAACAGTTGTTTTCTTATTACGTGGATGGGACCTTTAGGACAACCTATTAAAGATTATCTCAAATGAGTAGTGTGTCTGCTGGGATACGATGGTAGATTTCGTGATCATATGATTTTTTTTAGACAATATGCGTAAATTAGAGACATATTTTTTTACTAATGGTAGCAATACTAGCATATGTGGAAATAATGGAAATCTTACATTTGTAACGGATGTGGTGTCTGGACATGTTGTGTTTGAATTTTTCTAAAAGCCTAGCTGTACACTTGAAGCTCCTTATGTGGTATATTTTGTGAATGTAATGGTTGACTTTATGCAATCCCATAGTTCCAGAATCTGGAACACGAGCAGTAAGATTAGTCTCCTCATACTGAAAGCACTTTATTAAAAAGAGGTTATAATTTGTAAGTTCTTTAAGAAAATAATGACTTACTTTTTTTTAAAAAAAAAATGGAAAATATAAAAATAGAGTTGCAGTAATGAGAAAATATTGCTGTATAGTAAGAAACAATCTGTTTGCCTAAGCACTGGCATCTAGTTATTTTAATACCTTATAAAAATTTCTTAGCCTATTTTCTCAATCTCCCCAGCATCTCCTCGTGTCTCTCCCCAAAAAACCCCCAAAAACAAAATGAAAAAGAAAGGTTCTAATCCTATAAACTTGGTTTTCTCGATGGTACCAAGATGTGCCTCAAAATTCATCTTACATTGTATTTCCTAATTACTGGTTCTGGAAAATATTGGTTATTGTGGCTTTCTCTGTTGATATGTTAGTAATTGCTTGTTTACTTCAGTTCTCCCGTCACTTCATATTTTTGCCACAATAATTCTGTTTTCAGATTGAAATAAGGGAGTTGGATGATTTTGCCCAAGCTGCTTTTCGAGGCTACAAATCTCTGAATCGCATTCAGAGCCGGATATTTCAAACTGTTTATCACACTAATGAGAATATACTGGTGAGGCATCTACTTCATAAGTTCTTAGTATATTTAAACAGAGCCATGGAAGTTTTGCTTTGTTTTAAATTAGTCTGACAGTTCTTTTATTTTCATTCAGGTTTGTGCTCCTACTGGAGCTGGCAAAACAAATATAGCCATGATTTCTATTCTACATGAGGTGTGCATTAAGTTTGCCGAATTTGTTTTTCTATTTGCTTTGGGGACTATAGTTTTGTATTTGTACTTGCTGTTTAGATATCTGTGGAGAAATTAAAATTCTTGATACTACACGAGTTCTACATTGACGTGTGGGTTCCCTAGCACGTTTCTCAGTAATTTTGGCACTGTGGAAGGCACTCTACAATGTCATATGAGCTGGGTAAATTGCTGTATAGATTTCTCTTTTGTTGTGATGTCTTCTGCATATTTATATGTATAATAGTAAGTAGGATTTGTGGGCCTGATCTACATTTTAATTTACAGGTGTTAGTTATGATATTTCAATCATCATTGTCAACAAAACACTATTAAGTCATTTTGTGATGAGGCAGAAAATGGAGTAGGAACTTTAGACACTTCATAGGAGTAGTATTTGAAATTCCCATAAGGATATTTAAATGAATGAAGCTTAGTCTGTTTATGACATAATCAGCCTTATATATGTGTTAAATAACTTTCTCTTCTGCCAACCTATCCTAAATACCTACTTAATTATTGCCTACCCTTATGATTAACACGTCATAATATTTTATTGCCCTCTAATCTAATTACTCTAACCGTAGTGCACTAGTCATTTTAACTTCCGTGTTCAATACATCTTTTTATAATATAGAGTTTCAGTGAGTGAGCTATTTGGATGCAGATTGGGCAGCATTTCAAGGATGGTTACTTGCATAAAGATGAGTTTAAGATAGTTTATGTTGCTCCGATGAAGGTAGACCTACTGATTGATTGCTTTCCGTTTCTTCTTGTGTGGGTTCTTTCTTCTTTTTGTTGACGTGAAGTATTGACAGAGTTGCCATACATTAATTGTTTTTATTTTACCTTTTATTCTTTTCTAGGCATTAGCAGCTGAGGTTACATCAACATTTAGCCATCGTTTATCTCCACTGAATATGACTGTGAAAGAACTAACTGGAGATATGCAACTCTCTAGGAATGAACTTGAAGAAACTCAGGTTTTTGGTTGTCAGATTACGTATCCTTAGTTTTTGCTACTGCAACAAAAAATTCGAGACCTAATGGCTTTGTTTTTCTTGTTATTCAGATGATAGTTACAACACCAGAGAAATGGGATGTCATCACTCGCAAGAGTAGTGACATGTCACTCTCTATGCTTGTGAAGCTCTTAATTATTGATGAAGTGCATCTGCTGAATGATGATAGAGGCCCCGTAATTGAGGCACTTGTTGCTCGGACATTACGTCAGGTAAGTCCGGCACTTCTAATTTAGTATCATTATTTCTAATGCTGAAAATTTCTCCAACTTAATCTCATTATATTCAATTTGTTGCTGCTTGTGCATATACTTGTTTTTATTTTTAATTTTTAATTTTGTTTTGTTTTTTTGGTTTTTTTTTTTTTTTCCGTGAAACTTGTGCACATAATTGATTGGTCTTGATTCCAAGGTTTTTGTTGTGGTAACAGGTAGAGTCAACGCAGACAATGATAAGAATTGTGGGACTTTCAGCCACTCTACCCAATTATTTGGAGGTTTAAGTCTTTCCATATTCTGACATTTATGATTCCTTATTTTGAGCCTCTATCTAAAGATTCTGAAGCCACCATTGTTTCAACCTTTTAATTTGGATCCTCTTCTTTACACATCTAGGTTGCACAGTTTCTAAGAGTGAATCCAGAGACAGGACTCTTCTTCTTTGACTCTAGCTACCGTCCTGTGCCTCTTGCACAACAGTACATCGGTATCAGTGAGCAGAACTTTGCAGCTCGGAATGAATTATTGAATGAAATATGTTATAAGAAGGTTTTTGCTTCCAAATCCTCTTCTGTTTAATTATCTTGGGACATATTTTAGATGTTTTATGATATATTTTTCCAGGTTGTTGAATCATTGAGGCAAGGTCATCAAGCAATGGTATTTGTTCATTCTCGGAAAGACACAGCGAAAACAGCTGAAAAGCTGGTATACCTTTTCATATTCCTCATGAATTTGGTTTTTACCTTTTTATTTGTTTCAAGATTTTGTGTTGTAGCGTTGATTAATATTTTTCATCTTTGCTTGGTTTTGAGAAAGCTCTGGATTCATGTAATATACAGTACTTTAGCAACTCTGCTTTTCCTCCCTCTTTTTTTTTTCTTTTTCATTTTAATTTTCTTTTTAATTTTTTGTCCTTGCCAACATTGCACCTGGGAAATGTCATAGATTGCGATATCGTTGTGTCACAAGTCTGGTTTTATTGTGAGAGTCCTGAGTGCTGATGCCTTAATTGTTGCTTCAAACAAACATTTAGTCTTGATATGTTGAAGTTGCAGGGATTGGTATATGTGATTGTCTAATATAATGTAATTTCTCTCCTCTCTGTGGGTGTGTCTGAATAGATTTGTATGTATAAGCACATGTATGTGCATTTCTCTCCCTATGTGTAGTATGCAGCAAGATTTGTATCCATGAACAGGTGAATTGTTATCACAAACAGGTCATAGACAAAGTAATTGATTATACATGGAGTCCGATGTTTAAATTGATTAACTACATAAATGCATCTTAATTGAGGCTTATATGAATGATATTAGTTGACTTGTGCTAATTAGATTGTTTTCATGTGTGTGTGAATTGTTTCAACACAATGTATTTATAGAAAAAGTAATTGATTTTACATGATGTCTGACGTTTAAATTGGTTCTGACGTTTAAATTGGTTTATTATATAGATGACATCTTATTGAGGTTTATGTGAATCATATTAGTTGAGTTGTATGAATTAGATTGATATAGTTAAAAGAAAATATCATTATTGTATAGTGAACTAATAGGTGGAAGGTTTATTTAATGAAGTCATAAAATTACTCGATATGTGATCTAGCAATTAAAGAGACCACTGTAAAGTAAAATACGTAAAAATACATAAAAAGTCTCAATTGTATGTAGATCAGTATCCATCATGGCATATAAGGGCAAAAATGGAAATTTTAAGGATAAACTTGGTAATTTTCTGAAATGTCAACATTTGCTTATTCATTGAAAATGCCAATTTATGTTGTATTCGAAGTGTGAAAATTTTCATTTAAATTTTGTTGTACTGTTTTCCACTCACTACAAATCTCTTTTGAACAGGTTGAACTTGCTCGGAGATTTGAGGATTTGGATCTCTTTAGCAATGATACACATCCACAGTCATCCTTAGTTAAGGCAAGGAACGAAAATTTTTCAAACGGTCATCTCATTTTGATCAGTACGTTCTTGGTGTTTAAAATTTCTATTTTATTGCATTCCAGAAAGAAGTTATCAAGTCCAGAAACAAAGATCTTGTTGAACTTTTTGCATTTGCTGTTGGTGTTCATCATGCTGGGATGTTACGTGCTGATAGAGGTCTGACTGAGCGTCTTTTTTCTGATGGGCTCTTGAAGGTAGTGGTTGCTCATTTTCCAATTCAACCATAGCGCTTTGGAATTTGCTCATATATTTTTATGCAACTATGTTTTTAGGTACTTGTTTGTACAGCAACATTGGCATGGGGCGTAAATCTTCCTGCCCATACTGTTGTGATTAAGGTTGGTACTAACTGTTGTAATCTCATCTATCTATTTTTACAGATTTGGTGCAGTTATAGTAAGATGCTAAAACATTCTGAATCTATGAGTAAAAGACAAACTGGTCATAGATAAGCGATTACAAGTTCTCGTAATGAGTCGCTTCTGAAATTTGTTTTGTACCTGGATCTACCTGCTTATTTGATTGTCATGAATATCATCTTGCCTGTTATGGAGAAAAAATAATCGACATTGACAATTCATAGACGTGGTTAAATGATACTTCAATTGTTGGACTTTCTTTCATTATGCTTGTTCAAACCCTTAACGTTAGATGTTTTTAGCTTGTCCATTTTGTGAGCTGCTGGGTTTGAAATTTTGTGCTAGTCTTGTGGTACAATGAAAATACCCTTTCAATTGTTTTCTCATGCCGTGCTACCCTCCAGAATACACGGATGAGGACTTTGTCTTCTAATGTTATGGGTGGTCTTCTGAATTGAAGTAATGTTGTTTCTTTTTCTTTTTTTCCATATTTATATTATGTTATGGTGGACAATATTAGTAAGCACGATAAAAATATGCTAAGAGTGCTGCATTGTTCTTGATTACAGTTTTATCTGGTCTCTTAAGAATTATGTATGTAGGAAGGATGGCGGCCTTATAATAGCCATTTGTATTTATTATATAAACTCTCTCATCTTGTGCTCTAGGGGACCCAATTATATGATCCAAAGGCTGGTGGGTGGAGGGATCTTGGCATGCTCGATGTTATGCAGGTGATGCCCAAAATTCCCTGCTGTTATCAGTCTTAATCTTATCAAGTGAACATCACTACTAATTCTCTCCTCTGTTTGTAATGTTCTCATGATGTTTCTGTTTTAGATCTTTGGACGGGCTGGGAGACCTCAATTCGACAAAAGTGGTGAAGGCATCATAATCACGTCGCATGACAAATTAGCTTATTATCTCCGCTTATTGACATGTCAACTCCCAATAGAAAGCCAGGTATGTGTCAAGTTTGTGTAGGATATTCAATTAATTGTTTAGTTCACAGCATGAACTGCTGTTGATTTAAGCATTTAGTTAGTCTTTGCATACTGCCCTGGTTTTGGTTGCTTTAGAATTGCAACTGAATTTTAGAAGGCACTGGTGTTACCAAAATTTGTTTCTGTATCTTCATTGATTGATATATCAATCTTATATGGGTAGCTCTTGAGTTTTCTTAGTTGTCCACATAAGTTATAACGAAATATTGGGTTAATCGTCTGTTAGCACATTCAAGATTGTATTATTTTCCCCTAAGACCGATGGCATGTTTACTTAGCCTGCTTTATATTTTAAAATTGTAGGCACTTTGGTTGGAAACAAATATAAGGGTGATTGATGACGTTGTTGGAGTGTGGAAAATAACTAAATCGTGGGTCTCTTTGTGGGTTTCTACTCTTAAAGAGTTTAAAGCCTACTCATTATCCGCGGTTTTCTTGTTTGCTTTTGTTTTTTATGTTTTGTTTTATTTTTCTTTTTTTACGTATTTTTTTTTTGTGGGAGAGAGGGGGTTGCAGAAGGATGTCCTGCTCTCCTTTTGTATTCTTTTTACTTTAATAATCATTATTAACAGATGTCTGTTTCTTATCAAAAAACTAATAATTTAAATTAACTATGTGCTGGTGCTCAAAATATTCTTGCATGTTCTAAGTCTGGAGTTTCCTTTATGGGCTTGGAGGTAGGGATGGGCATGTTTGGATGATCTTAGAGATATGCTGTTATCGGTTCTTTTCCGTGTTTTGAAAGTTCCCTTTTTTGGGTTTTGCAGTTTATTAGCTCCTTGAAAGACAATTTAAATGCAGAGGTGGCATTGGGCACTGTGACCAATGTCAAGGAGGCTTGTGCGTGGCTTGGGTATACGTACCTTTTTATAAGGATGAGACAGAACCCATTGGCGTATGGTATTGGCTGGGATGAGGTATTGTATATTTGTATACATGTTTTTGATGCAATATTATGGTCTTTCTTCTGAGGAAAAGAGTGCTTGAATTATGAGTGTTCAATCTTCAGAAGAAGAGAGAATTTTCAATGGTTGAATGATCTTACCACTGTATTTTCTCCTCTTTTATTTTTTGAATTTTTGTAACTTATTTTCTGACAATAAAGGGAATCTGGAATGCATTTAGCAACAACTTTTCAGATCTTGTTGCACCGTAAGTCTTAAACTATTATGCATTCATAGAAGAAATGAAAAAAAAATCTGGGAGATGAAGGTGTTATGGATACGAATATTAACCAGCCTTATTCCCAAATGTGAAGATAACTGAGTCCTCACAGAAGATAATTGAGGAATCAGTTAAGGTGTTATCTGTTTGAAACTGATGCCCGGAATCGGAACTTCAACCGATCTACTGGTTTTAGGTTTTTCATATATTTTCTTGTTCTCCAAACTGATCTAATGTTGCCATCCAGTCCATTCTAATCCAAATGGAGGTGGTTCTGATTAGATGCTGCAGTAGGTTTGTTAGGACTACAATAACAGATGAACCGAGCTCTCTTTTTCCTAGTTTGTGTACATTGATGATATGTATTAAGAAGATGATGATTCCTTCAAGAAACTAAGAATGGCTGTGATTACGTGGAATTTTGTGGTAGTAGCAAAGTGCTGAGTAATTTGGTTAGAGGGGAATGGCAGAGTTTTTGAATAAAAGGAAATGGATTTGGTTCGTTCTCTGGAGGATACTTTATCTTATTCTCTAATTTTTGCAATCTTTATTTTTTAATAAAATTTTTGGTCTCATAAAAAACTGTAGATCACAAGTGTACTCTTATTACTAATTCTAACATTATACTCAACTATCTAGAGGTCTCCCAAGACATATTTGAGTTTAAGTTTTTGGTTGCCATGTGGTTATAAGGGATAACTGTTTTAAGGTTTTCCTTTAAGTTGTTTGATGCATGTTATAAATGCAGCCTTTGTGCTTCTACAAAGGATCTTTTCATTTGCTGTTTGGCAGGTCATTGCAGATCCGACTTTGAGTTTGAAGCAAAGAGCTCTTGTAACAGATGCTGCACGTTCTCTTGACAAAGCAAAGATGATGCGGTTTGATGAAAAAAGCGGCAACTTTTACTGTACAGAGCTTGGTCGCATTGCGAGTCACTTTTATATTCAGTACTCTAGTGTTGAAACTTACAATGAAATGTTGAGACGACACATGAGTGACAGTGAGGTTAGTTTTAACGAATTGCATTTGTTACCGTGATGTTTACTGTTCACGTATTTTCTTCAAAATGCCTCGGTATTATTATTACTATTTAGCACCAACACAATCTTGTTAGAAAGAAGTGCTGATCACCAACTATTTGATGAGTCATCTTCTGTCTTGGGCTTAGTTCCTAGTTGTTCTGTTATGATCATGTCTTTCTCTAGTCTCTTTCCTTAGAGGGTTCTCTTCTATATAATTCCACTTTGTTTAGTAATGTTTGTATGACTTGTGCTGCTCTTGTAGGTGATTGACATGGTTGCACGTTCTTCTGAATTTGAGAATATTGTTGTTCGAGAAGAGGAACAAAATGAGCTGGAGATGTTGGTGCGTACATCGTGTCCATTAGAAGTTAAGGGTGGTCCTTCAAATAAACATGGGAAAATTGCTATTCTCATTCAGGTTACTTCAGCTCAGAGATTAATACTTTGCTCAAGTTTATGCTGTAATCAAGACAAAAGTGAGAAAAAGTAACACCTATTAATTGATGTGGTGGTTATGTGACTTGCAGTTATATATATCTCGTGGCTCAATTGATAGCTTTTCGTTGGTTTCCGATGCTGCTTATATAAGTGCGAGCTTGGCTCGTATTATGCGGGCTCTATTTGAAATTTGTTTACGCAGAGGCTGGTGTGAGATGACATTGTTCATGTTGGAATATTGCAAAGCTGTGGATCGCCAAATTTGGCCACATCAACATCCACTCAGACAATATGAGAAGGATATTTCGGCAGAAGTTTGTTAGCATAATGCTCTACAACTTACTTGACCTGTACTTGCACTGAATAGTTCTTGACTGTGCTTCTTCATTGGTCCAGGTACTACGAAAGCTAGAGGAAAGAGGAGCTGACTTATATCGCTTGCAGGATATGCAGGAAAAAGATATCGGTGCTCTAGTTCGCTATGCCCCAGGGGGGAGGGTAAATTTCTTTCAGAGAACCATGCCCTAGAAGTTGTTATTGTGCTGGACTAATTGAAAGTTAACTTTTCATTTTTATTATTGGCATATTGGAAGGTGGTTAGGCAATATTTGGGATATTTCCCATGGATCCAGTTATCAGCAACTGTAAGTCCAATCACCAGAACTGTTTTAAAGGTAACTGGAAATATACCTTCCAAATTTGATCAGATTTGTTTCCTTCTCTTTTTACTTTCATGTCAAATAGTATTTTTAACTGTGATAGTCAATTTCAATTAACAGGTGGATTTGCTTATAACACCTGACTTCATATGGAAAGATCGTTTTCACGGTGCTGCACAGCGTTGGTGGATTTTAGTTGAGGTGCTGATTAAGTTATCTTTCATGTTTTGTTTGATTTTAGATGCTTTACAATCATAATACAAAAATACCACTTGTATTTTAGCAAAATTGCACTTTCTACCTCTTGTGTCTGATAACTACAAAATTATACCACGTGATTTCAATTTATCTCTGATAACTACAAAATTATGCCACGTGATTTCAATTTATATACAATAATACGAATGTGACCCCATTAACAAAATTTCCATTAACCAAATAATATAAATTTGGACTTGTTATTGCATGTTGACTCTAAGTCTAACATATTCAGACTTTCGAGGAGGAAAAAAAAAAGTTCTCAAATATACAATTCTGTAACAACTATTTTTCACAGGCAATAATTTTATTGTTAAATTCTAGATAATTCTCAAGCAAAGAAAAAAGAAAAAGGATCTAGAGAATTGTCAGTATGTGGGATTTTAAAGATTAATTGACATAATCGTCATGTCAATCCTTTATAGGCTCTTGATCTCATCCATCTGGTAGTCACTTAAACTTTTGCACCTTTTCTACTTTTTCATTTCTGTTCTGAAAGTACTCCATACTTGCATATAAATATATCTTTGTTTGTTTCCAAAAGATTATATATTCTGCATTGTAACGATAGCTGTGATTTTCTTGTTCTTTTTCTCTCAGTTTCTGTCCTTTGATAGTGTTCTTCACTTCCTGTCAAAGAATATGTTGAAATATTTAAACATGCTATTATCTAGTTTGAGTTTAAATTCTATTCTTATCTAGAGTTTAGAGATTATGTGAGATATTCTAGTAGATACTCTAGTATTTTATAATCTGGTGTGTATTTGTTCTTCTGTTCTAGTTTTATGGATCAGGTTGAGTTTGAATAAGTCTTACCTGGTCTATAAAACGTGGGTGTACTCGTTCATTAATATGAATAAGGAGTAAAGCTAATTTGCCATCATCTGTCTCCTATTTCGACTATATGGTATCAGAGCTGGAAGAAATAGTTGAGTAAGATGTATAAAACGGTACTTACCAGAGCAAAAAGGGATAACTCGGGCAAATCGGCAGTTTCCGAGTCTAAATTAGAAACTCTAACCACCCCGACAGTCTCCACAATAGCTGTTTTGCCATCATATATCTCCTATTTCGACTATATAGTATCAGAGCTGGAAGAAATAGTTGAGTAAGATGTATAAAACAATACTTACCGGAGCAAAAAGGGATAACTCAGGCAAATCGACAGTTTCCGAGTCTAACTCAGAAACCCCAACTACTCCGACAATCCCCGCAATAGCTACCGAAGCCAATGCTTCTGATTCTTTTTTAACCCCTTTTTAAATCACGTCTCACAAATTTAACGGCAAGAACTTTCTTCAATGGTCGACCTCAGTATAGATGGTCATTCATGGGCGTGGAAAGTTGGGGTATGTAAACTAAAACTAGCCGAGACGAATCCGACGTTCACTACCCGGGATTCCGAAAATTTCATCGTAATGGCTTGGATCATCAATTCTATAAATAATGATATCAACAAAAATTTCATTCTTTATCCCATTGCTAAAAGCATGTGGGATGCTATCAATATACGCTATCCTGATCTCGACAATTCGACTCTGAAGTGCGATTTGAGAGATAGCCCGAACATTGAAATAGGGAGATGAGCGTGACTGAGTACTTCAATTCTCTCTCAACATTGTGGCAAGAATTAGACGTGTTCAACAATCATCCGTGGAAGTTTCAAGAAGATGTAGCACTTTACCAATCAATCTCTGACAAGGAGTGAATTTACGACTTCATTTCCGACCTAAATAAAAATCTGGACAAGGTGCTTGGACGGACGCTTGCTTTAAAACCGATGCCTCACATCAATGATATATTTGCAGAAGTGCAAAGAGAAGAGCAGAGAAAAAAGAAAATGCTTGGAGAATCCAAAGACCCGGTTGTTATTGAAAATTCCGCAATAATGGTGCACAATCAAGATGGGGCTCGAACTAACATAAGATCTGGGCAATTATGGTGTGATCACTGTAATAAGCCACACCACACTCGCGACACGTGTTGGAAAATCCACGGCGGGCCTACCAACTGGAGAGAAAAAATAAACAAGCGAGACAGTAGAGGTTCTCAAGCCAATGTCATTGAAGCTAACATACCAGAGAAGAAAAGCAACAATGATGGCACTTAAATCCATCAGATTTCCTTAACTAAGGCACAATTGGAATAGTTTTATAAACTGTTGTGCCATCATAGCCATCAGGTAGTGCGGTCCTAGCACAAAAAGGTACTTTTCTATTCATTGGGATTGATTATTCAACACCTCATGGCCCTTGAATAATAGACTCTGGGGCAACCGACCATATGACTAGCCATGGAAATTTATTTTCCTCATATATTCCTAGTTCCGAGCATATAAAGATTAAAATTGCTGATGGTACCTTCTCTGCTGTGGCAGAAACTGGTGTTATCTATATTGCTCCTAATCTCACCCTTAAATCTGTTCTTCATGTTCCAAGATTGGCTTGCAATTTATTATCCATTAGTAAGAAACAAGGGATTTGAATTGCCTTGTACAATTCTCACATGATAAGTGTTTGTTTCAGATCATATGGGAAAGACGATTGGCAGTGCTAAGGAACATGATGGACTTTATTGCTTTGAGAAGGACTTGGACATGTGTGAACAAGCTCTGAAACAAATAGTCAGAAAATAATGTTATGGCATCGTAAGTTAGGATATCCGAATTTTCCTTATTTAAAAAAGTTGTTTCCAGATTTGTTTTGTAATAAAGAACTTAGTTTATTTCAATGTGAAACATGTCAATGAGCTAAAATCATCGTTCTACGTACAAATCTCAACCTTACAACCCAACCCTTTGCAATGATTCATAGTGATATTTGGGGTCTCTCTCGTATTAAGAACATAAATGGCTTTAAATGGTTCATTACATTTATTGATGACTACACTCGCATGACTTGGTTGTATTTAAGAAAAATCTGATGCTGAACAAATTTTTAAAATATTTCATACGATGATTCAAACCCAGTTTCAAGGAAAATCAAATTTTGCATCCTGATAATGGGAAAGAATATTTTAATTCAATTCTTGGATCTTATCTTTTACAATATGGAATCATGCATCAAAGTTCATGCATTGACACACCTCAACAAAGTGGGATTACTGAAATGAAAAATCGACATCTCTTAGAATTTGCCCGGTCAATTATGTTTACCTCCAATGTTCCAAAACAATTTTGGTGTGATGCCATTCTTACTGCTATATACCTCATAAATCGTGTCCCGAGCCGAGTTCTTTATTTCAAAACACCCCTAAATACACTTGTGAACTTTTATCTAACACTCGAGTCTTTGGTTCCCTTCCTCTCAAAATATTCGGTTGTATTGTCTTTGTCTATAATCACACACCAAATCGGTCCAAACTTGATCCCAGAGCCTTAAAATGTCTCTTCCTCGAGTACTCTCCAACTCAAAAAGGATACAAATGCTATTTTCCTCAAAAACAAAAATACTTTGTTTCTATGGATGTCGCCTTTTTTGAGAATTCTCCTTTTTACACCAAAAATTCCCTTCAGGGAGAGATCTCACCAGAAGACAATTTTTGGGATCTTGATCATCCTATCCAACCTTCTATCCTAGTTGAGAATAGTCCAGTCCAAGCTGCAAGTAATCCAAGTAATCCGATTGAAACCGAAAGTGAGTGTATTACTTCCTGAACTTAGGACTCCTAGAACTGCTAGCCATGTTATGGATGACTCACAACAAGGGGGAGAATCACAACAACAACAACCTGAGCTTCATGTTTATTCACGCCGAGGTCGATCTCAAAGAGTGGAGAAAATTGTGATTCCTGAGTGCAGTCATGAATGGGAACCCGAGTCCGAAACATGTATACATCCTATTATTACTATACCAAGTAATAATGATCTTAATCTTCCTATTGCTCTTAGGAAAGGTGTTCGATCTTGCACGCATCATCCTATTTCTCATTATGTCTCATATGACCATTTGTCTCTACTGCCCGCACATTTATTGCTAACCTTTCAAAGGTTGAGATTCCTTATGGTATTGATGAAGCCCTACAAAAACCAGCATGGAAGCAAGTTGTTTTGGAAGAAATGAGAACCCTAGGGAAGAATGGCACGTGGGAGATTGTACAGAAGCCTGAAGGAAAAAACCCGGTAGGTTGCAAGTGGATTTTTACGATGAAGTACAACTCAGATGGTACAGTGGAAAGGTACAAAGCCAGATTGGTAGCAAAAGGATTTACACGGACTTATGGGATTGATTACCATGAGACATTTGCACCAGTAACGAAGTTGAATTCCATCCGGACTCTTCTGTACATAGCCGCTAACCCTGATTGGAAACTGCATCAGTTGGATATGAAGAATGCCTTCCTGAATGGGGATTTGGAAGAAGAATTAGACATGGAGTTGCCACCAGGGTTCGACCAAGGGAAAAATCTTGGAAGAGAGTGCAAATTGAAGAAGTCATTATATGGGTTGAAGCAGTCACCCCAAGCATTTGGTAGGTTTTCAAAAGCAATTCAGCAACTAGGATACAAACAAGCGCAAACTGATCATACATTGTTTCTGAAGCATTCAAGTAGCAAGATAACAATTCTTATTATATATGTTGATGATATAATCTTGACAGGTGATGATGAGGATGAGAAAGCTAGATTAAAGGAGAGTCTTGCTAAGGAATTTGAGATAAAAAACTTGGGGCAGTTGAGGTACTTTTTAGGGATGGAGGTTTTGAGAAACAAGACAGGAATTTTTGTTTCGCAAAGAAAGTACATTCTTGATTTATTAAGGGAGACTGGCTTGTTAGAGTGCCGACCAGTAGAAACGCCCATAGACCCTAGTAGTAAACTGGGAATATGTACTGATGGAGTTCCAGTTGATAGAGGCAGATATCAGCATCTTGTAGGAAGACTTATTTATTCATCTCACACTCCACCGTACATTGTTTTTGCTGTGAGCACTGTTAGCCAGTTTATGCATTCGCCGTATGAGATTCATTTAGAGGCTGTATATCGTATTTTGAAATATTTGAAGGGAATTGCAGGTAGAGGACTATTTTTCAAGAAAGGTGCTGTGAGGAGTTCGGAAGTTTTCACTGATGCTGAGCTGGTTCTATTGATAACAGAAGGTCTACTTCAGGTTATTATACTTTTGTTTGGGGTAATTTGGTGACTTGGAGGAGTAAGAAACCGTCAGTAATAGTGAGGAGTAGTACTGAGGTTGAGTTTAGGGTAGTAGCACAAGGAATTTGTGAGGTATTATGGGTGAGAATGTTGCTGGAGGAGCTCAAAGTTATCACTGATTCTCCAATCAAGTTTTTTTATGATAACAAGGCAGCCATAAATATTTGCCATAATCTAGTACACCACGACCGGACCAAGCACGTGGAGATTGATAGACACTATCAAGGAAAAAATAGAAGAAAGGATAATTTGCATGTCCTATGTTACTACTGCAGAACAAGCCACAGACTTACTAACCAAAAGTCTTGTGAAACCAGTCTTTGAAAAGTTGATTGACAAGCTCAGAATGATTAGTGTGTATAGTCCAGCTTGAAGGGGAGTGTTGAAATAATTAAACATGTTATTATCTAGTTTGAGTTTAAATTCTTATCTTATCTAGAGTTTAGAGATTAGGTGAGATATTCTAGTAGATATTCTAGTATTTTATAACCTGGTTTGTATTTGTTTTTTTGTTCTAGTTTTATGGATCAGGTTGAGTTTGAATAAGTCTTACCTGGTCTATAAAACGTGGGTGTACTCATTCATTAATATGAATAAGAAGCAAAGCTGATTTGCCATCATCTATCTCCTATTTTGACTATAGAATAAAAATTGCAAATTTAAATATTTATACAATACCTTTTGAATTACTCGTACAGGATACGGAGAATGATCACATCTACCACTCAGACCTTTTTACCCTGACAAAGCGAATGGCTAAAGGGGAACCACAGAAGCTCTCTTTCACTGTGCCTATATTTGAACCACATCCACCACAATACTACATTCGTGCTGTTTCTGATTCTTGGTTGCAAGCAGAGGCTTTCTACACCATATCTTTCTCAAATCTAGCACTTCCTGAGGTATTGTATCTCTCTTTCTGTCTTCTCACCCCTGCTTGCCGGTTCCTTCAACTTATTCAGATACATTCAAATTCGATTGATTGTCTATGGAAAATTGCTGCCATGCTAAATGTCTGTCTGATATGAATCCCTGCTTTTTACAGGCTCGCACTTCCCACACGGAACTATTAGATTTGAAACCTCTTCCTGTAACTGCTCTTGGAAACAGTACATATGAAGCCTTGTACAAATTTTCACATTTTAATCCAATACAAACACAGGTTCATTCTTTTTATGTATTTTTAATAACTTTAAAACCCTAATTTACAGGTATTTAGGTTATATGCAAAATAATTTAATATTGTTTTTTGGGCCTGGCAGGCTTTTCATGTTCTATACCACACAGATAATAATGTTCTACTAGGAGCTCCCACTGGAAGTGGAAAAACTATATCAGCTGAGCTGGCTATGCTTCGCCTCTTCAACACTCAGCCTGATATGAAGGTACATATTATAGATTGCTTATGCAATATGTTGCAAAACAATTAGGACGTACATATTATAGATTGCTTATGCAATATGTTGCAAAACAATTCGGACAAAAGAATTGTAGATAAAGACAAGAGGTACTCATTGTTGGTCTTAGTGATTTCATGACCAAGTAAAAAATTGGTTCCATTCTTATATTATTCCAATTTTCTGTTTCCTATCAAAGCATGTGCACAACACACGCATATTACAAAATATGGCTTCACTATTAGCAGTAAACTGTAACATTATTTCTTGTCATGTTGCAGAACAGTTACTTTACTAATCAATTTTCCATGCACATATTTAGACGCTTTATCTAATACAGTGGTGTTCTAAAGTTGATCTTCGATATAGGTTATTTACATAGCACCTTTGAAGGCTATTGTTCGTGAAAGAATGAATGATTGGAGGAAAGGGCTTGTTCCTCAGCTTGGGAAAGAGATGGTGAATATTTCTATCTGCAAACCAACTTAGATATTTTTGGCTTATGGTGCTGATAAAATAAAATGTTTTCTCCAGGTTGAAATGACTGGAGATTATACTCCAGATATGATGGCGCTCTTGTCAGCAGATATCATTATATCTACCCCGGAGAAGTGGGATGGTATTAGTCGTAATTGGCACAGTCGAAATTATGTCAAAAAGGTGCATTCATTCACTTTTGGTCGTTATTTTTTCTTGTGAGATTTGTTTTATTTTCTTTCGTTTGTTTATCTATTCATAGGTATTACAATTGGGACTACTAGATCAAAATATGCCTTCAGCCTGCTAGTGTTAACATGTGTACTTGTTCAATAGGTTGGTCTTATGATTTTGGATGAGATTCACTTATTGGGGGCCGACCGTGGACCCATCCTTGAGGTACTTGCTAACACATACATGAGCATTTTTTATATTATAAAACTTGGACTTTATGCTTTTTGTGCCATATTTCATTGATGTTATGGCTACCAAATTGAAAGTATTATCTTCCAAGCATAACCACTGTGAGAATGTAAATTCATTAAATAATACCAAAGACAATTATATTGCTGTACTTTCTAAAGCTGAGCAATGTTGCATTCATTTTAATTTTGAGAAATCAGTTTATTTGGTTTATGATTTATGATATGGAATTCTTGTATCTTGTTATCGCCCTTATGGATGCAGTTACTAGTTACTTTTTGTTTCCAGGTTATTGTGTCAAGGATGAGATACATATCATCACAAACTGAGCGTGCAGTACGGTTTGTGGGTCTTTCTACAGCTTTAGCAAATGCAAGGTATATTTGTGCAAATATTTTGTGCTTCTGTTTAGATTTTCTTTGTTGCAAAAAGAAAGAGAAGATTTGGACTTTGGCGATGATGGCAATTTTATGGGCCTTATGGGGGGAGAGAAATAGAAGGATTTCTGAGGGTGTTTCGTCTTTAGAAGGAGAAGTGTGGGATAGGATTAAGTTTTGGGTAGCTTTGTTGCTCAAGAGTGATAGTGAATTTAATTCTTTTGATGTTTCTGACTTGGTTAGAGAGTGGGATGTTCTGTTTTAATTGTCTGAAGTTGTTTTTTGGGATACCTCGTTCCATAGATGTAATTTCTTTTCAAGTTATTTAATAAATTTTCGTTTCTTATCAAAAAAATCTCTGGGACTATCTGTCATTCTTTAGATGAAACGTGTCATGTACCTTCCACTAAAATGCATATTACTATCATGTTCATCTGAATAGTTTTCTGTTTCTCCTAATGTTCCTGCTTTCTTTATTTAGTGATTTGGCTGATTGGTTGGGTGTTGGTGAAATTGGACTCTTCAATTTTAAACCAAGTGTGAGGCCCGTTCCCCTTGAAGTTCACATCCAGGCAAGTGGATTCATTGATTCCTCTGAAGTATTTCTACTATAGCAACGATTTTATTTTTCTTTCATCATCTTAGGTACTGCAGTCTTCTGGCTTTTGTTAAGCTCTTCATAGTTTCTTTTGAAAATTTTACTTTGGGTAAAGAATTTAGTTGTTCGATGTACAAAAACATGACAAGGAAAGCGCTTCCTGGTGTTAGTTTTTGGATTTCCTTGGTATTTTTGTTCTCCACTTAATGTTGATTTGGCAAAATGGTGATGCTTGGGGCTGTCAACACATCAAAGATTTCTCCAATGCGTGTGTGACTCTATTTGTTGAGAGTTCCAGGTTTTGAGATACAACAAGAGGCAAACTTTATGTACGTGTTAAGTAGTTTTTTTCTTCCCAGAGAAGAAAGAGGGTGGGGTTACGGGAGTTGTGGTTGGATGGGAGCACTCAAATGTCAAGAGAAGTTGAGAGTTCTTATTGGGATTCATTGTGGCTGTCAGTGGCATAAGAGTTCGAGGATTTGTCTTTCAGTTTAAGCTGCTTTCGTTTTGTCTTTCGTGAACTTTTGGTCCTTCTAGCTCTATACTTGAGTTTTTTTCTTTTTCTTCTTTCTCGTTAATACCTTTGTCTCTAAAGTTCACAGCATAATATTTCAATTGTTTTCTACAGGGATATCCTGGAAAATTCTATTGTCCGAGGATGAATAGTATGAACAAACCAGCATATGCTGCCATATGCACCCACTCTCCTACAAAACCAGTTCTAATATTTGTTTCATCTCGTCGGCAGACAAGACTTACTGCATTGGACCTCATTCAGGTAAGCTCAAATTCACACAGGACTTTTTTTACCATTCTGGTGTGACTTAAATTCACAATTACCAATTCCATGTGTTTGTGCTTGAAGTTTGCAGCTTCAGATGAGCATCCCAGGCAGTTTCTTAGTATGGCTGAAGAAGCATTGCAGATGGTTCTTTCTCAGGTTACTGATCAGAACCTGCGGCACACCTTGCAATTTGGAATTGGATTGCACCATGCTGGTCTAAATGACAAAGATAGATCTCTAGTTGAGGAACTATTTTCAAACAATAAGATTCAGGCATTTCTCTTCTACTTTAAGTTCTATTAGTTTTCTTTTGATTTCATCTTTTACAATATCATTTTTTGTTGTCCCAATTCACCATGATCTGATGTTAGCATTGCAGGTTTTGATTTGTACCAGCACATTGGCCTGGGGTGTAAATCTTCCAGCACATCTTGTTATTATCAAGGTAAGGAAAACTTACGACAATTGCAAATTTTACTAGCACAAGGAAAGTTCGTCTTTTTTGTTTCCACATACATCCATTTAGGAAAGTTCGGATGCACTAGATAGAGTTTCAAAATGCTTGATACTGAACAGTCTCAAGCTTGAAGGCAATATTTGGTCCCTTTTAATCCTGATGTAAACAGCACAAGCTCACATCTGTCTAATATATTCTTATTTTGACTCAAATATATTTTCGTCATGGCTGACCTTATTATGTATTGCGTGTTTCTTTCTTTCTTTTTTTCCCCCCAAGTGCATACCCATGTCATCCATTCTCTAGTTTATGCACTGTATCCTTGTCAATCTTCTCTGATGGAAATCAGCAGTTTAAGATATTAGTCGTTAATTTTGGTGATACAACCATGAACATAAGCCACCTCTTTTTTCAATTCCTGATTTGTGCTATTGGTTTATTCATTTAGAAGAAATAGCAATTTTAAGGTAAACGAAAAAAAGTACAAAGAACAGAGCGAGTTAGAAAATGTTTCTTATTTTCATTCAACCTAAATCCTTTTGATTTAGTTCCACATCAGTAAGAAACATGGTATAACTTGGATGATATTGTTTGGAATAATACGCTTCCATCTCATTGTCCTTCCGTTTTTTTCAGTTATATTTCTATACAAGTAAAGTTGCTTTTCCTCTCAGCAACGAAAATGTTTATTTTTCTGGTACTTATCACACTTCTTGTTTGCTCGCAAGATTTTATTACATATTAGCCAACTATCATTAATACATGTCAGAAAAATTGCTTTTCACAGAATGTAGAATTGGGTTCATTTGATGTTATTTGATCTTTTCCATAGCTGCTTGTGGCTATGTATGGTAGGAAGGAAAGGTACATAACCTAGGGAAGGGAGAGAGGAATGGGAGACTATTACCTTGGTTGTGTTGAGTATGAGAAGGAGAGGATCCATCAGTGATTATGGAGGGATTAGAAATATGTCCAAACTGATGATTTTAGGTCCAGCCTAATTCTTCTCTCCTAAAATTCTTTCATACCAAAACAACCACATCACTCAAAATCCATCCATCAATACTTACACCTCTTTCCTTGCTTCTGCTTCTCCCTCCTACCGTACATACCCTTCGGCTTACGTATCGAAACTTGTACTACAAGAAACAACTAAATTTTCAAGTTTGATGGAATTTAAAAAAAAAAAAGAAAAAAAAAACCCAATACGATCACTCACATTATAAGATTAATCTTATTGTTGATGTATTGTGGGAGCATAACAGATAACTTGCTGCTTGTTTACCATCATTGATTCGCGAGTGTATTGCTCCTTGTGACCACTTAACATGCATTTGTAATGCTATTATTTGGCACTGTGTAAGAAAAAAAAAGTGTCTCTCCCTGATGAATGACATTACTCTCGAAAAACTGTTTTCTGTGTTGCAGGGAACAGAATATTATGATGGAAAAACGAAGAGATATGTTGATTTCCCGATCACAGATATCCTGCAAATGATGGGTCGTGCAGGCCGTCCACAATATGATCAACACGGGAAAGCAGTTATTCTTGTTCATGAACCCAAAAAGAGCTTCTATAAAAAGGTGAAATTTATTGAAGTATATGATACTACAGATGGTCTTAGTATATTTTCAAGCCAAAGGAAAGAAACTTCCATATTTGATGCTGTAATGATTCGTGATTTTGTGGTTTGCAGTTTTTATATGAACCATTTCCTGTCGAGAGTAGTCTGAGGGAGCAGTTGCATGATCACATGAACGCAGAAATAGTTTCTGGCACAATTTGCCATAAAGAGGATGCCGTGCATTATCTTACTTGGACTTATTTATTCCGAAGACTGGTATGAATTTGGGATGAATAGTTACAGATTCAAACAATGAAAGAGATTAAGTCATCAGATGAATGCTGCAAAATCATGTCCAAAAAATGTGCTTCCGAGATTAGAGATTACTGAAGGAATATACCCTAATTAGAAAAAGCTAATATTTGGATGATCAAAGTGCTTAAATTTTATTAGAATAGTCTAATATTTATGGAACTCTAGGAGTCAAAGCCTCTTTGACAGGAAAATATGGCAATAAGATATTTGGTATGGAAGAACTATATAATGAATCCCGTGTATTGTTTTCTTCTCTTCTCCTGATTTTGCAAGTACCATATAATCCCATGTCCAAAAATGTGTGTTACAGATGATTAATCCAGCTTACTATGGTTTGGAGACCAAGGAACCTGAAATTTTAAGTTCTTACTTATCAAGGTATCATACAATTTCCTGATCTCATGGAATCTTGTTTCTATGTCAGTTCATTGCTTTAATTGATTGACTATTCTCCTTTGGCAGGTTTGTGCAAACAACATTCGAGGATCTGGAAGACAGTGGATGCATCAAGATGAATGAGGACAGTGTGGAGCCAATGATGCTGGGTTCGATAGCATCTCAGTATTACCTGAGTTACATGACTGTATCAATGTTTGGATCGAACATAGGTCCAGATACGTCACTTGAAGTAATATGCAGTTCCTAAAGATATTTGTGTTAAAGACAATAATAACAGACTGCAATTCTTAGATATTTTCTTTCGTGTAGGTGTTTCTACATATTCTTTCTGGTGCATCTGAATACAATGAACTTCCTGTGCGGCATAATGAGGTATTGATATAGAATCTTTTTGTACTATGTATCTTTTTCATCTACGTGGTAATCACCAGCAATTCTGTCAGATCCTTCAGATTTAGGGGTGTATATATATACATTTCTTTTAAATGGTACTTATTAGTTATTTTAGTTTTTTTTTATCATGCTTTGGACGAGTGAGAAGAAATGAAAACAGTTGCAATAATATAAAATTCATTTATATTAGCAACTAGTTTTAGTCCAGAGAAAAAAAAAAGTATGATTAGTGTGACCGAATTGCTGATTTTCTCCTGAAATTTATGAATCCTTGAATATTTGTTTTATACCCCATATACTTTGTTCACGTAGGTGATGAGATTATGTTTAAATAATCTGATCAATTATTTCCTTAAGATGAATTTTTAGGGAGAAATATATATATATATATATGTGTTTATATATTTTAATCAAGTTCCTAATTTGGTCTTGTGATGACTATTCATACCATGTCCAACTCTTCTAAGAATCTCTCTGGACTTCACTTTGATTTTCTGAAAACAGATCCATGTTTATCAAGGTTTTAAGTATTGTTTAGTGAAATACATAGATATTTTTATCTAAATACAATCTTCAATATTAGGAAAATTATAATGAAGCTTTGTCCAATAGAGTTCGGTATATGGTGGACAAGGATCGCTATGATGATCCGCATGTCAAAGCCAATCTGCTATTTCAGGTCAGAGTCATCTTTGTTATCATTCTGAGCTTGGTGAAAATCATTTTTTCAGTGTCTTCTTTTCTTCTTAATAATTCTTTCCCGTGAATAATTTTTCTATCCAGGCACACTTTTCTCAGTTAGAACTACCGATCAGCGACTATGTAACAGACTTAAAGTCGGTCTTGGATCAAAGTATACGCATAATCCAGGCCATGATAGATATATGTGCTAACAGCGGATGGCTTTCAAGCTCAATTACTTGCATGCATCTTTTGCAAATGATCATGCAGGTAGTCCTCTATAGATGTATTTTTGTCCCTTTTTTTTTTTGAATTAAGAGATATTAAATATTGTATGGAGAGCAAGCGAAGTTGAGTGCAGCGTGCAAGATTTATTAGTCTGGCTACATCAAGTGAAGTGAGAGTTAGGTAGAGTTTGATGTTTGATTCCTCATGGGGACTACCTAGTAATATGCTAGAGTTTTCTGCCTCTCAAATATTGTAGGGTTCTGTGGGAGGACAAAGATCCCAAAAAACCGAAAAAAAGGGGGGAAGTGAGATGCTTAATTCCTTTAATTCAGCCATCTCTTCAGAAGGAAAAAAAAAGGAGAAAAAAAGAAAAGAAAAGAGAATATTCTTTTTTAAACACCTTGAAACTTTCTTTGATATCAGAGCAAGTTTTGAACTTTCCACATCTAAAATTTCAGGATTTATGTGTATCAGGCATTCATTTTAGTAACAAGTAAAAACATGATAATGCCTTTCTTTCTTTTCTTTTCTTTTTTCTTCTCTGGGATAAGAAACACACAGATTTTATTTAATGATGCAGAAAGTACAAAAAGATGATAAGGTATCATTTAAGAATTAAGGCCAACATGATAATGTTAGTTATTTATGATGTAGTGAATCAAAGTAATATTAAAGAACAGGTTAGAGTTTCCAGGTTTTTTTAGTGAACAAATCTCTTAAAGATAATGGTAAAATGTTCTAGAAGTAGAAGCAAGTAGTATCTATTTAAGAAACAAAAAGTGGTTCAAGACGATTGATTTTTGACAGAGTACAAGTTTCTATAAATGGAGTTCAGGAAGAGGTTTAGCATACTTGTAAGCTTCTTACTTGGATTACTTAGTCTCACGTCAGCACCAGGTTTCACTGAGCGCTAAACAAAACTATCAAAACAAAGGTGTTAATATGAAAGCTTACTTAAAGTTGACAGAAAATTTTAAGAAAATAAAACTTGGGTAGTCTATGGACGGTTAGAATAGGGTTCACATCAAATATTGAGTAGTGATGATGAATTGTATTTATAAGTAGTGATGATGTCTGATGTTGTAATTTTACACTTTTATATTTCTGCACCATTGCTCTCCCTTGATATATCTTTCTTATTCTTGTCAGGGTCTATGGTCTGAGAAAGATTCTTCTTTATGGATGTTGCCATGCATGAATGTTGAACTTGCAGAATCTTTAAGCACAAGAGGAATCTCTAGTTTGCAGCAACTATTGAATTTCCCTAAGTCAACCTTGCAGACCATGATTGGAAATTTTCCTGCTTCACGATTATTTCAGGTTTGGTGCCCTATAAAAGATGTGTCTATGATTTTATGCGTGTGTCTAACATATATCTGCATATTTACATTCACTTGGATTGTAGGCTTTCTTTTCTCTCTTATGAGATGTTAAATGAATAGACTTCTTGAAGATTTTCCCTTTTCTTTTTTCTCTTTTGTTCTTAAGTCGGTAATTCTAGTCACAAATAAGCCCCTTTTCTTCAATGCAATATGATTTGAATAAACTAGGAAATACATTTATTGGTTGTATTTGCACTCTTTTGGAGGTCGTTGCTGTTGTGAGGAGGAGGCAGACTCTGGCTCTCTATTCCGAACATAGGACAAAGTTACCATCTTCACTTTTCTAAATTGGTTTAGCTTATTATGCATTTATACTATGGTCCCCTAGGTCATTGGTTTGGTGCCTCTGAGTTGGAGACAAATTTGACCCCTAGCAAAGTCTCAGGCTTCCCTTGTTAGTGTCAATTATTACAAAATAATCTATTTTTGAAAAAAAAAAAAGATGAAGAAGGCGAAATAGTCAAAGAAATAAGCCTCTTGTAGATTATTTGAGATAAGGTATCATTCATTTAGCATAGTTTTGAATGCCTCCGATTTGGTCACTTTGTGTTTAAACTAAAGTAGTTAACATAACTTCGAATTTACCTCGTTTGCTTATGAGTGGTAAGAGGCCACTCATTTTTTTCAGAATGCTAGTCACTTAGTTGCTTTCTATTGTTGCCTGGGCATGTCATGATGAATATTTTCCTTCTGTTAATAGGATATGCAGTATTTCCCCAATGTCCAAGTGAAATTAAGACTTCAGCAGAGAGAAAATAATGGTGCTAGATCCCCCTCTCTGAACATCAGATTGGAGAAGAAAAATCCCAGGCGAAAGGCATCAAGAGCTTTTGCTCCTCGATTCCCCAAGGTAAAAGTATCATCTTATTCTAACTTTCCAAGAACTCTGAATCGAAACTGACCTTGATGTATTGTTTACAGGTAAAAGATGAAGCATGGTGGTTGATTCTTTGTAACCCATCCACTTCGGAGTTACATGCTCTGAAGAGAGTGTCTTTCTCTGATCACTTGCTTACCCATATGGAATTGCCGTCCGATCCAACTGTTCAGCAGGTCAGAATGTGTTGTGTCATCAGATTTGTTTTTTTTTTTTTTCGGAAAAAAAAAAAAATTTCTTGCTTGCTGGTTTTTCACGGGAAGGGTAGAGATCTGCTATGACTTTATATCTTCAGCTTAGACTCTTCAATTTAAGCGAAGTATCAGTTAGGGATTTTGGCATGCTTTCCTAGTTGCCCCATGAACTTGTCTTGGATTGTCCAAGTTGTACTTGAAAGGAAAAATTGCGATCAGTCCCTGAATTTACAAAACAATGGCAATTAATCCCAAATTGTTAATGACCGTTAAATTTGTAACGAGTTATTAACACGATTGCCCCCTCAAAATGCATTGTACTTTCCAACATCTTTACAAAACAAAATCAACAAGTTGCGGTTAATTGCCAATGTTGGTAAATTTAGGGACCCAATTGCCAAAAAAGAAAGAAAAAAGAAGAAAGAAAAGGAAAAATCGGAAAGCACTTTGTCAATCTAGAAGTTCAGTTGCAAATGTGCTGCAATACTATCTGTTATTACATTTTGTCAAATGGAGTAGAATTTTGCATCATTGCATTATCATAAAATATTCAACTACGTGTGTGCATTGCATTGTTCATGACATGCTGTCAAAAATATGATGGTTTGAAATGTAATCCATTGATTTTCTCTCACTGGATGTTATGATCTCATAATTTAGTTGTTGTTTTTTATATTATTTTATTTTTCTTAATAAATAAATTGAATAATAGACTCTTTCCATGTGTGCTGACTCATTAATGTTTCTATTTCCAGGGAATGAAGCTGATTTTAGTTTCAGATTGCTACATTGGTTTCGAACAAGAGCACTCCATTGGTGAACAAACTTAATTGACCGTCATGAACTAAAGTGGTGACCTGCTTTATTTTGGATTAAATAACATTCCAACTCTCATACCAAAAACACAACAAAACAGTGTTTTCCTTCCCTAGATAATGTCCTCTCGCTCCTACATATCTTCTCTCCCTCTAACAAAACATAGGCTAAAACTATTGTTGGTTTGATCTAAACATCTGAGAATGTCATAATTGTCAACGGTTTAATGTACATTACAAACAAACCTTAATAGGAGTAAAATCGATTATAATAATTGACGACTTGTGAATGTGAAGAATGCCACACAAAAAAAGTTTCGTATTTTGTAATACATATTTGCATAATTAATTCTAGCTCAGTAGCTCGATTGACAATAATTACATTCAATGAACTGCATCTGCAAATGTGTTTTCAATCTGTATGAAACTTCCTACACTCTGGAAATATACTCCGGTAACGTTTATGTGAAATATTTATCCTTGCCACTTGAAGATGCTGTGAGCTATCAATTTGGTGATCCAAAAGATCACTCCTCTCTTATTATGCTAGGGGTACGGGAGGAAGGAGAATCAAACTCCTCTTTTGTTTGGTAGGAGAAAGAAGTGGAAGAAATGAGGAGATTTTATTTGTACTTTTACCGTTTCACAGGTAAATGTAAGTTTTATGATAAGATACTAAAGATAATTGGCTCAAACTAGGGATTAGATATCCATTGTCTAATCTTTTTCCTCCTAAAGTTTTTCTTATCAAACAATTATATATAACCTAAATCAGCAAGTCCTTCCACTTCTCCCTCTATCACTCTCTTTGTTATCCAATCAAAGTAGATGAATTCAATTTCATACATATTACCAATTTTCTTTTTCCAATTGTTATCCGGAGTTATCTATTTCAAATTATGAACCTTAACATAAGAGGTCAGTTTTGTTACTAGCAACTGATCATATTTTGACTTGTAAATTATTCTTTAAGTGACGTAGAAATCTAAAGATCAATTACTACCAGATTAGCCAACACTGTAATATTATACAAAATATTCAAACCCAACAATTTCTTGCTCATGAGAAGATACCACAGTACTCGGTAGTCATCTGACCCACTCTATAACGCAGCAATTCTTGGTCAAACCGGACTTTTTCCACTGAATAGACACATAGCAAGAAAGTAAAGAAAATTACAGTATATAAAAAAAAAAAAAAAAATTGAAAACATAGCTCCATTTATTTTAGAAACATAACGCTTTTACGTTGTAACATACATCAACCACCGAAATATAAGATTTCATGCACGATATACGTGTTGGGCTAGCCTGGGCCGGGGGTGAATCATCAAGGGCGCAGCCCGCTGTAATGTCAGCCCATATGCTTCATCCATGTTCAGTTTCTCAGGAAGCAGCCCATTAGGCAGGCCCCAGTCGAAAGCGTGGACTAGGCTCGCGGTCAGCAGCTGGACCATGCGCAAGCCCAAGCTCATCCCGGCGCATATTCTACGCCCGGCCCCAAATGGTATGACTTCAAAGTCATTTCCTCTAACATCTACATGGGCCTTCTCGCCACCGGGTAAGAATCTTTCGGGCCTAAACTCCAATGGATCAGTCCACTCCGCTGGATCACGTGATATGGCCCACACGTTGACCAGGAGCGTCGTACCCTTGGCGATGTGGTAGCCGTTGATTTCGCAGTCCTCGGCCGCTATACGCGGTAGGGATAGCGGGGTGGACGGGTGGAGCCGGAAGGTCTCCTTCACGACGGCCTGGAGGTATGTCAGTTGGGCTAGGTCCAATTCACTTACAAGCCTGTCTCGGCCCACGACACGGTCAAGCTCTTGTTGGACTTGGGCCAAAATGTTCGGGTGTCGGATTAGTTCTGCAATGGCCCATTCCACCGTGCTCGATGACGTGTCGGTACCAGCCGTGAACATGTTCTGCCATCACATGCAAAGTTATGCAAAGTTATAGAACTTAAAATTTTTGTTGTGTCCCGTCCAACCCTAATGACTCTCGGCCAATAAAATTGACCAAAAGGATATTAAACAACTTATATCGTCTAAAAGGACACCTAAGTTTTAACTTAGGAACTAATACAACTTAAAAACTCTTATAACTACCAACGCATAGAGCTCCACAAAATTTAGTGCCTAGAAATAGAGCTCCACAAAATTAAGTACCTAGAAAATACATGGTGTCAAACATCAACTTCTTCCAACGGAATTTTTTTTTTATTGCAAAGAACGTAGCAATATTCAGAACCACATGTTTTAATTACATAAGGACATAAGGACTATTATTTTATTTTTTCTTTAGAGGAGAAAAAAGGACTATTATTTGAAAAGTGAGCCTGCGGTACACTTTTTGTGACGTAATACGTTCTTATGAAAACATCTGATGAAAAAGACGAGAGTGACATCAAAAGGGGCACTTTCTTGACATTTTGCAATTTAGATTTAGAAGGCGCTAGGGACGTCCCTGCGTAGGGCCCTGTCTATACACCGTTTGATGAGAATCTGTGTATAAATAGATTCCTCACAGATTCCCGTTATTCTCCACAGATTCCCATCAAACGGTTTATAAAGGATGGCCCTACGTAGGGGCGCCCCTACTGTAGCCCTCCCCTTAGATTTAAGTGCTAAAATTGTGGTGAGAAGATTTTTTTAAAAATAGTGATGATAGGGACACCAAAATTTTACACTAAACAATCACATTGAATGAGATTACACTATTAAAAATTATAAGACTTAAAGTGACGCCACATCACTGGTGTAATTTTTTGGTGTATAATTTTAGTGTCCTTATCATTACTCTTTTAAAAAATAAAAAAGATAACAGATGTCATAATCAACTAGTCCTCCAAAATACATAAATTAAGAACATGGTCACACTTTCCCTCGAAGAAAAATGTCACTCTCCACAACAATCCAAAAAAGGGCTAAACAAAAAATAAAAAAAAAAAAAAATAAATAAATAAAAAATTCTATCTCAGGCTAATAAATCATCTAATCCATCCAAACTAGGAAAATAAAAATTGTCATACTCGACAACAATCCAAGAAGAACATGGAACTAAAAATATGAACAAAAATCTTCTCATGCGTCAGTTGTTCATGTTCTAGCAAACTACTAACGTCTACAAGTACATTTCTTTAGTGCTAGTTACATGTCGATAGTTTCATATGAGTTTGTGGAGTTCACATGAAAGCTCGGAGAGTTCAACACTGACATATGAATGATATTTTTCCAACACTAACATAATATGGCTCAAAAAATAATAATCTGACTGAAATAATCCTGTGAAAATTGAACATGATCAATTTGGGTGGAAAACATCATTCTACCTGATTATTTTATCTAAAATAACCAAATGAAACAAATAATTCTATTATTATTATTATTCAGATCTCACTTCATTATGTTCAATTCTAAAACAATTAATTTAACTAAGTCACTGACCCACATTATATTACATCATTGAATAAGTGGTTTTTCGATGAAACTAAAGAAGAAAAAAAGACTCGTTATGTATGGAAAAAAAAGTAGAAAATTCCTAATTGTATGAAACAAACAAAAAAAAAAAAAACCTATTGTTACTAAAGAAGTAAAATATATTTTTGAAATGTCACATTTTTTATTATTTAATTTGTCTTTATTTTTAAACGCGGTTGAATAAGTAGGTTTTCCCATCAAAATTGTCAAAAAAAAATTCCAAAGGGGTAAATTTAAAAAAAAAAAAAAGAGTAGGGACTAGGGAGAGAGTTTATGTGTACCAAAAGCAATGCTTTAATCTCGGTATCCGAGAGCTTGCCCCCTTCACCATCAGCATCATCCTTTAGCGAAATCAGTGTACTCAACAAGTCAGTGTGCTGTTGGTTTTGGGCAACATTGGCCTTATGTTCCTCAACAATGGTGCTCAAGAACGCATCAAATCTCTTGTGGAGCTTCTTCATCTTCGCCGCCACGCCTTGCAAGTCTAGCCACTCCAATGCTGGCACAAAGTCTCCTATGTTGAATACTCCTGCCAGTACCATCACTTCCACCACCATGGACTTGAATTCATCAGCCCTTGGGTCGCTTCCACTGCTTCCATCCCCAAAAACCCGGTACCCTAGCATCACCCGTCCTAGGGCGTTCACCGCGCACAGGTTGAGCATTTGTCCTAGGTTTACCACGGTTGAACCCGAATTTGCTAGCGCTTTCACTAGCACTGCTACCTCTTCCTGCGGGTTCACAATTCCCCTATTGATCATTTTTAGTTTAACGGCACATGGAGGATGTGAATGGATCAAACAGTGAAATGTATATGAGATCATAAGACTGTTATACAAAATACAAAAGTAACATAAACATATACATGTAACATGACAAAAAGTTGAAATAATTGGGTCTCACATCATTATGTAGCAATTAGCAATTCAGATGCACTGTCATACTTGTTATAAATGCATCATTGATAATGACAACAGAATTTTCAATCACCGTAACAGTAGGCCAGTTGTTTTCTAAGGCGCTTAAAAATCACAATTTATTACCATCACTAATATGTTAGCTTGATAATTATATAGGTAATAGTACTTCCTACTACTTACTAATGTCTCAAATGAACTCTGGTGCTTCAACCCATGAGTGTGGAGAATAATTTTCTATTCCCCTGAAGATAATTTAAAATTGAATCATGCCTCTCGGCAATTAGCTTGATTTGTGTTGTTTGTTTTTTGAAAAATATCATGATGACCTTTCATAAATGATATAGTAGTATGTACTTGGCTAGTTTTTTTCGTTTTGAAAGGATATGTACTTGGCTAGTTGGCTTTATCTAAAATAAAAAATATACTTGGCTTTTTCTTCTCAACGTTTTCTTTTTTTTTTTTTTTTTTGAAAATTTCTTCTCAACGTTTTAAACCTTACCATATTCCCTGTATTATTATGAAACCAGTGGCCTTGTAGTTGTAAGAAAGACAGAACAAGTATTCTTTGCATTTGAAAAAAAAGTAGTGACAGATATAGCAATTTTTCTTCCAAAGTTTTGCACGGACATAATTTAAATTTATCGTATATTATTTCAATACCATACTCTACTATTCAAAATAGTAGTAGTAATTATTATAGGCCAAATCTCAGTATTGTGTTACCAGATTTAGCCAAATAGATAAATAGAATAAAATAAAAATAAAAAGAGTCTTGTGCTACCACGTGACTGACCCCACACATGTAGGTGGGCCCCCTGATCACTGGTTTGGACCCACTTTATAATTATCGGGTACGATGTTTTCATTCTATATTATATCTTTTTATCTTAAACTGAAGTAATTAAAATTGATAAATTAAAACAAAAAACAAATAAATTTAAAATTGGAGCTCGAAAGTCAAAACAATTTTCGAAATATTAAACCAAAGAAAAAACAGGAGGAAAACTCTAGTATACTGGGTAACATACCTGAAACAAACAATTTTTAAAGGAAAACTCAAAAAAAGAAAAGGAAAAATCACAAGCATTAAGATGCATTAAAATATAGCCCTTAAGACGGTAATTAATTAATAAATATTTAATTAGTACCTATATGCGTTATTTTCTTTTTCTTTTTTTTTGAGTAAATTTTATAATAATTCGAACCTGGCGGACATGCCTATAATCGTCCAAGGCCTTGCCGGAGAAAAGATGGACAGAGCTGATTTTGCGGAGCATCCTCCATTTTGGGCCGTACGGACGGAAGACGAGGTCCTGGTAGTTGTATGCGATGTACTTGGCCCCCGAATTGGGGGGCCGGCTCGAGAAGTTCGCGTCGTGGGCCTTGAGGAACTGGGCCGCCACCTTGGCCGAGGCCGCCACCACCACGTCCACCAGGCCCAACCGGAGCCTCATCAGCGGGCCGTACTGACGGGCCAGAGCCGCGATCGAGTGGTGCGGGACCGGGCCCAAGTGGGGGAGGTTCCCGACTATGGGCCATGGTCTTGGGCCCGGAGGCAGCCGTCGGGAGAGCGACGATGATCCCCTGCTTCGCAGCTTGTTGAGGAGACCGTACACACCAATAGCTAAAGCTATGGAGAGGAGGATTATGGAGAGAGACGGCATGGTATGGTATGGTGTGTTGTGTATAGTGTTACCTTTCTTTTGAGGCTTATGTTTTAGTAAGGACTTCTTAGACTTGTTTGGAGCTTTATATATACATATAGATGTTTTAATAGGGAGTAGAAAAATAACAAAACCAAAAAAAAAAAAAAAAGAAAACAGAAAAAAGAAGAAGGTGTGAATATGAGAGTATTGAGGGGAAGGTTTGGCACTTGTGACTAGTTGGTGTAACATGTGTGATTCGGGGTGTAGGGGGTAAGGGGGTTTGGTTAGGTTAAAATTTTGAATGCTAGTAGATACACATTATTGTTTGAAAGTTGGATGAATGGTCTAATTAAAAAGTGGGAGCAATTAATTAAAGTTAAAACTCTGATTTGGTTTAAAACATACTACTTAATTTTCGGGTTTTGTGGCCCATTGGTTTAGTTTAAAGCACATTTTTTTGAAAATAAATATCCGGAATCTTTATCCTTAGAAAAATTATAAAAAAAATGAGTGGACTAGAGTGAAAAAAAAAAATATATCTATATATATATATACATTAATATATATATCTATATATATATACATTTTTTTTTTTGCTTGAAAAGGTGACTTTATCGAAGAAAGCTCTACATTAGAGTACAAAAGGAGCTTCCATTACGGGGATGAAAAACCACATAAGAGTTTATCGAAAAAAAAAAAAACCACTTAAGAGGAGCTAGAAACAGGAGATCTATTTTCTTCATTTTTTCAATCTTAGCTAGAAAGAAAAGATCTATTTCCCTTCGAAAAAAAAAAAAAACAAGAGATCTATTTTCTTCATGTTTTTAGATTAAAAAAAACATAAATTTTTACAATAATATATCAATTGGAATAAGATTTTTCTCCGATCAAAATAAATTCATCATTTACTCCTAAAATAAGCCTAACTATCATGTAAAATTTTATTATTAACACACGGTTAAGCACGACTTTAGGAAAGGAGAAAAGTAAGCAAACATCAATTCCCCAAAAAAAATGAAGGGAAAAAAGACGAAGAACTCTGGCAAATGAAGCCATTAATGTGAAATTGAACTACTATCAAAGCATTGGATTTCGTAGATAGAGATTTTAAGCCAACATGCTTACTATTGTTCACTTTTGGTTGTTTATCATATACGTGAGTTTAAACATTGAAATTTACATATTATAAGACAAAAACTTACGATTTTGTGTAATAATTTTAAATGAGTGAAAAATCAATAGTGATGGCTGACTGTTTGTTGAAAATACTTGATAATCATTTACTTGACTTGAAGGGGGGGAAAAAAGTCGCGTGACCACTTATTCTCCCGTAAAGACTTCTCCGTAAGATAATATGTGGCCCTGTTTTAGGGGAGCCAGACTATAGACTATGAGAAGGGACTGGACTGGACTGTTTTATCCAATCTCATGTTTGGGTCTTTTGGTGGATTAGATCCTCCAAAATAGTGTCCCTCTTATGAGACTAAATAGCCTCATCTAGAACTTGGGTCTATATAGTCTAACAAGGACCATGATTTTTTTTTTTTTTGGCCAAGTTTTCTTTTTGATAAAATATTTTTTATCTTTTGTATTTTCTTAAAAAAATGCATATCCCATTTAAAAAAAATTTAAACATATGATAATTATTAAAAATAAAATAAAAAAATATTTTTTATTTAATTATTTTTTAATTTTCTCTCTAATTTATAAAATATTTATCTTCTTATTTCATAAAAGATAATTACAAAAACTACATTAATAAAAATTTTATTATGCATTTATACTCTAGTCCTGTGTTACACCAAACACAGTAAAGTATTAAATAGTCTAATCTAGTCCAGTTCAGTATAATCCAATCCTAATTATTAGTCCAATATAATCCAATCTAGTCCTACGTACCAAACGAGCCAATATATGTACAGATTGAAAGTTGATAAATAAAGGGCATAATCAACAGAAGTAGCAAATGGAAAATATTTTTAACATTCTTAATCTTTTTTTTAATTAAAAAAAGAAGTGAAATAAATTGATTCTCTCAAAAAAAAAAAAAAGTGAAATCAGTTTAATTCTTCTCTCTCCCTCTCAATAAACGAGATGAAAACACTTTCTTTGGACTTTTAACGTTGATAATTTTGAGCAACGTTATATGTAGGAAATTAACGCTATAACCATGACTTTAAAAGGGAAAAATGCTATACAGAAGCAGCTTACAACAAAGGGATTGGCATATAATTGGCCAAGTTGTTTGTTTATTTGTTTACGGATAAATAACATTGTTGGTCCTAAATTATGAGAAAACTCACAATTTAGTCTTTAAATTTCAAATTGAGTTATTCTGGTCCTTAAACTATTAAAAAATAGTTTTATTTTAGTTCTTTTTATTATATATATATATATATATATATTGTTTTCTTAATAGAATGAGCACATGAGATAATTTTGATATTCTACTTTACGTATTTTATATGCAGAAGTATAGTCCAACACTATAAAGAGATTATAACATGAATTGAATCAATTTAAAAATGACTAGTTGAACAAAAATTAGTTGCACATTGGATAAGAATGCTATATAAAACTATCCAAAATATTATTTTTTGTTGAAATCACTAATGCAAAATGAGAAACACAACTCATGTGCTTATTTCATTAAGAATCAAACAAAATGCATGGTAAAAAAGATTAAAATAAAATATTTTAATAGTTTAAGAACCAATATAACGCAATTTAAAGTTTGAGAACCAATATGAGACTTTCTCTTTAGTTGAGGAACTAATAAAGTCATTTATTCTTTGTTTATTTGACTTGCTCATTAGAAGAGTGGATTAATTTGAACTTAGGATCCTCTATATTGAAAGGATAACAATTACATACAAACTTAATATATATATATATATGTAAGTTCTAGATATAAAATATTTAGAGAAGATATAATTAAAATTTTAATTATAGATAAAGAAAAAATTTAAACATTTGAAAAAATAGTATATATGTAAATTTTATAATAATAGAAAAATCAAGTAGGGGCATCTGTCCATGCTAAGGTTGCTAACTTTAGATGCTAGTCTAAGAATCAAGTTTGAGATCAAATTGGAAGGGCACATGATCATAAATTAGGGTTGTATTTAATTTAGTGGGAAATTTTGATTTTCATCAATGCCGCTAAAGTAAACTTATCAGGGTCTACAGAGCTAGACTTCAATTATTTTGGAGCTGATGTTGTTTTCAAAAGAACTATACCAATGTACGTATGCTTGACCCACTCTGTATAAGGAGAGGTTATCAATTTTGGAATATTATGCGTCTATTGCATATCTCTGTTTTGAGAAAAATAAAAGAGATAACTGCAAAAAATTACCTTAAAGTTTAGGTGTTCTACAATTTAAATCCTGAAGTTTGGACCCTGCAAAATAATACTCTGAGATTAAGAATTTCTAAAAATTAATACCCTAGACAGATTTTTTAACTAATTTTAAGAACGAAAAAATAATAATATCCTCCATTAAAACTAGATTAATCCATATTATTCATATTAATTTTGCGGATATTATTGTATTTTATCAGTTAAAAATCAACACAGGGTATTAATTTTCAAAAATTCATAATCTCAGGGTATTATTTTGCGGAATCCAAACATCAAAATTTAAATTGTAGAACATCCAAACATGAGGGAATTTTTCTACAATTATCCCAAAACAAAAACAAGATATACGTGTATTATATGGGATTTGACTTTTTGTCTCTATGTATGACTAGAAAAATTGTATTTCTCAGAACCAGTTTTGATATCCTATCCGCCCGTTAGAAGGGTGGTAAGTAGGATCCATCGGCCAAGGACGCATGATCATTAATTCATGACTCTTATTATTATTTTTTTCCAGACCATTTATTTATCCGATGCAAACTCTATGCAGCTCGATAATAACAAATAATACCCTTTAAACTAATATAATTCTTCAAATTCTTCTGTTTTTTTTTTATTATTATGATTTTTTCCATTTAAAAATCTGTTTATATTAAATACATAGCTCTTATTCTCAAACCAAACACGTTCATTAGCATAATTCTTCTGCTCCTTTTTTTTTAGAGCGTCTTTTTCTCTGTCTTTTTTTCTTTGTTTTTTCGAACATGAATTGAGACATTAAGTTATTTGATCTCATTTAAATTATCCATATGTACTATAACTACCCTTCTGTACAAAATTAGTTTAGACTCTAGACAGAGTTCAAAATCTTCGAATTTTAAACTCACTGTTTCTAAAATGTCGGCCAAAGCACCCGATTGATCGAGAAAAAGAGGGGAGAAAAAGGAGAGGATACAATTAAAATACGAGCAGAGACTTTTATGGCTTGACCATTTTTATTTATTTTTTTTCATGTCTTTCTTTAGATTTTGATAATTAATTTTTTTTAAAATAAGGTTTATAGGACTAAAGAGTGATGCACACAAATAATCTCGGAGAAATATTGCCTCCACGTTGGTATATATAGATGCACAAAGTAAGTGGGGTGAGGATCGGATTTTGGACAATGCAAAAGTATTTCTACCAGTTAGTTGTGAATTTTAAAACAAATGTTTTCGTTGTTTCAACTAGTATACCTCAAAAAAAAAAAAAAAAAAAAAACCTAACTAGTAACGACTAGCGATTTTTCGTATAAAGTATCAAGATACTTTATCACTATAAGAGCTTGTTTGTTAATATTCTTATTCCTTTTCTTTTGTTTTTAAAGTAAAGAAATATTGTAGATTTTCTTAAACAACGTCTTGAGACTTGATCACAATTTGTTTTAATGATTTCACTTAAAAAAAAAATAGAAATGATATGAAGCAAGTGCTAAGTGTGAGTAGCAGTATACAATAGGTGCTCTAAGTATTTCCCTATCTATTAGAATTCCGCAATTAATTAATTGAAAAATTCTGGAAATAGCTTGAAAGTTCTCCGGTTAAGAGCTTTCCAATAGTACATAATTGGCTAAACGAATTACTATCAAATTGAAGGTGAAATGATCTCCAAAAATCTTTTTTTTTTTTTTTTACTAGGCCAAATCAGATTCTGGAAATATCTTGAAAATTCTCTGGTTAAGAGCTTTCGAATAATAGAATATTGTTTGCTAAATAAGTTACAAATTTATAAGCAAGATAATCTCTAAAAATCTCTCTTTTACTCGATTTCCGAAACATGCATGGTGTGTATATATATTTATATAAACGGATTTATTACACAAAATAATGATTGTTTTCCAGTTTGAATAAGGAAGATTCGAACTCAAGATCTCAATGTTAAGAGAATGAATAGTTACTAACTAACAATCATATATATATATATATATATAACATAAATATAGAAATGTATGAAATACTCGTGTCCCAATAACTACGCTATAGAATATGATAATACATTCTCTAGCCTAGCCTCACCTAACTTTCTACACCCAAACACAAGTTCACCTAAGTCTTACTAACTCTCCTTCAAGGTTGTTTTCAGAGATGTTTGCCTCAGTCGAGTTCACTCACCACTTGACTTGAAATTTTGGACAAATTAAATTGTAAGAAATTAGTGGCTTGTACTTAATACTTCGACATTTTGTCAACTTCAAAATTTTCTGGTAATTTCATAATTCATATCAGCTACGATGGACAAACTTTAGAAATTTTCCAAAACTTTATATATATATATATAATCTGGTTAAGAGATAAACCGCGTAATAACAAAATAGTGAATTTTGTAGTGTAGCTTTTCGAAATCTAATTTGTGATGACCTCTAATTTTTCATGGATTTGTAAGACAAAATTAAATTATTTACATTAGTTTTAGAAAATTAAGGAATTCATTCATCCGATAGTGAGAAATATATATTTTTTTAAATTAAGAGGTATAAAATGTACATTTAAAAAAGTCTGGAAAAATAAAAGAAACAAAAAGATAAAATTAAAAAAAATTAAAAAATCAAAACAAAACAAAACAAAATGAACCTATAATGAGGCAAATTATTGAATAAAGAAAGAAAAAATAGGCAGGAACAAAGCCACGTCACGCACCTCTAAATTTTATTTTATTTTTTTTATAAATAGTATGTAAAATTTTTTTAACAATAATTTTTACCTCTTCTAAATTTAGTCTTCTTGAATTTGTAAAATTTTAAATATACAATTCAAGTTTCGAGTTAAGTTCTTTGAAGCACATTTGATTTTTATTCGTACTGAATTTAATTCATGGCTTCACTCAGTACCACCAGAATTAAAAGAACCCATTAATTCAGACGTTAAGAAACAAAGGACAAAGCCAGACATTTACACGTACGACTTTGAAAGCAGTTGTATATGGTTCTGAGATTTTCCACGTCACTTAAACTTAGATTAGACGTGGATGGACGCTGCTTTTTTTTTCCTTTTTTTTTTTTTTTTTTTTTTTTGAGTGTGATGATGATGAGGGATGTCATCACAAGCCAAAACCTTCGTACTATTTTGTGCTGACGTGGTAATTACATGGGCACGTACTTAGATGGCTGTTTTTTGTCCATAATCAATAACCACTATTGCACGCTTTGTTTGAGATGTAACATATTTTTATGGCCCATTTCATTAGTAATTTACCATCACATCCTAAACTTGAGCTGGACACCTGGTTCCTTTCCTTTAACTAAAGAAGCAAAGCAACTTACAGCTACTTTATCTAAAGTATCCGTCGACAGAATGCATCGGGATCTCGTCATCAGATGCATCGTCCAACTGTGAAATTCACGTCAAAATCAAATCTTGAAGTTTTGTATCATGATGGGAGAAACGTTTTGTAGTAGGGCATTTGAAAGCCATTGATATTAGATAGGAGAGAGAGGGTATGGGAGTAATTTAGCAAACGGTACTTTGTCGTCGGGCAAAATTAGATTTATTGAAAAAAATAATGAAAAATGGAGTAAACATGAACATATTTAAGGGCCACACAAGTATAAGAGGGATTTTGCACCCCTTTACATTAGAATTTCCCAAACATATATAATAGAGGATGAGAAATATGATATATTTGTTGATACCAATTGTGTCAAAGAGGCATTGAGGCTGCATATAAATGTTATTACTTGTTACTTCCAAAACAAAAGATCTCACTATCTCAATAACTAATTACTAGCGATTGATTAGCATCAAGATAATACTTAATTTATCACTAAGAACTAATTGTTTGTTAAGATGTTTTTTTTTATTTTTTCATTTTATTTTTATAGAGTAAAGAATATTGGAGATTTTCTTAAAACAACATGATCTTGAGACAATTTTCACATGTTATTTCACTATTAAAAACAAAAAAATAATAAAAAGTAAAAACGATATCAAGCAAGTCCTAAGTGCGTGCGTGGTATCACAAAAGATGCTCCTAAGTATTTCCCTATCTATTAGAACTTTCCAATATTAAAAAGATTTTGGAACCAGGTTGTATTGTATCTGATCCGACCCTAAAGAGCAGGATCCAGGCATTGTGGAGCTTGATGTAGTTTTCAAGATTAGAACTAGACAAGTATTGTACGTACATGTATTATTTCTGATTTGATTTTGTTTGTCACTATATATATATGTACGACTAGAAAAGTCTTTTCATGGCTAGTTGTAACTCTCGCGCGAAAACACTCCTGCTGATATCCTATCCGCCAGTTAGAAGGGTGGTAAGTAGATTCATCGGCAAAGAGGACGCTATCAATACTTCTTAAAATAAAATATTAGCTCAATACTTGTAACGATACCAACCATGAATATTTTTCTTTGTCCCATCCACAAACCATAACATGCAGCTCGATCGCTATTAATATTTATTATCACAATAACGCATTAACCATTAATACTAATACAATCTTAACTTTTTCAATTTTTTCCCCTAATTTTTGAATATTTTTCAAAGAAAAAGGTTAAAAATGTCAGCGATCTAAACTACCGTAATGCAATAATGATACTCAAGTGTATGATCCTAAGGTATGTACAACATGTAACAGTTCATAATAACATAACATGCATCAAAGAATTAATCAAATCATGATTTAAAATCCCACTTGGCATTATTCTAGGATTTACTGTAATATGGATAGTACACCGCTGTATTACCCCACAATCATAATTTAAAAATATATATAAAAATTCACAGAGTCTAATATCAATATAATCCAATGTGTTTCCATAATTTATTAAACCATCGCATAAACCACGATTTTTTATAAATTAATTATTATGTAATTATAAATTAAAACAAGTATAAAACCTGGTAATTGAACCCCTACCTCGAGATGGTAACTATATCAAGCTAAAAATATTCGAAGAAACTCCCTTTGGTCACTTGATAACTCGGATGGTCGTTTTGGAAATCCCGTAAGCACACTTTAAAAAGTGACTTTTTCAACATAGCCTCAAAATAAGAAATGGACATCACCATTGAATTCTTAACGCCCAAAATAATTAGGGTAAATATACAATTTGTCAAATTTGGGTCTCGAGCTGAGTCCAGACCCATGGCATGCAAAACAGGACTATTCACGTACCTCGTGCCTCGATTTTCGTACCATTTCGAAACATGGTAATATTTTATATCAAAGTTCATCTCTCGACCTCACTGAGTCAGAATTCAATTTCGAGGTCCCGAGCCTTAATTGAGCTTTAAATCCGAGAATTAACAAAATGTCTCTTTTTGGAATTTTTCGAAAAAATCCACTTTTTCAATTCAAAAATTAACACACTTCTATATATTATTTCAACATCACAAAATCATATTTCTTCATGATTTTAACTCCTCTATCACACCGTATAATTTTTACGGCCTAAATAATTATTTTACAAAAATAATTATAAAAATACCATATTTTAATTTGAAAAATGGCCAAATTTGGAAATTACTCATCGGTGATGAGTTGACTGTTGAGATTAACTAGAGATGGAAGATGACGTCGAGATTAGGCTAGACGTGCCGATGGTGGCGTGAAAGGAGGTCCGACAAAGAGCGTAGGCAGGCCACGCGGCGGTCGACGATGACAGAGTTAACAGCTGAGCATTTCCCGACTTTTTTTTGAAAATTTTTGAGAGAAATATGGAGTTTTGGGGGAAAAAGAACAAGGATTTTGAAGATTTAAAGGCAATTTAATAAACAGTAGCACTGTTCATGATAATTGTATTTTAACCTAGTTTTTGAAATTTCTTTTCATTCATGTCCTTGTTTATTTATACTTTAGTCCTTATTCTAAAAGTTTATTTACGCAAACACCAGTATGAATCTAGACTCGAATAAGTCTCAGTACAACCAAGATATTATTATTTAAATATCCCAAAAATTCAAATTTTCCATTATGCCGTTGTCCCAAAATTACTTATTTATCCTTAAAAAATTCAGTTTTTACGTATATATTCCTTATTCTTTATATTTCTGAAACTAAAGAAGTGGAAATACAAAGGGAAAAAAAAAAAAAAAAAAAGAACTCTTGGATTTGTAGACAAAAGATAAAATTGAATTATTTACGACATTAGTTTGAAATTGTAATCCTTTGTGCTTGTATTGTAATGGAAGCTTTTTAGCTTTTATTAATATTATTCTCTTGAAAAGTCTGTTTTTTTTTTTTTTAAAAAAAAAAAGAAGAATCATCTAATAAAAGGATTCTTGAAATAGCTTTTTCTTTCTCTTTTTCAATCAAAGATTTTGGAAATAACTTGAAAATTCTCTGATTGAGAGCTTTCCAATAGTATTTTAATTGGAACCAATGTTGTACATATGATTCTCATTCTCATTTAGTAAACATACCATAAATTAATTTCTATCAAAATGTAGGTGAGATGGTGCCCACAAATCTTTTTTTTTTTTTCACTAGCTTGGTTGAATCAGATTATAAATGGAAATTACTTGAAAATCATATGATCTTTCGAATAATATTATATTATTTGCTAATAAATTACTATCAAATTTATAAGTAATATAATCTCTAAAAATCCATTTTTTACTAGACGCCGAATCATGATGTGTACATATATTCGTATAAACAGACTTATTATATGATAGTTATAATTTTTTTTTTTCACTCAGAAGAAAGGAGATTTCAAACTCAGGACTCTCCACATATTAAGAGAATCTACTATAGTTACCATCATACTATACAAGTATAGAAATATATGGAATACTAGTGTCCCGATAACAATGGTACCTGTAGAATATGATGATGCATTCTCTAATATTCTAGCCTCACCTAACTTTCTACATACAAACACAAGTTCACCAAGTCTAATTACTAACACTCTTTAAAGGTTGTTTGAAAGAGATGTTTGCCTCAGTCGAGTTCATTCACCACTGGAATATAAATTTTTAGAAAAATTAAATTATGAGAAATTAGTGGCTTGTATTTAATACTTCGACACTTCAACTATAAAAAATCTGGTACTTTCATAATAATGTATATCAGCTATGAAAAGTTCATCCAATCCAATCCACACTTTTTTAGCATATTTATATCTGATCCGCATTAGATATAGATTTCAGATTTTTCATCTAATCCAATCTGCATAAAATGTTTAAGTCAATCTAATCTAATCCAATTCATAAATGTGCAGATTAGATCGATTATTTTAGATCGATTACTTGGACTTGATAAATAAATTTTTAAAATTAGGCTTCATGTCATTTTTTTTGTCTTGAATTATTAAATTTTAGCACGAATTTTGGAGTCTTCTTTACATATTTGGCCGATTATTAATCATATATATACGTATAAAATTAAATCTAATCTATTACAATTTAAAATTTAACCCAAAATATTAAATAATATATATTTTATTTAAAAATCTATACTTTAAATGTGGATCAGATTAAGTCGGTTACTTTTCAAGATATAAAAAATAATAAGTGTAGATTTTAATTTTTAGTTCCAATCTAATTCGTACAAATGCAGATTGAATTGAATTGAATATTGCGAATTGAATTAGATCGTGTGAATTTTGAACACCGTACCATGGACTCAGTGGACACAGACTTTAGAAGATTTTCCAATTTTTTTTTTTTTAAAGAAATTATATATAGATATATAGTTCTCTGGCTAGGAGACAAACCGCGTGATAACAAAATAATGAATTTTGGACTATAGCTTCTCGAAATTTAATTTGTGAGGACCTCTGATTTCTCATGGTTTTGCAAGATTAAATATTTACATTAGTTTCAGAAGCAATCCATTAATCATCCAATACTGAGTAATAGATTTTATAAATTGAAAGTTATAAAAGGCACGGAAAACACAAGAAACCCAAAAAAAAAAAAATCAAAAATCGAAAATCAAAACAAAATGAACCTCTAACGAGGCAAATCTATTGAATAATGAAAGAAAAAGCAGGCAGTACCACCAGAATTAAAAGAACTCATTCCACATCGTTTTTAAGAAATAATATTGTCCGTACAAAACCGACATTTTACATGTACGTACGCATCTTAGTTGAAAGCAACAGTATGTGGGTGGTCCTGAGAAACTCCACGTCACTTAAACTTCGAATTCGACGTGGAAGCTGTTTTTTCTTTGAGTGTGATGATCATGGCCATGGGGATCACAAGTCAAAACTTGCGTACTATTTTGTGCCTGACGTGGTTATTACATGGGGCATGCATGTACTTGGATGGCCTTTTTTTTTTTTTTTTTGGGTCCATAATTCATCATCCCATGCATCATCAAATCATTAAAATTCACGTGAAAATCATTTCTTGAAGTTTCGTAGTCCGGTGCTCTAGGGCACTGAAAACCATAGAGAGAGATCATAGATGGTAGGGGAGTTAATTTAGCAAACAGTACTGTATTGTTGGGTAAAATTGGAATTAATGAAAGAAACAAAGTAACAAAAATAGAGTAAACATATAACAGTGGATTAAAAAAAAAAAGAAAATATATGTTGATATCCATAGTGTCAAAAGAGGCATTGAGGCTGCGTGCATAGCTGCGTACTATCCAAACAATGAGAGGATTGAAGATTTTGAAAATATATATATAGATTGTCAATTCAGTAAGTTTTTTTTTTTTTTAATTTCTGTATAAGTATTTTTTTTTAATCGTTGGATCATCATATCTAATAGTTATACGAGATAATTTGCATATACAATTTTATTGTGATATACCCAAAATCTCCATGCATATCCAACGATTGCTCAAATTAATAATTGACTGTAACTCCAATAATATCCGGTAATGAACGAGAAGCTACATGCCTACTGCAAAAGGTGACAGTTTTGTCGGCTTCACAGCAATTGCACAAGATGATTTTATGATAATAGAATTGCACACGTTGCTTGAATTTTTAACGCTATAGAAAGAATTTGTAATTTTGATTTTATTTTATATTGATTTAATATTTTTTTTTCAGACGTTTCTGATCTTTTATAGATTTTTTTCATTGCATGATCTTGAGTAGAGACGAAGTTGAAGTTCAACGTTTTTACATCTTGAACCAAAAGGGATAAAGTTTTTTTTTCCTCGGTTGCTGATAATCTTTCGTGTTTCCTTCAATTTTGCCTTCTTTTAATTGCTAAATGAAAAATGTTATAGAAATAATGAGTGACGTATCCTAATAATTTTAGACAAATAATAGACTTTTAGTGTCTATATTGGTATATATGGATTGCTCACAAAGTAGGTGGTGATGAGGATGGGACTTTTAGTATTTCTACATATTATTAATTACTTGTTACTTTTAAAACAAAAGTTTTCACTATCTCAATAACTAACTACTAGCGATTGATAAACATCAAGATAATACTTATTTATCACTAAGAGCTAATTGTTTATTAAAATGTTTATTTATTTTTATAAAGTAAAGAATATTGGAGATTTTCTTGAACAACATGATCTTGAGAATTTTCACCTGTTATTTCACTATTAAAAATAAAAAATAAAAAATAAAAATGATATCAAGCAAGTCCTAAGTGTGTATAGTATCATAAAAGGTGCTGCTCCTAAGTATTGTCCTATCTATTAGAACTTTCCAATATTAAAAAGATTTTGGTACCAGGTTGTCTTGTATCTGATCCGGCCCTAAAGAGCAGGATCCCCTTAAGACCTTTAATTATGTAATTATCTGATGTGAAAATGCATACATTTTGAAACCTTCAATCATGTAGTAGTAGCCTCGAATAACAACAGGGTGAATCTTAAAAAAGGAAAAAAAAAAAAGTTAATTACATTTTTATGCATTGGAGTTGGAGTTAGTCATTGTGGAGCTTGATGTAGTTTTCAAGATTAGAACTAGACAAGTATTGTACGTACATGTATTATTTCTGATTTGATTTTGCTTGTCACTGTGTATATATGTACGACTAGAAAAGTCTTTTCATGGCTGGTTGTATATCTCGCGCAGAAACACTTCTGAATCTAATATCCTATATATCCGCCAGTTAGAAAGGTGGTAAGTAGATTCATCGGCAAAGAGACGTTATCAATACTTCTTAAAATAAAATATTAGCTCAATACTTGTAACGATACCAACCATGAATTGTTTTCTTTGTCCCATCCACAAACCATAATTAATATGTATCTCGCCATTAATATTTATTAGCACAATAACGCATTAACCATTAATACTAATACAATCTTGACTTTTTTTGGTTTTAATTTTTGAATTTGTTTTAAAGAAAAAGGTCAAAAATGACTTTATATTTCATCTCTTTTTTCATTTTTTTAAATCTCTGGGACATTTGATATGAGTTTTTCCTTCTTCTTTTTTTTTTTTTTTGGTCACTACGTATTATTAGAAAAGTCTTCTTATGCTAGTTGTATTTGTTCGAATTGGTTTTGTAATTTCCTATCCGCATGTTAGAAGGGTGGTAAGTACGATCTATCGGCCAAGAACACATGATCGATACTTTTCTTTTTCCTCACTGAAAACAAAAACAGATCAATACTTGTAGGGAGAGTAACCATTAATATTTATTTAATTTTCCCATCCAAAAATATGCAGCTCATTATTAATAATCTTATGATAATAACACATAACATACCTTTCAAACTATCTAATTCCTCAAATTCTTCTGCCATTTTTTGTCATAGGATTTTTGAAAAAAAATGTTTATATATATATATATTCTATATATTTCTGAAACTAAAGAAGTGGAAATACAAAGGAAAAAAAAAATAACTCTTGGATTTGTAGATAAAAAATAAAATTGAATTATTTACATTAGTTTTAACGAAGGAATTCATTCATCCAATCGTGAAAAATAGATTTTGAATATATATGTATATAGATATATATATATATGGTTGCCAATCCGGTAGTTTTTTTTTTTTTACTTATGTGTAGGTATTTTTTTTTTTGGCCGTTGGGTCATCATCTAATGGTGATCCAATGACTATAATGAGGTGCATGAAAAAACGTGTATCATTAATGTTATTTCTCTCTTTTACTTTTTATAATAAAAAAATGTGCATGATAAATTTTCATTAGCCAAATTGATACCTATGCATAAGTAAAAAAAAATACTTACTGGACTGGATTAGTGTCCATATATATATATATATATATGGAGGACTTCTCAATGGTTACAATTTTTTTGTGACCATGAATGGATACTAAAAAAAGTAGTGATAGCATTAAATTTTTTTGATGGTAACAAATAGCATTAAATTTTTTTGGCCAACCACCAAACTAATCACCACTGTAGGATATAGATCTAACGGCTTAAACCATTATAATCATCCATGGGTAAATATTGTTGTAACCATTTAAACTAAACCCATATATATATACATACATATATTAGGACACTAATTCAGTAGGTATTTTCTTTTTTCATTATCTATAGGTATTGTTTTGGTCAATTAAAACACATTTTTTCATGCGCGTCATTATAACGGTTCCAAAAAAAATACCTATAAATAGGTTAAAAAGAAAAATACCTACTGAATTGGTGACCATATACGTATATATAAAAAGATACAAAATGTGTTTTTGAGTAGGACAAAATTTTAATAACTAGGATCCATCGGCCAAGAACACATGATCGATACTTTTTTCTTTTCAAACAGATCAATACTTGTAGCGAGAGTAACCATTAATATTTATTTAATTCTCCTATCCGAAAATATGCAGCGGTCTGCAATCTTATGATAATAACACCATAATATACTTTCAAACTATCTAATTCCTCGAATTCTTCGGCCTATTTTTTTTCATAGGATTTTTGAAAAAAAAAATGTTTATATATATATATATATATTATCACGACCGAAAATCTAAAACCGTGACTTTTAGTAATTTTAAGTGAAAATATAATTAAATATTAATTTTACGAAATTCTGAAGAAATCAAGAGTTAGAGAATTTTATTTTGATCCTCAAACCATTGCTAATTCCAAAATCATTAAAACTCTTATTAGTTTTAATTACTTAAGAAAAATATCCTTCAAAGTTTAAGAAATTAATTTATTTGGAAACTTATAAATAAGTCATGAATTTTTTGTAAATTGAGTTCAATGCCCAAAATAGGTTACATGAAATCACTTTTAATTTCAAGTTCTCAAATTAATAACAAAACTATCCTCATACATCCACTTAGTAAATTTACTATTCTTGGCTAAATAATTGAACAAAGAAAGAAAATTAAAAGAGTACAGATACCCATCAGGGAATAAGAGCAGGAGTGCAAGTACAAACTATGCAGTTTGTCTAATCATCAGGATGACTACCTCAAAGTATATACGTGTAGATGTATATATGTAAATATATATATAAATATAAATATACATATAGTAAAAAAAAATAAAAACCTATAAATAGGTTTCAAAAAAAAATCAGGAACCATATATATTTACATTATCATATTAGTATCATCATTTTGTTATTAGTTTAATATTATTATCTTCATCAATCATTCCACATCCATAAATTTGGTTTCCAAGTTTCACTTCTTTCACTCACACGTGCATATATACATATATATACATATCCATATATATATGGTTACCAATCCAATAGGTTTTTTTTTTTTACTTATGTGTAGGCATTTTTTTTTAGTCGTTGGATCATCATTAGACGATGATCCAACGGCTATAATGAGGTGTATGAAAAGACGAGCACCGTCAATGTTATTTCTCTCTCTTATTTTTTAAAAAATATGTGCATGATAAAATTTCATTGACCAAAATGATACTTATGTATAGGTAAAAAAAAAAAAAAAAAATACCTACTGAATTGGTGATTTTTCTTTTTACCTATCTATAAGTTTTTTTTTTTTTTTTTTAGCCATTGGATCTTAATCTAACAGTTACCATAATTTGGGTAGTTGAGAAAAAAAATAATAAAAATAAATACCTATTAATTAATATTTTTCTTTCTCCAACTTTTACCATGAAAATACGTGCGTGATGAATTTTAATTTGGAAAAAACAATACCTACGGATTTTGGTGCCCTATATGTATTTATGTATATAGATGCATTTAGGTTTACATGTGTGTGTACAAGAAAACTTGGGCAAGATTATGTATATATGAAGATGCAAATGACTACGAGTGACTCATGGCCCGTGGAAGACTAAATGTATGCAAGTGAGGTGAAATGAAGTGAGAAGATGATGATGAATTGATGGGGATAACTAAGGTAGTCACGGGTTGGAGAAAGTAGTAGGATTTGAGCTTGGTCTCGGCAAGGGACAAAAGGGGGATGATGGGCTTGAATTTATGGCAATGAGGATGTGTATAAGATTCGGTAGAAGACAAAAGCTGCACAAGTCATGGACTAAAAGAAACCACGAGAAAGTAATTGAATAAGGAGACAAAGACAGGAAAGATAATGAACTTGGAAGCCTCGGATAGATGAAAAATACGAGCTGCATCTCAAGACTAAATACGAAGAGAAGAAGAGAGAGAAATGGTAATACATGGCTTGAGAGGAAAGTAAAAGAGAGAACAAAACCATTTTTATTATAAAGCAAACGAGTTGCTTGTGTTATGTTACAAATGGGGTTTAGTCTAATTTTTGTGATTAATCCTAGTACTTGATTACATTTTAGGAATTTTATCAACTTTCGGCCTAGTTCGTAGATAATTTAGAGAAAATTAATATATAACCGTTTAATGCTATTACATCTGAATATAAGCAATTGATTTGGTTTAAAATAATTCCTTAAATATTGCAATTTTTCAAAGTATGTTTCTTTCTTTTTCAAAATAATTTTCCTTCTAAGGCTAACAGTTATCTCATCAACTTTTATAACCTATCAATGCTCTCATTAAGTCTATTCTTGTGTATTGCTTAATTTGATCGGATTTACTCTTAATTTTTACATTGTATGCTCTTATATCGCTCTCAAATTTTTTTGAATGTGTTCTTACTAATTTCAAATTTCTATTGTTAATATTTTCTTTTGCTATTTGAGATCGCATTTTCTTTGCCATGAATTCTAATTAAGCAGTCACAATTTCTGTAGAAAAACTTTCAACACTGGCATACACAGCGGTTTACAATAAATACACCATTTATTAAAATGATATCAAGATTTCTTAATTTATCAATAAAGAAAAGTACAGCTAGCAAAATTTTAAAGTAAATCTATGACAGTTTATAACATCAATGTCAAGTTTAATATAATAGTTGATGTTGTCAACAAAATTAAACGTTTACCAATAATTTTTAATTAAACTGTTTTAGTTCATATTCTAATCTTTTTCTATAGTACTTAACTATTTGACCTATATTTTATACATAAAATAAGTATAACAGAAGAGCACGAGTCTCTTATGTATTCATTCTATTAAGAATAAAGAAATATGTAATAAAAATAACTAAACTTGAATTTTTTTAATAGTTTAAGAACCAAAATGATGAAAGTTATAATTTAGGGTACCAACGCGAGACTTTTTCTCCACAGGTTAGGGACTAGTAGGATTATTTATAATACGACTAAAAAGATATATATCAAAATTTAATATTATAATGAGATACATATAATACTAAGTAAACAGCCTGATATACTAAGGAATGAGAAAAAAAAAAAAGTACTATTTAATAGTAATTTCATGTTCATAGCATAAACGAAAATAAAAAAAGGGCAAAAAAGGAAACTAAAACATCTAAACTAACAAATTGATACCTAAAAAAATAATTAAGCTATAAATTAGTAAATATGATGATTTATTAGTACTAATTTAAGAAAAGGATATACACCATAAATTCTCAAATATATATATTTAAAAATTTAGTTCAAAGAATTTTAATAGTTTATGCCCTAAAAAATTTATAGCTCCATACATGAAAACTAGAGATGGTATGTCATGGCCCATGAATAGTAAGCCCCGCTCGTACATCGTATCGTGCTTGTCACAACTCAGTAAAATATTGTATCATGCACGCATTGGTCCAAACTAAAAAAATTTTAGGTTCAGTACGACCCAAAGGCATAGGTACATCCTGCGTCATGCTCGTGCTTATGCTAGGCCATATCGTGCGAGATAAAGTGAGCTTAAATTATAATTAGTTGCTAATTTCTTACTAACAATTAAAATTAATCAATAAATAAACAAATATTTTATATCAATTTAGGTATGAGACTTTATATTAGTTTTAATTTAGTTGTTGTTATGGTATTAATTATATTACTTATCCATTATTATATAACTTATAAAAGTAATTATATAAGAGTGTTAAGTTAGTATAAAATATTCTTTAAATACTTAGTGTCGTGTTTTGGGTAATCCGTGTACTGCCTTAACCTTTTTTTCGCGTTAACCAGGGTGAGGACCAGCTTCTCCGCCATGCTGTATCGTGTTTCCGCATCGAGTAGCATGCGGCTCGCATAGAATACCAGCTTCTGCCTGTTGTCCTCCTCTATGAAAAGCGCTGCGCTGATCGCTACCTCAGATACAGCCAGGTATGCATACAAACGCTGCCCCTCTGCTGAGGAGGCCAGAATTGGTGGATGACTCAGATACTGCTTGAGCTCTGCTAACGCCTTGTCCTGCTCTTCCCCCCAGGCGACCGGCGAGCTTTTCCTTATGCATTGGAAAAAGGGCTTGCACCGGTCGGACATTTTGGAGACGAATCGGCTGAGCGCGGCTATCTTTCCGGTTAACCGCTGGATATCCCTAACGGTCGAAGGCCTCTGTATTTCTGCGATTGAAGATAATTGGGTCGGATTGGCCTCGATCCCTTTTCTGCTTACGATGTGCCCCAGGAATTGACCCGAGGACACGCCGAAAGCGCACTTCTTCGGGTTCAGGGGCATTCTGTAGTGTCTCAAAATTTGGAAATATCTGTCCAGATGTTGCAGGTGGTCCGAGGCCTCTTTGCTCTTCACGACCATGTCATCGATATACACATTCATCGTCTTTCCCAGTAGCTCGGTAAACATTTTGTTCATGAGCCTCTAGTAGGTTACCCCCGCGTTCTTCAGACCGAAAGGCATGCACTTGTAACAGTACAGACCTCGCTCTGTAACGAAGGCTGTATGGATTTGGTCCTCCTTGTACAGGGGGATCTGGTTGTAACCGGAGTACGCATCTAGGAAGCTCATTCTTTCGTAGCCTGCCGTTGCGTCGACCATCTGGTCAATCTTTGGCAGGGAAAAACTGTCCTTGGGGCAGGCTTTGTTCAGGTTGGTGAAATCTATGCATGTACGGTCGTCCCCGTTCTTCTTTTTTACCACGACTGGATTGGAGATCCAGCGGGGGTACACGCATTCCTTGACCAGGTCGTTCTCTAATAGCTTCTCGACCTCCTTGTTGATGGCCCTATTTTTCTCTGGTGCGAATCTTCGGGGCCTCTGCTTGACGGGAGGGAAGTTTGGGTCTATATTTAAATGGTGGCAGGCATGTGAGGGGTCTATTCCGGGCATGTCATCATGGGACCACGCGAAGACGTCCTTGTTCCGCCTAAGGACTTCTACCAACTTCTCCTTTTCTAGCTCGGGCAGAAGGGTTCCCACCAGGATGACCCTTTCTGGTTCTGATTTCTCTAAAGGGACCGTTGCCAACTCCTCGATCGTGGTGTCTGGTTCGTCAGACTCCTCTTTGATCTTCCTCAAGTACGCCGGCAGGCGGTCCTTTGATTGCTATCTGTCTCCTGCCGAGGCGTTCGCACTTTCGTCGGTGCCCTTCAAGGCGGTCGAGAAGCATCTCCTCGCGGAGGTCTGATCTCCCCTTATGTCTATCGTGTAAGTACCGTCCTTTGATTGGCACGTCAAGACTTGATGGAGGGTGGACGCGACACCATGCATGGCGTGGATCCATCCCCTCCCCATGATGGCATTGAACGAGGACTGGCAATCGATGATGACGAAATCGACGTCTAGGCACCTTTCGGCAGCGTACACCTTCAACGTCGTGATACCTAAGGGGTTGACCTTGCTGCTGTTGAAGGCGAACAACGGTTGATAGGTCGGCCTCAGCGTGCTTTGGTTCAGACATATGTTCTCGAAAGTGCTGAGGAAGAGTACGTTGAAGCTACTTCCGCCATCGACCAGGACTCTTCCTACCATTGAGGAGTCGATCTGTAACCTTACCACTAGAGGGTCATCTTGGGGCAAGCGTACCATGGCCAAATCCTGCTGGGTGAAAGCGATGGGAGTGGCTGAGGCATAGCTCCCCTCCGTTGTTAGGTGGTTCACGGAATGCCCCAGGCCTCTCAAGCGCTTTGCTCTCCCCTCAGCTCTTTTCTGGTCCATCTCCTTTTTTTCCCGGTCTTCATTCGGTTCTCGTATGCCTACGATTACCGGCACTAACCTCAAGGCCTGCTGCTCTCCTGTTCCGGAGGCTTGGGTCTGCTTGCCTTTCTCTTGGCCGGCGGCGTCCCCCTTGGCTTGGGCCACGCCCGCCTTCACATACTGCTTCAACTTGCCCGCTTGGATTGCCATCATTACCTGCGCGTAAAGGTTACGCCAGTGGATGGTGTCGTGTCCATGGTCCCTATGGAACTGGTAGTACTTACTCTTATTCTTCATGTGATCGGGGACGCTGGATTTTGGAGGGTCTTTGAAAATACCCTTATCTTTGTTTTGTAGGAAGATAACGTCGATCGTTGTATTGAGCTCGAACTTTGGCAGGGGTTCTTTAAACGTCCTCCTCTTTTTGCTAGTCTCTTGGTTAGATTGACTAGAGGGTGCCTTCAACGTCTCCTGAGCTGGTGCGGGCCTTTTCGTTCCCTGGGTGGCCGGGGTCTGTGCAGGCGTGGTCGAGATTGCTGCAGAGGCTTTGGGTGCTTTCCGGTGACTCTCTAGTACTCTGAAGACCCCTTCAGATTTCGCCTGGACGTCGGCCATGTCGTACGGCAGATTTAGGAGTAGGTAGTCAGACAACATGGAGCCTGGTTGAAGTCCTCTGACGAAGGAGCTCGCGGCCTAGACCGTATCAGTATCGTGTATTAGGGACATCATGTCCAAGAAACGAGACAAGTAGTCCCTTGGGGACTCGGCCGCGGACTGCTCCATTCGATCTAGGTCCCGCATCGTCTTTTCTTGCCTCCTGGCATTCGCGTACTGTTTCAGAAACATCTTGCAAAAGTCTTCGAATCCGTTTATGGATTTCTCTGGAAGCTGTCTGAACCACGATAGGGCTGGTCTCGCGAGGGTGGTGGAGAAGACTTTGCAGATCACTGCTTCGTTTCTGGTCTCCAAGGCCATCTTTTGTTGGAACTGGTATATGTGGTCGAGGGGGTCAGTCCTCCCTTCGAACGGCTTGATGGTCGGAGTCGTGAAGTCCTTCGGTTTGGGTTCCAATTGGATCCAATCGGCGAAGGCTGTTCGATTGATCCCACGCACGGCCTGCTCTGCCAGATCAGCAGGGGTCTGGCCGTGATGGGCACCAAATCTCCGGCTCAGTTCTGCCACTATTTCCCATTTCCAGTCCGGGAACGCGTCCTCAGGGCCTCTAAGGCATTGCCTATCCGTCACGGCCCCTGCCCGGGGGGGCTTCATATGGCTCTGTTGCTCCTCGCGCACTGTTGGCTCGGAGGAAGCAAGGAACTCTCTGCCAGATGGGTTGTATTGCCTCCGGGCTCTTTGTTGGACCTCCTCGTCGAAATCATCCCTACGCTCGCTCCCTGCCTCACTGCCCAACAGTCCTTTGAGGCGAGCGTTATCCCTGCGGATCTCCGTGATCTCCTCTTTCAGCCCTAGGACGGCCTCGTGGGCCATCTCCACTTTTTTTTTCGCTTCTGTTAGGGCGTCAAGCATTTGGTCCAGCTTCCGTTCCATGCTGGGCCGCTCTTCTTGAGATCTTTCTTCTACCTCAGGTCGAGCGCCCCTCGTCGTCATCCTTGAGGGTGCCATTTGCACTTGTATGGCCTCCCCTTTTTTTTTTTTTTCTTCTTCTTTTGAAAGGAGGCGATTGCAAAGTTTTCACTCCGTTCCCACAGACGGCGCCAAACTGTTGGCACGGTTCTTACCAACTGTCCACGTATCTTCGATATCCTGGGTTGTTTCTGACTTCAAGCTCGGCCGAAGAGGCGGGAGTCCACACCTGCAAAGACTCTCCGATGCTTAAGTCAGATATTTGCCCATTAGGAGAAGTAGCAAGGATATTCGAAGAGCAATATATTTGTATTCTTTTTTTCTTATGTCCCTCAGAAGGGAAAATAGGTTGTATTTATGTCACAGAGGTCGGGGCACTGTTAGCGCCCAACCCCAGGATCAAGTACCTTCTTTTATCATGATTTATTCCGAAAATCACGAGCCTGGACTGCTGTGATCTCCTCTGATTGACATGACTTCCTTTCTGCCGTTGTTTTCGGTATGGGCTCGATGTGAGAGGATATCAACAATCCGCCGCTCTGTCAGGACGGCTTGTCCAGTATGCATACCTACCTAGGATCGCATTAAATACCTTGTCTGGGTCTGGACTGCGCGTTGTCTCACATGGCCTTCTTGCGGAAGACCCTTGAGGTGTCTGACCCTCGGCTGTAGGGACAAGGGTCAGACAAGGCCGAACACATCCAGGGTCTCAGGTAGGTACGGCCTTGGCCCACGACAACCGGAAGGCCCTTATAGCATCTCGTGCGAATCACATGGCCTCCGAGTGGTTTTCCTGCACACGTGTCAATTGGCGAATTCTCTACCACCTAACGAACCGCCCACGTGGCATACGATTTAAGAATGGGCCCCACAGTTACTATTAATAAAAAAAAAATTATGGTTACTTGGTTACTGCTTGTTACTTGATTACTGGTTACCAGCTACTAACAACTAATTTAGTTAGTGATAACCAGTAACCAATTTGATTACTAATTACTAATTTATACTTACTGTTTACCAATTATAAAGTTAGTTATTAGTTACTAGTTACGAGTTACCAATAAGGACTGATTAGTATTCAATAATTGAAAGGGCAAAATTCTGTTGGCAACCTTCATGTTGCAACATGCCTAGTTTCACGGTCATGTTACAACATGGGAGCAAATATTTGATCTGAATTAATTTTTTTCAGTAATTGCCGTATTGCCTTTTATATGGATATTTGATCTGAATTGATTTTGTCAGTATTGCATTAGGTCACGATTTTAATTGTTTCTAATTATAAAAATCTGATCTTCTTAAATGCATATTCGGATCTGTTTGAGATGAAATAGGTAAGTGACTCTTACCTAAATTGGTTTTGAGTATATGTCACTATTTCATTAAGGAAATTCCTTTAAATGAATATTTTATGATTAATATCTTTTATGGAAGTTTCCTTAACTTAATTGTGCTGATTCTTGTTGATTACAATTAATCTAATTCGTGCTATTAGCTGTGAATTAGGTTTGAGTAACTGATTATTTTGTTTCAGGAAAGTAATCTGAAAGTTTC